>JADLZK010012139.1:0-541260 GCA_015847255.1 Hyparrhenia diplandra
CTGGACGCTGCAAGGAAGGCTGCTGCGGACACAAGGAAGACCAAAGGGGGTTGTTAAGGTACATGTTGGTTCTAAATTATTATTCTCTGTGAGTCTGTGGCATCTCTGATAAATTGTGGTACAATATTTACTCTCATGAATGATCATAGGATATTACAAATTGATGAGATTGCAAACTAGCATCTGAACTTTAGTGACAACGCCAAAGATTTAGATTTTTTCGGATTGACCAGAATGAAGGAGAATGCTTGAAGATCCTTTCCCTTTTATTTAACAAGTACTGTGCAGCCTATTTGAGTCAACTGCTTATACCTAATTTGTCCTGTATAATGTATACTACCTTACTGTCCTTTTTTTAGTTTGGATTTATAGCCAGTTTTTGCCCCAAATGTTCTGTTTGACCTTTACATTTACTAGAAGATAAGTAATAGTATATGAGCTAAAGATGCTCTTTCAGATTCTTGACATGGGTCTTCTGTGTGATCTTTCCTGTGGACATATATGCTTTACACAGTTTTGTTATTGTTAGTTTTAGGTGCCAGTATTCATATCTTGACTTGTTTGGAAAACGTTTGCCTTACTAGTGTCCATGGTGATATCCTTTTTGTTTCTGGCAGCATATTGTTCAGTAAACATAATGCATGGTTCCTATCTTGGTAACTTATGTGTTGGGTTTATGGAATATCGTTTTAAAAATCTCATCAATTGTTTTTTTTATTTGACTTTGTTTGATATGATGTATCATGTAATGTTGCCATGAGCAGTGTTGCTTGATGGCATCATTGTGTCACAATGTTAGATTGCTTCTTTGGAACTATGTTAAATATTTATACATTTTTCTAATAACTTGACTTCTATTTTTGGTTGAGGCATGTGCATGGACATGGGAGACTGAGCATGTAATACTCTTCCAAATTCCGCTTCATTTCATATTAACCATTGTCCTAGATTCTTCCCAGTGTTCTCCACATGAGCTGAAATCATCATCTATGAACTCTTCTTGATGCTTACGTCTCTTGATATTGGATCTCAATAGAAATCCTAATATATATATGTTGTACTGCTGTCCAACAATCAGTAGACCAGCCTTGTTAAGTACAGTTGAGTGAATGATTGGTGGGATGTTTTTTTCAATACCTGTATTTATGGCGACTTAGCTACATCTATCTCCACCTAAAGGGGGGTTTATTCTGACCTGAATAGGTGTTTAAGGACTACAAGAAAGGCTTTTGAGAGCTTGCTCTGATACGATGCTTTATTCCAATTGCAAACCTTGAAAATTTGATGCCATATTTATTTTGCTTTAGCGTCCCCCTTTTTTTCTTTTTTGTTTTAAAAATGGTGAAACTCAGTTGTAGATCATGGGAGCACCATTAGTTAATTTGTGCACTTCCCAAGATTTGGTCATTTTTAAGGATATACTGTATTTGTGCAGTTGTATCTTGTACTGACATGCCTTCCTTCACATATTTCAGAGAAGCAGAAGTTGATGATCCAAATAAAGGGAGCTGGAAGTTCCCCAAAGCATCACGGAAGGACAGAGAAGCAGGAGGCAGCGCCCGGTTCTTCGGCCAGTGGCAGTTCAAAGAACACAAAAGGCGGAAAAAGAAAAGTGACGGCAGTGCCAGTATCGTTTTGTGTTTTTTTCCTTCTGTTCGTACTCATACTAAGCTTACGTGGAAGATGTCTTTCTGAGGCCTGAAAATCATTGAATTTTTGTTTGAATGCATAATCTATTTGAAAATTTATGTACCCATCTTTCCTGTTATCTTCAGATTCAGAAGGTACACCTAACCTGAGGCAGCCAGCTGCTTGATAGAACTTTGTCACTAATATATTCGGCTTAGATACTTAATTTCACAAATATAAGATCTGTTTTCGTTTACTCGTATGCGATGATGATTTACTGTAGCAGCTTTGGACGGTATAAACACAAACACACAGCACATACATTGTTACTCCACAGATTATATTACACCATGAAACAGAATCATGACGATGCGGTTTATTCATATAGGATTTCACAACAACCATACACGCGGCGCGGCATGCTTGTGGGGACGATCCATGAAGCATGCACGACTCTGAACCAAATATACATATAGGAGTATCAATGAGACTGACGACGGTAATAACAAAAGCGTCCATGAGTCACTCGAACTGACAATCAGGTAGTCGAAAGATAGATAATATCTCGCGGCGGGCGCCGGCGCCGACGATATATCGGTCAGGCGGCGGTGACGGCGATCTTCATGCCGGACTGGCAGTGGCCGGGGATGCTGCAGATGAAGTAGTTGGTGCCGCGGGCGTGACGCGGTCGTTGCCGGACTGGTACACCTTGGCGCCACGGGGCGCCGAGCAGCCTTTGTAGCCCGCCGCGTTCACCGCCACCACGTTGTGCGCCGTCGAGTCGTACTTGAACACTGCACCGGCACCGATCATCGACACCATGCATGTTACAGATCGATCATTCCATCTCAAATCGGCCGGTGAGATCATCACAGTCGTCGTACGTACCTAGGACGTCCCCAGCCTTGAAGCGCTTGCCGTTGGTCCAGTGGTGTTGAAGCTCCGCCGCCACGGTCGCCGACGGTGAACACGGCCGACTCCGCGACGTGGGCATGAAGGAGCACGCAGAGGAGCACCGCCGCCGCAGGGACCACCGCTCCACTGCCTCTTCCCTGATGCGCCGCCGCCATTGCTGCTGCCTAAGCTCAGACGATCGACCGGCCGGCACAACAAGAGCGAGAAGCAAGAGAAGAGAAGAGAGTAGCTCGCTAGTGATGGTGAGTGGACTGGTGGTTGGCAATGGCCGCCGGGGCGCTCCTGTTTTATAGGCTCCATGAAAGTGGAGGCGTGAAGGTAAGTAGGCCCCGTCGTCGAGATGGAAAAAAAAGGCGAGTGGAAATGGAGCAAACGAGGAGGGTTCGGCCAACCGACCCACAACGGAGGCGCCCCATTACTTTTAGACCGACGGCGACGACGACCGATGGATGGTCGGAGATGGGAGACGACGAGCTGATCGATCGACAACGACAAGATGTAAGAGACACAACGTTTAATTTGGAGGCCTCCGAAGGCGTCAAGCAAGTGTGGAAAAACGTAAAGTTAACAGCACGCGGATAGATCGATATACTATGTGTTACGCGTGCACCATAAGTATATATATGCTTTTTTACATGAACCTACTTACAAGGGAGGAGAAACTACAGAGAAAAGCTTCGACTTGGTTACACTTACTCACTAGTAGCTTGATTGCTAATGTACATCAGCATTCGATTACGACTGATCATGGAAAGCTTACATACATATATATATGTATGTACGCTGTTCTAGCTCTGTTCACATGGACCTATAAGCAATGTACACACGTCGCCTTGACGTCAAAGCTATCTAGCACGGTTGGGACTGTATGTGGTCCGCGACCTTAGACGATCGATAGTATAATAAGTCGAGAAAACATCAATGTCAAGGCTAGTCGCCGTCGACTGGAACATTCCTGACTGCTACTGCATTTCCACACACCGTATAGTATACAGCGACTTTTGTTGCTGCTGGGTCCCTAGCTGTTCCCAACAGCAAGTCGATCAGCACTCACCAACATGGCAGCACGGCAGCACCCAAAGTCACCCATGAAGGAAAACAATTTTTTTCAACCGCGCACAAACTTCAGTTTCCAGCTCCTTTTGTTTATTTATTTCTATCACGTTGAAAAACAAAAAGGTTTAGAACCTACCATGTTGACAATATGGTACAACTATCGATGCACCATTGCATGCGTATAAGTGGTGGTGTGCAATTTCCCTTTATTCGTCCCAAGTTCAATAGGAAAGACCCAAGGGCCAAGTCTCACATACATATAAAATATTCATAATATGACAAGTTCCTCCTACTTCCTATATAGAGAACATTTTCTTTTCAGGGCCCCAAATAGAAAATGAATTTTCTGCCACCCTTCTTTGCACCACACCCCACTAAAGTACTGCATTCCTAACTCTAATGATGGTGTGCTAGTGCTACATTGCAAGCTTATTACACTAATAATGCTCATCTTGCGCACTTTCCTTTTACCCTCCTAAGCTTAATAACATAGTTCCTCTTGGCTCTGAACAAAACTAACAACCTTTCTTCTCTGCATCTGTTTTGAGAGAAGAGGGCCTAGCTTAAAACGAGGTGATGTGCATGTTGTATAAGGTCACTTCCATCAAGGAAGTATAAAGAAGGATCAACATTTGCTTCTCCAGGCAACTGCTTAATTTTGACTCAAGTTTATGCACATATTATCACATCTACCACATTAGTACATAAATGGTTTTTGTGATGCTAGAAGATCACTGGTGTGTCTCAGTAAATACATGGAGGTGCCAATAGAAACTAGAACTATGGGCCCAAATGGGCCATGACTCATGAATTTTACCCGGTGGAGATACAACTCTACTAGCAATTTTTTAAAAAGATTGACGGTAGAAATCATCTATTTACATTGGCAGTTGTCATAAGCCTACCGCCAGTATAACTGTGTTTACAGTGCATTATTTTTCTAATAACTTGTGTCACATAAATAATTTGAAATTATTTCATGAAATGATAGTGAATAAATAATGTCCTAAACAAAGCTATAGTACTAAAAAGGATATGCAACTTTGTAATTGAATACTTTCATCTGGAAACTATTTACAATCCAAAAAATTATGTGTTCTAAGATTACCTATTTTGAAATCACATTTTAATGATTTTTTCAAATGACCTAAAACAAAGTTGTAGTGCTTGAAGCGATTCAAACTTTAGCCTCAAAACTTTTTCCCTTTGAATTAGTTTAGGGTCTCAAATATGCATTGCAATATTCACTAAAGTAAATACAAAAGGAATGTACGGGCCACCTAGTCACAAGTGACGGTGTGACATGATAAGGAATGGCTATGGGAAGCGCCGATTTTTTCTTCTATTTTTCTAGTTTATAAATTCGAGAAAACTATCTAGACTAGTGGTTCATGTGTGCATGCCACCGGTATAAATCATTTAGTTAGATTCCCATGTGACCCTAGTAAAAATCACCGATTTCACTGGTCTTTCACGGTGGTTCACAAAAACCACCATTACACATGCATAGTCTCGTATGTAAAAATGTGTGTGTTTTCTGTACTAGTGACAAAAGAAGGTAGATTATAAAATACATTTTATTATTCGGATGGTGCTAATTTGGTATGAAAATGCTGTTTTTGTTTTGTACAAATTTGGTTAAAGTTACAAAACATTTGACTTAGAGTTAGAACAAACCCTGATCTCTTTATATATTTTAGGATTTTTTTCTTCTTCTCACCACGACAAATTAAAAGTGCTTATAGGCCCAAAGTGGATTTTGTGGATCGATTGAAAAACATGATTATGTGGATTAACAAAATTGATGAGACTGTGTGCATGTTTTTCAGACCGTTGTTTATTGAGTTAGACTCTAAAATAAGGCAAATGATATGCAAATTTGAATTGAGACTAATATTACTTTTCTGAAACAAAGGATTGACACGCATATGGTGGAAATGACAAAAGGAGATGAAGTTTGATGAATATTGATCCGTCATCATGTGAAGCTTTTATTTATCTATATTGTGGCTTGGTAGAATTTCTTTTTACAAAATTGATCAAATGGAAAGTATACTTATTAAATGAAGATTGAGATATAAGTGATTACATTTGATTTGTTTCATGTGGAGGGTTTTCAAATCACATCAATAAGAATCACATTCAAGCAAGAGTTATGATATTGGGGAAATGAAATTCATTGTATATATATAATTTTGATTCAAGACTTAGTGAGACTTGAGAATGCCTTGATTGGGTGAAGAAAAGCAAGGATATAGTTTCAGAGGTACCAATGATCGCATGATGGCTGAGGGACTATGGCTAAGGTGATAAAGAGAGTACTTGTATTTTAAGAATCTAGTCAAGCTTTTGAGGGTTCACACTATCTACATGATCAAATCAATTATTTAATGATATGAAGAGTGGCTTGTGGATGGTAAGTGTAGTCTTGATCATATTGCCAAAAAGGTCCTAAGCAGTAACTAGCTCAATGATGTTTATGCTCACAACAATGGTAGTGTTGATGACTCTCAAGATGATGAATCTGCACAATTATAAGAAACAAAGGTTCACGTGGGGATCCAAATTGTGTATCTTTTGATATCTTGTGTTTAAGTATGTCATGGATGCAACATTAAGTGCTAGATGAGGCAAAAAAGTGGGATGAAAACTCATAAGAGATTTGACTATTTAACACTAGAATCTAGTTTTAGTGGGCAGAGAGGGCATAAGGCATAGGCTCGGAAAAACCGACATAGCCTTCTAACGACAATTTAGTGTGAGATGACTACATATACTCATTCGACCCTCTTTGGAGGTTTGTTGATGCCTCTAATATTACCACAACTTCATAATAGCCTTTGCGAGCTTTCCTAATCTCTCCCTTTATGGGATTTGTGTGAAAGGTGATGTACACTTTTGATTGAGAGTGTGATTTGAGTTAGTTGACTTTGAGTGACCACTAGTGAGCTGAATTCAACCATTGAGGACTTCGTGGTAGTGTCAAGTTTTGTGGCGAAACATTTGTCACTATCTCTGCTCCTATACGGCCAGGGCTGGTGAACATCCAATTTGTGGAATACCGCCAAGTTGTTTGTATGGGCTATGACTTTGGGAAAAAGATCAACTAGGAGACGAGGAATTAAGGGAGAAAATAACTTTATAAAACGATGTCTAGAAATTAAATAACAAGAGATAGTATAATAGATGGATGACACGAGTGAGAAGACATATATGAAAAATAATTGACAGAAGTCTATTTTATATTGCTTGTTTTATGTATTGTAGAGTTTATTATAAGAGCTCCATCCTTAATCATTTACTCAGGTTGGTGTTCGTCTGAACCGTCCTCGACAACAATGAATGAACTAGCATCGTGGCCGTGCCTGCCAGCTTAACATCCACCCCAATTATGGCTGATTAATCCCGTGCTCGTGAATCACGTACAACACTGAGAGTGAGAGCTCTCCCTCTTCCAATGGAACCGGCGGCTTCAATCCCTGCTCCAAGGAGATGCCAGCTGCGGCAGCTCGTCTCATCCAAGGCTCCATCCGTTCTTGCTCCACGGTCAACGCTGCCCCGGCACCCATCCGCCTTGACCGCGTCGTCCCGTCCTCGCGCGATGGTCACCGCCGCGCAGCACCAGCACGGCGTCGTCAGGGCGGCCTCCGAGTCCGCCGACGTCTTCATTCGGGCCGACCTGGCGGCCGCCGCGGCTTCAGGACGCCGGCGGCGCGGCACTCCAGTTCGACGGACGCGGCCCCCGCGCGGCTCGCGCCTCGTCGGGCGGGGACGGGACTGGGACCGGGACCGGGAGGCGGCGCCGCTCCGGCGGCCACGGTTGCTGTGCCTGCACGGGTTCCGCACGAGCGGGGAGATCATGCGGCGGCAGGTGGTGGGGAGGTGGGCGCCCGAGGTGACCGCGCGGCTGACCTCGTGTTCGCGGACGCGCCGTTCCCGGCCGAGGGCGCGTCCCCAGTGGCCGGCGTCTCTGACTTCGACCCGCCCTACTACGAGTGGTGCCAGTTCGTCGGCGACGATTTCCTCAGCTGCCGGAACCTGACCGTTGCTTCTCCTACCCGAGGACCTGATGGCCAGAGATGGGCCCTTCGACGGGCTGATGGGCTTCTCCCAGGGCGCCGGCCTGTCTGCCGCCCTTGCAGGGCTCCAGCAGCAGGTAAAGGCTGCCCATCACGGCCGTTCGGTTGGCTTTTTTTTACAGTTCGGTTGATAGTTTCTGCGACTAACTTATGTTGTTGTGGCTGATAGGTTTGAGGTAACAATGTTTTCTATTTTCCGGCAGGGGTTGGCCTTCACCGGGGTTGCTAAGGTGAAGTGCTTGATACTTATAGCCGGGGCGAAGATCAGGGCGCCGGTGGATGTCGCGAGGGCGTTTGACAGCAAGATTACATGCTCATCCCTTCATTTCATTGGTACGTTTGAGTTCTGTTTAACACTACGTATTTGGATACAAGAAGATCAAAAATCTGCTTATTCAATTGGCTGTCTTAGTACAGTTTTGTGGTCTCTAGCGTTGTTAAATTTAAAGTTCATACTGTATGTTCCAAGCATCCTCCTTCTAGGACACGGAATAACTGTGTGTGTGTGTGTGTGTGTGTGTGCAGGTGACGACGACTTTGTGAAGGTTCACAGCGAAGAGCTTGTACAAGCATTTGCGGATCCACTTGTTATACGGCATCCCTGTGGTCACACTGTTCCTAAACTTGGTGGGAGATCAGATTACTCTCTCATGGTACTACCTTGTAAGGATTTCAGATAATGCTCAGTCCAAATCCCGCAAATTCAGCACAAACAGTTTCAGCATTAAGGTGTCGGTGACTTTGTTCGTAAGCCTAAGCTAGATGATTTTTGCTTTCTGATAAATCTCTCTATGCTTGTATAAATTTCCAGATGAGAAGGGTCTCCAAACTATGCTCACTTACCTTGACAAGATCGAGAGGGAAATATGGGAACATTCGTCAACTGATTCTGAGATCATGGGCTCAAATTTTAAAAAAAATCTGCAGTGCTGAAAATCCACGAATTTATAACATGTTGTAAACAATCAGAAAGTTTAATAAGAGATCGAGTTCTTCTTCGCAATTTCTCATCTCTGGGTACTTTTCCTACTTAAAACTCCTTCATAGCATGAACCAGTCATCTTGTTTCATTGATCTTCGAAATGAACCAAAATCATTGTTCGGATCGGATGCCTACAAGAATGAGTGCGTTCAGTGTTGAGAGCGTTTGGCTGCTGCACCTGCAACTAGTGATCTGTTTGCATGACTGTCTGTGTGCTGCCTACTGCGTTGGGTGCGTGTAAATTATAAAGATGTATATTTCATAACGCATCCAATGATACTAATTCGATGTCGTAACTCTTATTTTTATTTTCGATAATTTTAGTTCAAATTATCATCAAACTTGCATTGACGGAGAGAACGAAGGAGTAGAGTTCCGAGAGTTCACCGATTTTGGTTGAGCCTCAAGTTTTTTTTTTTTTTTGAGAAGAACACTTTCATTTATTCCTTAACCTGGATGGTTAACATAGTTACAAACGCCAAAGGGCGTTTTCCAAAGAACCAGGCATATCTGCCTGTCTCCGCCAAGAACTAAACTTCTAGCAATACAAATGAGCATCAACATTCGATCTCCTATTCTCATGAACAAAATCTACCGCTAGAAAGCTACCAGCTCTATCCTTCAACTCCTTAACTATTTGCCCGTAAGGGCCCAGACCTGCCCCATTCAAATTTCTGATTACATTCTCACAGTCCGAAGCAAGCCGGACCGATGAGAGCCCCGTGTCCGATGCCAGGTCCAGTCCCTCTCTACAAGCCAAAGCTCCTCCAGCGATTTCAGGGTCAGTGATGCCTTCAATGACCAAACCCGACGAACCAAGGTACTTGCCATCATAATCTTCTCGCTATGGCTGCCACCGCTACCCTCCTGGAGTTTTTGGAGAGAGGCATCAACGTGGGATATTTACAACCGATTTGGGGCGGATCCAAGTCGTTTTTGTCCTCAAACCAGTTTGCATCCCAGGTTTTGGTGATTGTTTTGGCTTGATCTCTTGTAGCTCATCACAATATTTATTAATGAAAATATGAGTCGAAAGCGGCTCTGATAAATACCTTCATGGATCACTTTCCTCCTGGCATACCAGATTGCCCATAGTGTGACAGCCACCCGAACCGCATCAACATGCGTAAGTGTCTCAAACAGCCTTGTTAAGCAACTCTTAGCATCAACATCTTGCAAGTTACACACATGCTCAACTAGCTCCTCCTTCTCCAATGCCCAAACGCATTTGGCCATGTGACATTCTACCGCAGAATGCCGCCATGAATCATCCGCCTCCACAAAATGCGGCATCGTCCGTTGTCAGCCATCTTTCTATGATGCAAAACATCAGCCGACGGTAAAGAACACCTAGCAAGTCTCCAAAGAAAAATGCTAACTTTAGGTGGCACTTTAACTCGCCCCAGTGATCTCCACTCCCCTTCTCGCTTCCTTCCGGTTCGATCTCATAGCATTTTCGAGAGCAAATGCTTCGGACTTAGCATCCTATACGCCGATCGAGGCGAGAACACCCCCGTCTTCTCGTAGTGCCAAGCCCAAAAATCTTCTTGGACCTTGTAGCTCAACGGGATATTGAGGATAACCTCCACATCAGCCGGCGTAAAAAATTGATTCAACTTATCCTGATCCCATGACATCGTAGTGTGATTAATCAACTCACTCACTCGTTGAGGTTGGTTTGGAGCTACACCTTGGATCGGTCTTCGGATGCTATCAGTCGGCAACCAATCATCAGTCCAGACTGAGGTGTCTTCACCAGTTCCAATCCTCTTGATCAAAGGCCCATCTCGCATCACCTCTCTCCCATCCAAAATTGATCTCCATATTTTTTGATGGCGTGTGACCCGATGGAATCCAAAAAATCGTGTTTGGAAAAATACACGGCTTTGAGAATCCTCGAGCTTAACGAGGACGGCTCCCGCAGTATCCGCCAAGCTTGTTTTGCTAGAAGGGCCAAGTTGAATAATTCAAAGTCCCTAAACCCCAATCCTCCCATGAATTTTGGCATCACCACATCGTCCCATGCTACCCAAAGATGTCTTCCTTTTTCCTTCTTTGCTACCCCACCAAAAGCTTTCGTACAAGGCTTGTCGATGTTTGCATAGCCCTGCGGGGAGCTTGAAGCAAGCCATAGAGTAGGTCGGTATTGCTTGAACCACCCGACTTTATCGGCACTTCTTTACCTCCACCGAAAGACATTGCTCCATCCACCCTTGAATTTCGCCCAAATTCTATCTTTCAAATATTTAAATGTTCCATTCGACGAAGAGCCAACATCGAGGGCATCCCTAAATACTTTTCACTTAAGCATTCATTTTGTACATTTAGGACAGCTTTGATCTCATCTCTTGCTCTCTCGACACTTTTTAGCAAAGTGTATAGAGGACTTTTTGCTCGTTAATCCGGCTCGTCCGTAAGCCGCACAATAAACTTGCAAGGCATTCTTTACCACAACCGCACTCTCTCTATTTGCTTTGAAAAACAATGTTGTCATCCGCAAAGAGTAGGTGGCTAACCACCCGGAGCCAGCTGGCGCAACCTTAATTCCCTTGAGATCCGATGGTCGAACATAAAAAATTTAACAGCACGAAAGGCCCTCTGTTTGCAATCAAAACAAGTAAGGAGAGATGGGGTCTCCCCGCGAATACCTCTTGTAGGCTTGAAAGATTAAGTTGAAGCGAGAAAGAGATCGAAGAAACCAGCCTCATAATCATTTGGACCCAAAGTTGATGAAAACCCAACTTTGTCATCATGGCCTCGCAAATACACCACCACTCCACACGATCATAGGCCTTCTTCATATCAAGCTTCAAAGCACAAAGACCTAAGATCCCTCGCCTTCTTTCGCTTCATGAAATGCAAGCATTCATAAGCGATTATAATATTGTCGATAATGAGTCTCCCAGGACAAAAAGCCATTTGTTCCTCCGATATAATATCGAGGGCAAAACCAATTTTAATGCTTGGCGACCACTTTGGAAACGATCTTGTAAATGACATTGCATAAGCCGATCGGACGAACCGACCGAGCTCCTCGGGGCTAGCAATTTTTGGGATGAGAACAATAATCGTGTCATTTATAGCCGCCGGTTCCTCCTTCCCACTCGTAACACCCAGTAATCCCTTACGTCACCTCCTTCCCGCACAGGTCCCAGTGCCGTTGAAAAAAATGGGCTGGGTAGCCATCCGGTCCTGGCGCCTTTGTTGGGAACATTTGAAATAGGGCTTCCTTCACTTCTTTTTCAGAAAACGGTGCTATCAAAGCCTCATTCATCTTAGCCGTTACCCTCCTTGGAACTGTGTGCAACACAAAGCATCCATGTCATTTTCGTTCCTTCGACGTATAGAGGTCTTTGAAAAAATTGTTTGTCATATCACTAAGCTCTTGCTCATCGGAAGTCATCTCGCCATCGGGCCTCTTGAGTGCCTTGATCGATTCTTTTTTCTCCTTTGGCTCGCTCTTAGATGAAAGAACTTAGTGTTCTTATCACCCGACGCAAAGCCCTTTGCACCCTTGATCGTTGCCTCCACATGATCTCCTCCCCGAAATGGAGTTCGTTTATTTTCTCAATCATCTTTATTTCAAGATGCGAAGGACCAACACGGTCCGGTGCCGCTTGCATTCTTTCGACTTCATCTTTAAGCTTGCGCAGCCTCCTCGTCTCACATTGCGAAACATTGTCTCTCCCACCCGCTGCGAGAAGAGACATCTTTCGGTTCTTCCGAAGGTCCCGCATAGAAGCCGCAAAGACCCTTCTTGCCAAGATCCGCCGAGTCGCTGGAAAAGAGTCATGGCTCTCCCACATTACCTCAAACTGAAAACGACGGTCGGGGTCTTTCTTCTATTCTCCCGCCTCCCTCCATGATAGCACAATCGGGCCATGATCGAGGCCGCCGCCCCAAGGTGTTGAACACCGCCGACGGAAAACGAGAGCCAATCTCCGTTACTAGTGCACGGTCCGGTCGGTCTTTCGACAATAAGTGCCACCCGTTACCTTCTTCTCAAAAGTCCATGAGCGTAGAGTAGCCCACGTCAAGCAAGCCACACACATCAACAACTTCCCGAAAGCCGCCGCATGTGCCGCATGGCGTCCCTGCACTCCAATGTGCTCCAAAGGATGTAAAACTTCATTAAAATCACCAAGACATACCCAAGGAAGATCGAGGCGATTTGATAAACTTAATCGATCCCACGCCCTATGTCGTTTCTCCAACCCGGGCTTTCCGTACACACAAGTAATTCTCCAAGGGTCGGTGTCACCCTCTTTGATGATAGCATCGATGTGGTACTGTGAATACGGTAAAAGCGACACACCGATATTATTATTCCAAAAATACCTAGACCCACCGCTACGGCCGACACGCTCCTTTGCAAAAGCATTGTCATAACCTAGCGTCTTTTTTAAACCCTCTACACGTGCCTTATGCACTTGAGTCTCAAGGACACATAGAATGGTAGGTGGCTTTCTTCGCGGTCGAAGCTCTTTAACCTGTCATTTGCATTGCCAATGCCGCGACGGTTGTGCTAAACAACTCATTGCTTCCCCGCGGGTCTCCTCGGAGGAGCCCGCCTCTTCGTTGTGCAACTTATCATCAAAAGTTGTCCTCGCTTGGCCTTCTTTCTCTCCCTAGGTGAGTAGTAAGGCGGTGGTGGTGGTGGAGGAACAAAGACCGCCCCGTATTTGCCCCACCCTTGTTCTCCGGGGCCATCACCCGACCGCCGCGGCCGTCGGTTTTATTGGGCTTGAAGCGGTGTCCTCGGTTTTCACGATTTTCTTTGCCCCGCATGTCTCCCGCCGACGAACGCTTCCTCGAGCCCGAATTTGCCGCTAGCCACGGTCCCCTTGGCTCTCCACATTGACGCCCGCCCCTCGCCCCTAGCGGTTGTTCGACCACCCCCGCCGGGTCTTGCCGTGTTCTGTCCCTGTTCTCCGCGTGCACCATCTCCGAGTAACGGACCCTTGGTGTGCCGGGGACGCCATGTTTCCCGCCTCGCCACCATCCGGTCTCCAAACCGCAGGTCCTTCGTAGCATGCTTCGCCCGTCTCCGCACTCCGCCAGGTATGACCCATGAAACCACGTTTTCCACAAAACGTGGAAGCTTTTCATACTTGACCCGAAGAAAATCTTCTCCTTTCCATCCGGGGCTAGAGACACCACACCGAACCAACGCACGGTCTACCGGGTAGGAAGACCCTAGCACGGTGGAAATCCGCTCCTTGTGTTTATTGCCCTCATATCTACTTCTTGCACCTCGCCCACTTTCGCCGCAACCGCTTTAGGATGGCTTCAAAGGCGGTAGAGATGAGGTAATTTATGGATTTGAATCAAGCAATCACCCGATTGGGAATAACTCTAAGACCGTGTAGTCGATCCATCAAACTCTTCCAACATCGAGCATAACCCCCGAGCGGCCGTGGTCCCTCCTCCATAATCCTTTTCCAATCACCCAAACAAGATGCTTGTATGACGAAGAGGTTTTTCTCAATGAAACGGAAAGAAATCTCCTTCGCCGGGTTCCATGCAGATCGCATGGTAGTCTCCAGCGAGGCCACACTGAATTTCTTTGTTGACGTAAGTTTTGCGCCGCCATCCACTTCACCTCGGGGAGATCATCCCAGGACCTCTTGCGCCGCCACCACGCCAGCCCCTGTTCCGCTTCACTAAGGTGAAGCTTGCTCGCCAGTCGTTCACGCCCGGATCCTCCTTCGATGCCCCCATCTTGGAGGTCGCAGCCGCCATGGAAACGTCGAAACACGCCCTGCACGGTGGAGATCACGCCGAGGCCGGGTAGTCGGGCAAGCCGACCCCTTAATCAGCCCAAACGCGTCTCACCGGTCCAGATCAGTCACCTCTCTCACGAACTCGCGGTGGTTCCCTCATCGACGTAAGTCGCCGCCGAGGTCTCTCAAACCCTAGGAAAACCTTAGGTCGGGAGCCCCATAGGTCGGGGTTGAGCCTCAAGTTTTTTTTTTTTTTTTTTTTTTTTTTTTGAGAAAAACACACACTCTTTATTGATGCACTTGTTCAACAGATTTACAAATGCCAAAAGGCGGTTCTAAAAACCGGACATGTCTACCTATATCAAACTTAAAAGCAAACTCTTAGCTAGAGTGTGAACATCAACATTTGAATTCCTATTCTCATGGACAAAATCAACCAAAGAAAAATCACGAGCCCTCGACCGAATCTCTTTCACTATTTGTCCATACCGACCCAAATTTCTTCCTTGTAAGTTTTGATTGCATTGGCACAACTGTCGATGCCAACCTTATCAAGTAACCATGAGATCACCGCCAAAGCCAATCCTTCTCTGCAGGGCCATCACCTCGGCAATTTTCGGGTTCCGTGATTCCATCAAGAACAACTCCCGAAGCTCCCGTAAAATTACCGCCCCGATCTCGGACTATTGCAGCCACGGATGCCCTTTTCAGATTCTTAGAAATAGCCGCATCTACATTCACTTTCACGCAACTTTGTTGGTGGTGGCACCCAAGCGTGGTCTTTGCCTCTGAACTTGTGCCTTTACTACCTTAGTCGGCTTTGTCATTTGAAGTTCAACAATATATTTATTGATGAAGCTATGTGTTGAAATCGGGCTTTGAAAAATATTTTCATAGATCGCCTTCCTTCTTGCGTACCAGATTGCCCACATCGTCACCACAACTCGTATGAGATCAGCATGTGGCATTGTTTCTATCAAATTGGCCAACCAACCTCTTGAGTTCGTCTCTTGCATCTCAATGAGGTGTTCAACGATTTCCTCGCTCTCCAATGCCCATACACATCTCGCCATATTACACTCCAAAGAAAGGAGTGTTTCCGAGAATCGGGAGCCCCACATAAAGCACAACGCGCATGGTCCCGCCATATTCCATTTGGTTGAGAACATCGCCCGACGGTAGAGAGTGCCTTGCAAGCCTCCATAGAAACATCCGCACCTTTGAAGGCACCATGATGTTCCACAAAGATGTCCACTCCTTTTCCTCTTTCTTTCTATTTGATGTTGTTGCATTTTCCGTTAAAGCACGCCTCATTATAAGCATTCTATATGCGTAACGAACCGTGAAAACTCCTCCGTCGTGTCGTGGTGCCAAGCCCGAAGTCGTTGGCTCCGACGAGAGGGATATTGATTATCGTATCTATATCGCCTTGCGTGAAAAATTTCTTTAGTTTGTCCCGATCCCAAGTTGCCGATGTACTATCAATCAACTCACTCACTAGCTGTGGCGGATGTGGAGCTGCATTGGGTACCGGCCTCCTCATCTTGTCCGATGGAAGCCGGTCCATACTCCAAATAGAAGTAGTCGAACCCGTACCAATTCTCCCGATCAGCCCGAGCTGAAGCACTTCCCTCCCATCAAGCACCGACCGCCAAATCTTTGAGGGAGTCGAGCCAAGATTTGCTCCCAAGAAATCACCATGTGGAAAATATACCGCCTTTAAAATTCTAGCACTTAGAGATGCCGGTTCTCGGAGGATCCGCCAGCCCTGCTTTTGCCAACAAAGCAAGGTTGAACAACTCTATATCACACGGAAACCCATTCCACCAAGGAACTTTGGCATGATCATGTCATCCCATGCTACCCAGCTTGTCTTCCTCTTTCCATCCTTACTTCCCCCACCAGAAATTCCTCAAGAGGGCCATTAATATGTTTGCATAGGCCGCGAGGCAATTTAAAGCAAGACATAGAATAGGTGGGTATTGCTTGGGCAACGGATTTAATGAGCACTTCCTTGCCCGCCAGATGACAAGCATTGCTCCATCCATCCTCGAATCTTATTCCAAATCCCTGTCCTTCAAGAATTTGAAAGCACCTTTGGTTGAGGAACCCACATCGATGGCATTCCTAAATATTTTTCACTTAGACATTCATTTTGAACATTGAGCACCGACTTAATTTCCTCTCGAATATTTTGTTGGCACTTCTTGGCAAAGTGAATTGATGATTTGTGCATATTGATCTGTTGCCCGAAGCATCACAAGAAATCGCAAGATATCCTTCACCACTACCGCACTCTCTCTATTAGCTTTGAAAATGCCAGCCGTCATCCGCGAAGAGAAGGTGGCTAACCATCGGTGCCGTTGGCGCCACTTTAATACCAGCGAGCTCGATGACTGTGATCGTGATTTTAAGAGGCACGAAAGGCCCTCTCGCGCTATCAAAAATAAATAGGGAGAGATGGGGTCTCCTTGGCGAATTCCTCTTGTCGGCTTAAAACTGCTCAAACAATCTCCATTTAATAGTACAGAAAAAGAAACCGAGGAGACTAACCGCATAATCAGCCGCACCCATAATTGGTGGAAACCAAGCTTGAGCATTATTGCTTGGAGATAATTCCACTCAACCCGGTCATAAGCTTTCTTCATATCCAACTTCAAAGCACAACACCCGAGGTCCCGAGCTTTCTTTTTGCTTCATGAAGTGTAGACACTCATAAGCTGTAATAATATTATCCGTGATCAGCCTACCCCGCACAAACGCTGATTGTTCTTCAGATATAATCTCCGGGAGCACCACTTGAAGTCTATTTGCCACCACCTTCGATACAATCTTGAAGATGACATTGCAAAGACTTATTGGTCTAAATTGGCCTAGCTCCTCTGGACTAGCAACCTTTGGAATTAGGACAATAAACGTATCATTAATTGTATTCGATCATCTTCACCGCTAAGCACCCTCGAGACCACCGAAGTGATTTCCTTGCCACAAAGATCCCAATGTCATTTGGAAAAATGAGCAGGAAAACCATCCGGGCCCGGAGCTTTAGTTGGAAACATCCGGAAGAGTGCTTCTTTTACTTCCTTTTACGTAAACGGCGCGAGCAAACCTTCATTCATTTACATTTGAAACTTTAATCGGCACCGTATCCGAACAGCTTCCCCTGTTACGTGTATCTTCCGAAGTGTAGAGATTTCTGAAAAAATTAGTAGTCATCTCGCCCATCTCCTTTTCATCGGATGTAAACTCACCGTTCGACTTTTCTCGAGGTTTTTTATCATATTCTTCCTCCTTCTCTCTGGCTTGCTCGGAGATGAAAAAACTTTGTATTCGATCCCCTTCGCGCCCCCACGAATTCTCGAACGTTGACGCCACATAATTTCCTCCCCTGTGGTGCAATTCATTTATTCTTTCAATGGTCTTCAACTCAGCATGAGAAGGCCCTAGTCTACTTGGGTCCGCCTGCATCCTCTCCAGATCCTTCTTCAAGGACTGTAATTCCCGCCTCACATGGCCAAAGGTTTGTCGCTCCCAGCTGCCTAAGTGGTCTGCTACTCCCTTCAACTTGAGTTGCAACTCCTCTACTGTCCGCTTCACGGTCTTGCTGCCATAATTCGCTTAAGGATGAATTGAAAGCCTCATGTGTTTCCCACATCATTTCATATCCGAAACGGTGACGCTTCTTCGCACTTTATCTGGCCAGGCGCCACGCCAATAAAATGGGTCCATGATCGGACGCCGCCGCACCGAAGTCTTTGTACCACCGCACTAGGGAAACGCAGTACCAGTCACCGACACAAGCGCCACGATCTAATCGGACCGGCAATATGATCCACCACCGACCTCCTTTTCAAAAGTCCAGCCTGCGGCCCCTAAAACCGATATCGCTTAGTCCGCACACATCGACCATCTCCCGAAACGCCGCAATCCGGGGCGCACTTCTTTCTTGAACCCCAACATGTTCCGAGCGATGTAAAACTTCATTGAAATCACCAATACAAACCCACGGCAAAGGAGATGATGATCTAATAAACTTGAGCATGTCCCAAGTCTTATGTCGCCACTCACTTGCGCCTCCCCGTAAACACATATGTAAGTCTCCAAGGGTCAATGCCCCCCTCAGAATAATGGCATCAATGTGATACCGTGAATACGGTAACAAAGATACACCGATATTATCATTCCAAAATATCCCCAAACCACCACCACGGCCATTACTGCTGACTGCAAAAGCATTATCATAGCCTAGTGTCTTCTTCAAACCCTCCCACGGCGTTCTATGCACCTGTGTTTCGAGAACGCACAGGACTGGTGGGCAAAGCATCCTTCGCGAACTCGCGAAGTTCTTTAACCTGTCGCGGCATTGCCAAGTCCACGACAGTTCCAGCTTAAAACACTCATTGCAAGCGGCGCGATTCCTCGAGGAACCTTCCTTCGTCATATCATTCACGTTACCTTGTTCCCTGGTCAGATCCTCAGAAGACACCATCACCATCATAAGACAACCCGACAAACCAGGTTTTCGTTGCCGCTGATCCTGCCAAGGCCGGGTAGCCGAGCAAAGTCGTCCCCTAGATCAGCCCGAACAGGACAGGGAGAGAGACCCGGTGGTGTCGTGGCCAGAATACCTTACGACGATGAAGAAAGCGCCGGCGGAAACAGACTTACGCTTTACTTGTTTGTTGCATAACTAAACTACAGGATGACTCAACTTTTTCTTTTTTCTTTTTTTTTTTTTGTGGTTGGAGTCCAGCCCAACTTTGCGGCCCACACTGACCAAGTTTGTAAAGCACGGGTCAGCCCATACAACGGCTCGGCCCGGCAAGACAGCAACACTGTGCATCTCGCAGCCGGCACGGTTTGCTCGAACAGCCGCAGAGGGCAACGAGATGGCGGCGGTGCTTGCCCGAGCCGCCGCCCGCCTCAAGCGATCCGGCTCCGGCTCCGGCTTCCACCTCCGCTCCGTCCTCGCGGGGCACGGACTCTTCTCATCCGACGCCGCGACGACTGCTGCTCCTGCGGTCGCCGTGGACGACCGCGCGGCCGCGGGCGAGGACGATGGGGACGACCTGCGCAGCCGCATCTTCCGGCTGGGCCTGGCGAAGCGGAGCGCGACGGCGGCGCTCGAGAAGTGGTCCAGCGAGGGACGCGCTGCACCCGCGGCGGAGCTCCGCCAGATCGCGCGCGACCTCAGCCGCGTCCGTCGCTTCAAGCACGCACTCGAGGTTCGGTCACCTGCAGAATCCTTGTCCCTTCCGATTGCTTTCCCTATCATGAGTGCCTTGCCTGTGCTGCGTAGTGAAGTTTGATCTGATCTCTTGATTTTTTGGTGGAAATGGTTATTTTTTATACAAATAAAATAATAGAAATTTCTGGCTTGAACCTCAATAAAAAGGCACGAGTCCAACATTCTTAGTACTTAATAAATGTAGAGCACAAGGCCAAAAACAAGAAAAGCATATAGATCAAAAGGTTCTAAATTATTGCCCTATTCTATTGATAATGCTCCAGCTCCACCCATGTTAGGTGAAAAATTTGCATCGATATTGTCTCCAAAGCATGGCAAGGCTATGATATGAGTCCTTCTGCATAAAACCTGTAGAAAAGAATTTAATATGTGCACGCGGTGTAGGTTTATCTAGCTGATGAATAATTAAGATGGTTTTGTTGCCTGTTTAGTGGTTTCCAGTGCTGCTTCAGATGCTTCTGGCTCCATAAAGCTTTTTTGTTTAAGTAGGTTTTGTTGTGGATTAATCTGAACATTGATAGGGCATAATGTTAACTCTGGGCAATCTTACTCTAGGAAGCTTTATTCCAAGTATGTAGCATCTGAACTGTATTCATGTGCTGTAGCTTTGTTCCTTATTAGCCGTTATTGATTAGGGTGCCTATGAAGATGCTCCTCTTGTTATAAGGCTGGCGTGACGGCAAAGGTTGCAGCTATTTATAATAAGTAATTATCATTCCATCAATTGAACTTGTCTCAACTATTCCTTTTTGGGCCATTTTATTGCTAGCTGATACTAGCTATTATGTTTCTATATTTTTACAACATGATGAGCCATCTTATCTTTACATTCCTTTGCCAAATGGGCTTGATACTAGCTATTATGTTTCTATATTTTTACAACATGATGAGCCATCTTATCTTTACATTCCTTTGCCAAATGGGCTTGTGTCATTGAGATTGGATAATCTTGTATGAGAACTACTGCTAACCCTGAAAAATGCCATCTGCCAGACTTTTACATGGCGAAGCTTATAGCACATATTCCTTTCCTCTTATTTTATTGGGTTGTTTATGCTGATACCCTACCAAGAGTTACATTTTGTCAATGGTGGTTGAAACCTTTCCCCTTCTGTCTAGAAAAAAAAAAAAGAAGCAAATTGTAGCATTAACTATTAACTGCACATTTTATAGGTAGCAGACTGGATGAAGACACATCATGAGTCTGATTTGTCTGAGAGTGACTATGGAATGCGCATTGACTTGATTACCAAAGTTTTTGGTGCTAGTGCTGCTGAAGATTTCTTTGAGAAGCTTCCTCCTGGAGCCAAATCGCTAGAAGCCTATACAGCTCTTCTCCATTCTTATGGCCGATCAAAGATGACTGATAAAGCTGAAAGGCTGTTTGAGAGAATGAAGGATGCAAACCTGTCTATGGATGCCCTGGTTTATAATGAGATGATGACCTTGTATATTTCTGTTGGGGAGCTCGATAAAGTGGAGATCATTGCAGAAGAACTAAAAAGACAAAACGTCTCTCCAGATCTCTTCACTTACAATCTCGGGTCAGCGCAGCGGCTCGCGCCCATGGATCTCGAGGGCTTCAAAGGAATTCTCGATGAGATGTCCAAAGATCCAAACTCCAAAGAAGGATGGACACTGTACCGAAACCTCGCCTCCGTATACGTCGATGCGAGCCAGCTTGTGGGCTCCGGAAGTTTGCTGGTGGAGGCCGAGGCCAAGATCAGCCAGAGGGAGTGGATAACCTATGACTTCCTCGTCATCTTACACGCCGCCTCGCAACCAAGAGCGGATCAAGGACATTTGGAAATCCATGGTCATGACTTCGCAGCGCATGACGAGCCGGAACTACATCTGCGTGCTCTCTTCCTACCTGATGTGCGGGCAGCTGAAGGACGCCGGGGAGATCGTTGACCAGTGGCAGCGCTCTAAAGCCCCCGAGTTCGACATCTCTGCCTGCAACAGGCTGTTGGACGCCCTTCTCAGTGCCGGTCTCACCGACACGGCAGATAGGTTTAGGGAACTGATGCTGCAAAAGAGTTGTATACTGACTAGCAGGGCAACTGCGGTTGAGTGATTACGAGTTTTTTTTTCCCGACTTTGTTTGTGTAATGTGAATGAATAAAATGGTGTGGACTACCAAATATATTGGCAGGTCCGTGGCTTGATGAAGCACATTGAGACCTAATGTATGGTTTTTATTTTTACATATAAGTCGACTGTCAATTCAATGTGTGCTCATGCGTATGTTCTTGCGATCTTCGCGTTCCTGTGTCCTGGCCTAACTACCGGCATATTTTGTTTAGCTGTTTCTCACAAGAAACGACAGGTACAACGGCTGCACGCTGGTGGAAACGATGCTGTTCCATACTGTTTGTCCTACGCTCCACATTCTCGCCACGAGGATGGTGATGGCATCCATGATTGTGCGCAGAAAGAGACCGGTTGTAGTTGAAGTTGCGGTTCTACAGGAGTTTGGTTTTCAAGTAGTATTTCGAGCCCTATCATGCGTTGCCATCACCACCTTCCACAGCCCTCGAAACCTCAGAATATTCACGGTGTCAAACACTCAGCACACGCCCTGACATCCGCCGCTGCTTCGTTCGACATCAGAGTGACGTAGTGTCCGCTAAATTTGTCAACAAGATCCATCCAGAATTCCAGATGCAGAGTAGGGGAGAGGCGAGTTTGGAGACAGCAACGCGCGCAGGGAGGATCGAGTCAAGGGGCAACCGGGCGGGCAGGGCTGCAGCTGCAGGGGGAGGGGACGCCGAACTGACTGACGTGGCATCCGCAGCAGCACAGCACTATACATAGCGTCTAGCAGCAACACCAATCGGTTTCTCACTTTCTCGTGTCGTCAAAGCAGAATCGCCCCGCAGCAGACCGCCCGGCCGGCCGGCACTCCCGGCAGTAGTGGTGCCGCCGTTTTCCCCAATTCTGCGCCTCTGCCTGCGTGCGTGCGTGCTTGCTTCACGAGGCGCGATGGGGACACGGGAGGTGCTCCTCCTCCTCGTGCTCTGCCTCCTCGGCGCCGGCATGGCCGTCGTCGTCGACGCGCAGTCTTCGTCTTCGTCAACTTCGCCGTCGTCGTCCTCGCCGCCGCCACCGCCGCAACAGACGCCGTTCGGGCGCACCATGTCGACCTTCATCACGGTCTCCATCTGCGTCTTCTTCTTTTGCTCTTCATCTGCGCCTACGTCAACCAGTGCCGCCCGCCGCCGACCCGGGGCAGCGGCAGCTGCGGCGGCGGCGGCGGCGGCGGCTGCAGCGGAGCAGCGGCCGGGGCGGGGCCCTCAGGAGGAGCGCGGGCTGGACCCCGCGGTCGTCGCCACGTTCCCCATCGTGTCCTACAGGGAGGTGGTGGAGCACAAGATCGGCAAGGGCGTGCTGGAGTGCGCGGTGTGCCTCACGTCGTTCGAGGACGACGACGACCTCCGCCTGCTGCCGCACTGCTCCCACGCCTTCCACCCGGAGTGCATCGACCCATGGCTCCAGTCGAGGGTCACCTGCCCGCTCTGCCGCGCAAACCTCGAGAAGCCGGCTCCGCTGCCGGTGCTTCTGCCGTTGCCGTTGCCGTTGCCGTTGGTGGCGCCCCCATCGCCGTCGCCGTCGCCGGTGGTGCCGGCGGTGGCGCTGTCTCCGCGGCAGCAGTGTTCGCCTTCGCCGCCGCCGGAGGCCGTGGCGATACCGGTGCTGGACGAGGAGAGCTCGTCGGCGGAGGACAGCGACGACGAGGACGACAGGAAGGAGGAGGCCATCGAGCTGGAGATGCTGCGCAGCGCGCGGCGCGCCGCGAGGATGCCGCGGTCGCACTCGACGGGGCACTCGCTCTTCGCGGCGGCCGCCGCGGCCGCGGAGGAAGGCGACCACGAGAGGTTCACGCTGCGGCTGCCGGACCACGTGCGGGAGCAGGTGCTCCGGTCTCGCCGCCTGCGCCACGCCACCAGCCTGCTCAACCTCTCGGAGCTGAGCTCTGAGACTGAGGGGAGCTCCCGAGGCGGCGGACGGTGCGCGGCGGGGGCAGGAGGGAGGAGGAGGAGGATTCGGCAACAACGGGGGGAGCAGCCACGGCGGGCGTCGGTGGCAGTCGTTCCTGGCCAGGACGGTCTCCTGGGCGCGAGGCGGCGGCGACGGCTCGGTACGGAGAGGGTGGGACGGGTCCACGAGGAGGGGAAGAGACGACGGCGAGTCCAGCAGGAAGGGCGCGGCCTCACCGCCGCCGGCGGGCCGGCCGTAACTGTGAGGCGGCGGCGCCACGTACAGCGGCCGGCCGAAATGCGGCCCTGACGAGCTGTGTTTTTTTTTTTGGTGCTGTATTTGTTTATTATTAGGAAATATTTCGTGATAGCGGCTTGATTTTTTGCTACACTTTTTTTTTCAGCTTTTGCAAAGCTTGATTCGTTCCCACTCTTTAGTTTCCCGGCCGTTCTTTAGCTGCTACACCTCGTATCCATCCACGCTTCTTTTGATTTCGAGATGGTATGGTAGCCTCTCTTTTTTTGCTGTCACGAATCGACGTGAGTGGGAGTGGGAGTAGCATTATGCTGCAAGCGTCAGCTTTAAGCTAGATGATCTGCGCTCGTTAATCGTGATTTCATACTGTTGCTCTCTCAGTAATGGGAATGCAAATCATGCAGTTCCATCTTTCTTCTTCTTTTTTTTGTCTCCTTTTGGTTGTGGTTCTGCACGTGTCAATCTGACTTCGAGACAAATTCATCCATGTGGGGACAAAGACGAATGCGAGCAGGCGTTTGCAAAGAGTGGAAGGTTGTACTGTAACACACACCCAAAGCCAAAATTTTGGGCTTTGCAAAAGCAACGTGGAAGGTTGTACTGACTGGCATAAAGAAAGAGTAAAGAAACCTTGTAGGATAAGGTGGCCGTCGCCGGCCGCCCCCATTTCAAAGGCGTTTGGCGTTTGCGTCTCCTAGCGGCGGCTCCTGGCTACGGTTGGTTGACGTCGCCAGGGACAGGACGGGGACGGACGGCGGTTTATCTGCCCGGACGTGCCTTCTCCTGCACGCTGCACTGCCGTGTAGAGATTTTGTTTATCTTGTGCGAAACAAGGGGAGGCAATGAACGAACCGTCATCGGTCGGTCCAGTGGCGTGGCGCAGGTGCCGTGGACGCATCGCGAAAAGAGTCAAGTGTGCCGGACAGAAACGCCGCCGATATATCATACAACTTGGTGATGGATTTGATTCATCGTGCAATATATACTTGTGAATTCGCCGGATCAGGCTTACTGATCACTTCATGGTCGAGTAAATACTTAACGTCTGTCCTACGACTCTACCCAAAACCGCTGCAGCTAAGCCATTGGCAACGAAACTAGGGATCTTTCTTCGTGCCAGACCATGCATCTATACTCCTTTTCTCTACCTACGTGTATTGGGAAGAATAAAGTGTTCTTGCTTGGCCCTCATCAGTCAGCCTTCAAAAGACGACGACGGAGCCGATCGATCCGGGCCTTGTAGACTGGAGTCCCCGCGACGTCCCGGACTATTGGTGGGTGAGTGGTGAGTTGGTGACCACCACCGCGATTAGCGTCTGGCGACGAGACATTGGGCGTGTTTGATCCTCTAACCTATGGGCCGGTTTGGATAACGGGGTTTAAACATTTTTCAAGACTTTTCTAATCACTTTTCCAAGTGTGTGTGTCTATTGGGTTGGGCCTACCAAAAGAACCCAAATATCACCCCCGAAGGGTTACTTCTTTTTGATGGGTTAGATGCCAAAACAACCCAATCTAACCCATGCTGTTTGGATGTTTTTTGGGTTATTTGAAACAAAAATAACCCAATCTAACTCTAACCCTGACATCCAAACACAAATATCACCCCCTTGAAGGGTTACTTCTTTTTGGTGGGTTAGAGCCAAAACAACCCAATCTAACCCATGTGTTTTGATGTTTTTGAGTTATTTGAGCCAAAAATAACCCAATCTAACTCTAACCCTGACATCCAAACAGGGCCAAGGTGCCGTCCTCCCTGACAATTCTGACCACTAATAGCTGAAACACGGCCTCCTTGGATGTAATCCCGACCAAGAACATGCCGTGGGCCGTGTCCTATATATAGGCCTATAATAAGTTTTCATTTCTTCCATAAAAAAAAATAGTTTCTGATGAAGCGTGGTTAGCGATCTCGAACTCATTCAAGAGCGTCCTGTGCATCCATTTACGTGCGCATGATTTGCCAGGGAATAAATAAGAGCCCTGTTCGGCCGGCCGTCCGGTCGGCCGATCTTTGTGAGAGAAAGATCTTTACCGTTGGTGATCTTTGTGAGAAAAAATCACCGACTACTACCGATAAGCCAAGCGAACAGGGGGCTAAGTCATGACCGCAAACAGCAAATTCATGCACAAATACGTACTCCCCTGATAAAGACCATGACAAAATGGATGGAGCCGCGAAAGCTCGCGGTGCCGGCCGTAAGCTTCCCCTAATTCACTGCTCCAGGCAGGACCCCGAGCGGACACGTAGCTACTAGACGCCGGTGCTGATTCACTGCTCCGGCCTCCGACGCGGTGTCCGCTGCCGGCCGGACTGCCTGTATCATGTCTGTTATGAGGAAACCGGAAACAAACCGGAAACGATCTGAAAATTTCGTGCGACGATCGAATGCGAGTCATTCAGTGCCAAGTGTCTGGGCGGGGAGCACTGAGCAGCCGACTTGACGTCGAATAGGATGAGATCCGGCAGTGCATTGACGGTCTCCAAGCTCATCCGCCACAGGCCACGGTCAGTCGGCCACAGAGAAAACACCTTGGCCTGCGCACATACTAGACTATTTTTATTTTGCTTGTTAATGCAGGCGTGTCCTGCGCACATATATATACGTTATTTTGCTTGTTAATGCAGGCGTAGGTGATGTGCACTACAGTACGTACTCTACTAATCTTGGAATCAGATGAATAAACAATCGACGAAACTGTTTCCCATCCGATAATGTCTTGATGTCAGCTAGGTACTGTCAGGATCTTGCTCTGGACTTCCACAACCAGCCGGCTGCCGCATTGTTCGTTTTATTCTGCTCTGCAGTTCAGACGTTGCTGCCAGTGCCAATTGCAGAAAACAAAATAACAATAGTAGTGGTGGAATAGACCGGAGTATTTCTGAATGCGACAGTTTGTTTACAGGCATATTAGATTACAAAGAGAGGAAATGCAAGTACTTGCAAGTAGTACGTTTTTCATGGCAAATGACGGAATGGATCTATGGAGGAAGCTCAACTTGGGCGTCCGGCACCATCTGGATCGCGATGACCTGCCTAACCTAATGCAGAGGGGAGATGCAATTTCCTCCAAACCATTTAAGACAGACAGACCAATGATCTCCTCTCTGACAAAACGAACCTAAAAGCAAAGACAGGACCGACCGACAGAATGCAATGCCAATGCCAGCTAACAACTCAAGTAGTACGTGATTTTGTGTTAATCCCCGTATTAAATTTTGCTCCAAGGAATTCCTGAATCGAAGCTGCAGAGAAGAACAGAGCTGTACAGTATACATTTCTCGATTTGCAAGCATCCAATTACTGGATCCGAGTTCCAATCCAACTTCTAACCTCTTTGAGATCACAAGTATAAGGGCTACATACAGATCTTGGCTGTCGATCGATCCAACAACAGCAGCAACATCTCATCTTATTATTACTAGCAGCGAGCAAAATTTAGCTCGGGTATGTGGTGACCGCCATCACTTACAGTGGCAGCACCGAGCTCCGAGCGCGGCAATGACGCGAGAAGAACGACCTCGGGACGCCGCTGCTGGGAGTGGGAGTCACCAGCCTGTCGGTGCTGAGGTTACTCCGGTGGCCCGATCCCGATGCCTTCGCGCGGGACGGGACAGTGCAGCGCTTCCGCCTCCCACCGATCTGCTCCTCTTCAGGAGCTTCCTCCGGCAGCCGGTCGAGCTCCGCGACGTCCGCCGCGGTTGACACTGCCGCAGCGTCCATCGACGCCGCGCGCCGCACGTTACGCGGCAGCGGGCACAAGAGCTCCTGCGGTGGCGGCGGATCTGCGGAGCTGGATTGTTGCTCTTGCTGGTCCTCGTCTGCGGGTGAAGCGTCTCGGCCGTCGCTCTCCGCCTCTTGTTCGTGATCCGGGGCTGCATCGCTCGCCGCGCCGACAAGCTGATCGGCTTCGGCGTTGGCGTTGGCGTCTGGATCAGGTGGCGGGCTGGAGTTGGACCCGACGCTCGTTGCCGGAGTCGGCGGCGGCGGCTGTGACGGCGGGGTCGAGCACGTCGGAGCGGCAGATCGGGCAGTTGACGTGCGCGCGGAGCCAGGTGTCGATGCAGGGGACGTGGAACGCGTGCGCGCACTTGGGCAGCAGGCGCACGAGCTCGCCGTCCTGGAACTCGCCGAGGCAGACGGAGCAGTCCGCGGCGCCCAGGAGCCCCGCCCCGGCGCGGTACCGCGTGACGGCGATGGAGCCGATGGACGCCTCGTCGAGCCCCACGGTCCGGATGTTCCAGACGTGGTGCACCACCCCGCCTCCTCCGCCGCCGCCCCACTCGCCGTCGTCGTCGAGGTTCGCCGCGCCTCCCGCGTTGAGAGACGGCGCGGCGAGGAGCGCCTGTCGTCTCCGCCGGACCTGCCGGCGCCGCACGGCGACCGAGACGCCGAGCAGGATCAGCGAGACGAAGGCGATCACCCCGGCGGCGATGAGCGCGTACTTGATGAAGTGCCGCCGGTAGTGGTCGCCTGAACCGCCGCCGCCGACGCCCGGTGGTGGGGGCCCGTATCCCATCCCTCCTCCCTGGTCCCTCCTGCCGTTGTGCGCCGGAGAAGGCGCCGGCGGGAAAACTGGAGGGAGACATGGAAGCCCAGGAGGAGGCAACCATGGGGAAGGGGAAGGGCCAGGACCGGAATCAGGGGTGCTGGGAGCCAACGGTGGCGGCGGCGGCGGCGGGCAGACGTACCAGTGCCCGTCCTCGTAGCAGCCCACGTCGCCGGAGAAGAGGGCCCGGCGGTGAGGCCTCATGGCGGACGGGCGAGGCGATGGATGGCGTCGTCAGATCGGCGGCGGCGGCGGCATCTGCTGCATCGGGCGCTGCTGGTGGAGGCGGAGACCAGGCGCGGAGAGGAAAGTGGTGGGAAGCGTGCGGGGCTCGGTTGCTTAACGCGAGCGAGTAGTGCGTGGACGGGGACGGCACGGCTGTGGCGGTGCGGTGCGTGGACTGGGGAGGGGCTGGCTGCCTGCCCGGTGCCCGCTGCTGGATCGCCGCAGCAGCGCCCGGGGGTTTTGGTTGGTTGGTGCCCAAGTTGGACTAGGCGCGTAGAAAAACTTGCCCCACGCCGCGGCCAGTGGCTTGTCACTGTTGGCATCGAGTAACCTTTTCTCTTTTTTTTCCCGTTTACCCGGCTGAGGACTTGGTGAACGCTTCTGATGAGGGGGTACGATAGGCCTGATGACGGGACGATGACTGGAAGGTGGCGTCGCTGACACTGAGGATGTGGTGATTGTGATGTGGTTCCTCCACTTCAGTCTGACCTGTTCAGCAGAGCAGCTTGCCCGGCAAATTATGGCCAAACAGCAAGCAAACCAGCTGCCGTCCGATGGCTCGCCCCGTGTTCGACTTCGACCTCTGCAATTGCAAGCACCAGAAGCCAACGATCCCCCACTATTTCTGTCAAAAAACAAAAACGATCCCCCACTACCACTCGCTTTGAGTGTTCGCCAACGTTCTCCTGCCGCCTGGCGCCTAGGTGGTGGCCGCACTGCAGCAAGTCAACGACGTGCGCCCGTCTAGGGATTCGCCTAGGTGGTCCACGGGCTTCCTTCTCAACGAGAAGAAAGAAGCCTTGTCACACGGGCCTGCCTAGTTTTTCCTGCCTTCCAGCCCGGTTTCGTGTGTTCGTGGGCCAAGATATCTGATTCTGCCGGCCCAGACGCCCTGCCTCTTCTCGCTCGTTCCTGTACCTGGTAACCCATCCTGTGCCGGAGCGGCGGCGGGCCGGCGACCGTGCGGCACGGCGAACGACCGCGCAGGCGCGTGCCAACCAGTCAACCAACCCACGCTCTTCCCTGCGACCCGCCGCCGTCAGTGGTGGTAGAGCCTGGTAGGTGGGTGTTCCAGGTGCCCATCTCTTCATGGCGGCAGTTGTGAGCTGGTACGGGCCACTGATCGACCTCTCGGCGGCGGCCAGCCATGTCGGCGGATTCGTGCAGCTACTGGCGGTCGTTCGCCGCATCCTTCCCCACCAGGTACGCCACGCGCAATCCTGAATCGGACATCCGGCTCTGCGGCGGCGCTAGCTGGGGAGGAGAGCATTTGGGTTTTGAGGGGGCGGTCTCTTTTTTTCTCTCTGTTCCTAGGTGCACAATGCTGCAACCGGAAGGACGTACCAGAAAATCATTGTTGAAGTCGGCGACGATACACGGTCCAGCTTCTCTGTCTCCCTGTGGTCCTCCAAGCATAATTCCACTATAATCGCTGGCGATGTCTTACTGCTGCAAAGTGAGGATCATAACTGTCCAGTGTCCGTTCTGCAGTCACATTTTTCGTGTAGTGCGCTTTCACTTGTACTGAAAATTTGTTCCTCAAGACAGTGACTAGAGACTAATTTTGAGTACCATTTCATTTCGTAACTTACCAAACACGCATTTAAAAGAGGGACTAATAGTCCCTAGTCCACTAGTCTCTCAAGAGGGGCTAATTGGGATTAATGCACATGTCTAAGTCCCTAGTACCAAGAATCTGAACAGGCCCTAATTGTTTTTTAAGATGAATGCTAATGTTTTTTAGGAAACAAATGAAAAGGCTAGTGAGCTACACTAAATTGTTTCTACAAAGCTGCCGCTGTAACTTGCCGCAATTCTTGGAAGCTCCTTAGGGTTGTTTCCATTTTGTTTCAGATTTCAATATGACCCCTAGGAAATTCATCTGGTATTTGCTTGTGCCGGCACATTTGCTGCTCTCTGCTGCTTATTGTCAGCTTATCATTATTTTGTTTCAGATATTAAGATAGTGCAATTTAGAAATGGCCTGGAGGAAGAGCTTCTCAGATGTCTTCATTCCAAGTATTGTTGAACTCCAAAGACTTCCTGAATCCTGAACCTGAAGGTATTAAGTTGCATCTGGCAAATGTTTCTTTTGGTTCTTCAATGATACAACGATCTATTTGCGAAGCAAATCTTAGTTTTCCATTCTATACCATATAGCGCATATGAAAACATACATTGGCCAGTAACAATTAGTGCTTTGAGGAGATTATTGTTGGTTGAGTGGAGACATCGTTCTACTTATTACTAATAAATTGACAATTGTTAATGGAATCGTTTTTTTTTCCTTATATTGTGTGCTGATTTGTTATTTTATACTTCGTCTGGGTGCCTGAGTTGTTCTTCTTTGCAAAAACCTTTCCTACCAAGTTATTATCTGAACTACGGGGCAACTTGGTATCAGGCAGGCGTTCTTTGTTTATATTGACACATATTCTTTTAAGAATTTCTCAGCAGGAAAATATGCCTAATAAAATAATATTTTCAGCACTCTGGTTGTAACTTAGCATGCCCTCTTTTATAGGAATACGTGAACTAATAAGCAGTTGCAAAGTCGGGAATACTACAAAATCAAAGCTAACAAGAGTGGCCGAATGGAACGTACGAACTAAAGGTGCTCTTGCGGAAAGTCATCATCAGGTAAAATCTACTGGAATAATCCAATTCAGTTTAACTGGAGTATGGACCTGCACTTTCCTTTCCCTTGGGGGCTCAACTTCTGAGTTTTCACCATCTACACTGGCATTGCAAGTGCTTTGTATTGGACTTTCGTGTTTTGCATCATCTCACCTTGGATTACAATGATTATGAGTGAAAGAAAAAAAACCACGACTTCAGGCGTTGATGGTCCTTACTCCTTAGTAGATCAGTTCACAATTATGTATGAAAGAAGTTGAGTATTACAGTCAATTTGTCTTCTCCGTGTCATATAGCATTGAGATACTCACTCTATGTACTAAAACTCTCAAAGTACTTCGCTGCAGATGCAGGTGGTATCGAAGAACTGGAAACAAGTAAAAGAAAAATGAATCAACACATTTTTTGTCTATATCAGAGCTACTCTCTCAGAGAAAGTTATGTAATATAAACATTTATGCATGCATCGGCAAGATGGTTTTAGTGAGTTCTTTGACCTCCCCCTTAAGGCAAACTTGTCAGTGATTGACAGACATTCTTTCAAAGAGCACAATGATATTGTCAGAGATTTGGTTACTTCTGGATGCAAGTTATGTGGTTCACCACTATATCACAAGTAGGCATCTTAATACCTTGTTGACATATGCTTATATGTAAACAGTATTGCTCTTCTCGTGATGTATAATGAATGTGTATGCAGAAACCTTCGTGGGGAAAACACGTCTGCACTTGATTGTCCTAATAACCCAAAATATCTTCATGTTCCTGGTCAGATATACAAGCCGTTTCTGGTAAGACTTCCTACAGCCTGAGTTTTAAATTTTCTAGTTAAGGATATTTGTAAAACTATCTTATCATCGTATGCAGATATATATCTATGACCAATCTGGACAAGTTCCTTTGCTTGTGAGGAATAGAGCTGCGGAGACCTTATTTGCCAATATCATTGCAGATGATGTATCTGAATGCCATAAAAGCCACATGCTGTCAGAAACCTATGAGTCGTGTAACTTGAGCACTTGTGATATGATAGACGGTTCTGGCAACAAAGAGATAGCAAAAAGGAGAAAAACCGAACAAAAGCCTAATTTCTATCTTATTTGGCTTATTCTGATCAAATGTCTGCTGAGCGAAGGCAACAACAGTCCCTTCTGCTTCCAGATTTCAGTCAACCCTGAGAAGAATGTTGAGGATGGACGTTTCGAATTGGTTTGTTTGACAATGCCAATACCATGAGATAGCAAGTTTTCATGCAACACGTGATTTAAGTTGAACTAACTCAACTTTTCCCTAGAAAAACATGAAACTTATTTTCCCAGAAGAAAAGTTCCTTGGTCATTGCATCAATTGAAATCTTGCTGACAAGCTGTCCTCCACAGCAACTTGGTTAGGGTGGCAGAGCAACCAGATTTGGACTCAGCATGAATATGGTTCAACTTGTATCTTGCCCATTTTAATACTAATCCTGGAGGAGTATATGGCATCGGAACTGAAAACCGGTTCCTCTGGAGGGACCCCAGCGTCGCTCCCACGCGGCGACACGGGCGGCGACTCTAACCCTAGGTCCGCCGCCACCTTTCCTCCTCCTCCCACGCCGCGCGCCGGGAGCAGCCCGCGCGGCAAGGCCGCTGAAGGCTAGGAGGGCGGCGGCGAGGCTCTCCTTCCGGTGGTGGTAGGGTCGCTGCTGAGACGGCTCGCGAAGAAAAAATGAGGGGTCTTCGCGCGGGATCCGCGCGAGCCGGGCTGCACTTGGCCGGCGCCGGCCCTCGGCGGCGGGCCGCTTCCGTGGCGCCCGTCGGTGGGGCGGCGGCGGCCCGGCTCCGCTCCGACCGGTCCCGGCCCTCCAACGGCGGACGGGCGCTGCTCGCCGGCCGGGCGGCTAGCGGCGGGCCTCACTACTCTCCTACGGCTCCGGCCGACGACGGTGGTGGCCGCAGGCGCCGGGCGGCGGTCGGTCACCCCCTCCCCCCATCGCGGGCTTCCCTTCCCCGGGCCGGTCCCGCTCTCGCGGGCAGGCACGGAAGTGACGCCACCGAGGCCCTAGCGAGGGCATGATGGGTCGCGGCGTCGCTCGACCGCCATCTTCTTGCCCCCGCGACCGGATCCGGGCGCCCTCTCGGTGCCGCACCGGCGTCGGGGATGGTGGTTGTCGACAAGCGACGCCTCTGGCGCTCAACGGTGGTGGTACGGATGGGGTACTTGGAGTGGTTCTCGCGGGCGTCTTGCTCGGCCGCGCGGCATGCCGGTGGTGGGGCGCCATGCCCGCTTTTCTTCTTCGGCTTCCTTTTGCGGGGGTCCCAAAGAAGGGGCAAGGCATCACGGTTTGGCCGCGGGCTTGCCGGCGGCGGGGCTGCGCGGCTCGTGGGTGCCGGCGCGCTCCGACCATTCGCGGGCGAGTCCGCTTGGCTCCGCATGGGTGGCGGCGGTCGGCATTGCTCTCCCGGCGCGCCTCCCGCTATCGTGGGCGAGTCCCCCGAGTGGCTCCACATGGTGTGGTGGCGGCCGAAAAGCCCCGCTCGGGGGATGAGTCGGTGCGGCGCCTCCCACTAACACGGGCAAGTCCGGTGCGGCTCCGTGCGCGCGCGGCGTCGACATTCGCCTACGGCGCGCGCTCCCACTGCCGTGGGCGAGTCCGCCGCGGCTCCCACGTGGTGTGGAGGCGGCCGAAAGCCCCGCCGAGGTTTGTTGGTGCGCGCCCCCGTTACGAAGGCGAAGTCCGGTAACGGCCCGTGCGATGTGGCGGCGACCGGCAACCCTCCCCGTCAAGGCATCGGGCTTTCGGTGTGGCAAGCGTTCCTCCATCTCGGGCGGGTCAACACGAGCACTAGCAAGGCAACGTTCGGGCGAAAGCTCGCCTCGGATTAGTTCTGGGGCCGGTGGACGGAATTCTCCTTCCGTGAAGGCGTCATTGAAGAACCACTTGTTGTCTCCGTGGTCGGCCCGCTCAACACCTCGACAAATGGCTTAGGCGAAAGCCTTGCCAAGCCCGCTTGGTCGACGATGATTTGCGTTGCGACGCCATTCACCTCCTCGAGGCATCGTTGAAGAGCCTTATGTCCGTTGTTGTTCCTCGTCGATGTTTTTGGTCGTGCTATTGTTGTCCTTGTGGCCGGGCATGTTTCGAAGTTCTTATCGGTGGATATGCCACGTTGTGTGTTGTAAATCTTTGTTGTAAAACCTTCTATCAGGCCGTTTCGGGGCCCACTTGCCCTTGTCTTTGGGGCTGTTGTGTTTTTGTGGATTAGGCCACAATCTCGCCTCTGTGCCGAGGCCGTTGTATGTTGTACGGTTTTAGTCCGGTTTTCCACAATTAACTGGACAGGGTTTGGCCTCGTTTTCCTCAAAAACGAGGTTATCAGCCATTTTAGGGTACTTGAATATATTCAGGTGGGGGGGCGCCTCCCCCGGTGAAACTTCAAAAAAAATACTAATCCTGGAGCCCGCTGAAAACCATTTTGATATTTGCACATATATAATGTAACATGCAGCAGGACTCTGGAGTAGCATAGAAGAAAGGTGATGTACTACTGTGATGGTAGAGATCTAAAAAAAAAAAAAAAAAGAGGAAGAAGAAGTAATTTCTTCATTGCTGTAATGTGCGCACTAATTTTTACTTTACTTTGATGACAGCATGATTAGTAGTTAGCTGCTGCCTGTAGCACTATCCTTAAACTGTAAAGGCTTTTCCAGCATTACGCAGCATATTGATGTGGTTGAAAGATTAGTTAACAACTTCACACTGAGATTTTTACTGATAGAGATGAGCTGTTGCATGTGCTAAATTAACATGTTGGTTGGTTGATTCCTCATGCTAACAAGAGAATTGCTTGGGGGCATCTTTGTTTAACCAGAGCTTTTGTTCTACTACCGATTCCACATTTCCACATGCCTATTTTGTTATTACTTGGTGTCTTTTCTTCACTCTTAGAAACAGGAAATTTCCCCTCTGACGATCTAGATTTTTATTTCTACTTTTCTACTGGTGGTTTTGATTATTCTGTAACGTTTTGTTGAGCCGGCCTCCTTTCAAAGTCAACCTCTTGTAGGAATTATTTACAAAGCAGCAACTTACCAGTCAAGTTTGTACTAAAACAACTACTAGTCAAAGGTTTCAATAAAAAAAAACCCCTACTTGTCAAGGTTGCTATGTAGCTTCTTGCTCTTTACAACTGGCCGCGTTCACCTTAATATATATATAATTGATAGTTGGCTCAGAAAGATAGATTTCACGGCACGCACGAATTAGAGGACAACAACACAAGCTCGTTGCCCCCAAGCAACAAACTTGCTAGATATCGTCAAGAGTAGCTTGGACGTAGAAGAAAACTTCAGGTTCAGCCCTTTAAATCCCATGGCCGCGCTCGGTTCTGCTGTTACCACCAGAGGCTTGGCAATTCGTACCTCTGTGTCTGTGGTTTCTCATCGTCACCACGGGAATCCAGTGATCTCTGCATCGTCTCATCGCCAACAGAAGCTTACTGGCTTAATGAATTCATCAGGCATGAACAATGTCTTCCCTGCTATCAGAGGAAATACTACACGGTAAATGCATCTCTTTCTTAGTTACACAGCTCCTCATACATCCCAATTCACTTCGTATCAAGTCTTCTCCAAAACTTCCTTTTTATGTACTAGCTTGAATATTGGTACACACAGTAAGTTTCTTACAGATACGGCACAACGTCTTTGTCTATGAAAGTTTCGTCTGTTTTTTTGTTGTTGTCAGAATTCCTGCAGTTGGTCCTGGCCCTGCAAATCCGTCAGGAGGGAACCTCCCAATACCCAGCATGCCTCCATGGTTAGTGAGTGAAGAACACATACACGCGTTGCTTGTTCATTGTTCAAATGTTTCCAAATGCATCAGATATTCAGATTGATTTCCTTCTCGTGCTGCAAATCCATCCGCTTCTCAGGGCCAAGTGGTTGGTTGGTGCCGTCATAGTTGCAATACCAATCTACAGGAGGTTCAGAACATTAGAAGGTAAACAGAGATCGCATAGTCATGGCTGTCTCATATCGTCTTGTAGCATGCATATTTTGATTGCAGTTGTAAGTTTTGCGGTCACAGATAAGATAGAGAAGACGGCAGAGGTAGCCATCGAGGTGATCGACACGGTGGCGGAGGCGACGGAGAAGGTCGCCGGCGAGGTCGCTGAAGCATTCCCCGGCAACGAAGATCTCAAGGAAGCAGCCTCGAGGATTAAGGCGGTCACGGATGTGATCGAGGAAGATGCCGAGAAAGCCGAGGCTCTAATCGAGAAGGTCAGTTCAGTTACGCATTCTATTTTTCATCAGCAAAGGAAAAAACGCAAGCTACTGAGTGGTACACACGAGAGTACGCTAGGCTTTTGATTACGGCAGCTGCTAGTGTCGCTACTACGTACGAGTAAAGCTCATATGGTAGTCTTGCAAGTTACTGCCAGTTACGTATTAATTTTTTGCTCGATCTGTTCGGAAGCTGGAGATACGTGCTGGTCTAAACGATCTGATTGTCTCGTCTGCCTAGGATTGTGATAGTGACTAGCACGTTGTCAGTTTGGTGAGTGGGGCTGTGGGGGATCAAAGCGAGCGTGAGTTAGCTCGCGATTTTTTATCATGTAGGAGTATGTGTTAAACAGTAAAGTGGATGATGCTGTTTTGTGGTAAGAGAAAACAATATACCACGTCTCATAAGCAGAGCGATAAGTTCAATCTAGCGGATAGGACGATAACTTATAGGAGTCTTCAAGAATTCATACCAAGCACTGCTTTATTCTTACGTTAAGGACGTGGAATGGATATAATAAAACTATTTTATTTATAAGAGAAGAAATTGTATTTATACTGGATAGTGTCAGAAGGAAAGTGACTCGGTACGTATGATTGGTACAATCACGGATCACAGACTAGGAGTGGGGTCGTTTGACTTTGTTTGGCAATGTGTTCAGTCAATTGCCATTTCTACATGTTGTTATATTATATTATTAGATATGTATGGATGTATGGATATGAAGAGGATAACTATTGCGATCGCTTATATTGATCAGGTTGACGAGATAAAGAAACAAGTTGATTCAATTGTTGATCCTATAATCGACAAGGTCGTGAAGGATAAAGAAACGTCATAGACAACGACGAAAAAGAGGAGGCGGTAACAGGCGGTGAATTGAATATATTGAAGGTGTGTAAACATTGGTTGGGTCGTGGTTGCCAGAACCAGAAGAAACTACGGAAGCAAACATGACACATCTCATATCGTCTCCGGCCTGTTTATCTCATTTGGTGTTTTCTAATCACATTCCTGTACAATCTCCTCACTGGTTTCCATACGAACTAGTACGAGAGAAAGGGTAAAAGTAGCGACATTTTTTATGCCTCAATACCAAAGTTGTTGTATCTAAACTTGAACATAAACTCTCACACCACCCACAGCAGGCACAGTATACGCAAGGTAGATAATACACCTATACCTAATGACATATACGTGGCGTGAACACGACATCTTTCTTTTTTTTTTTTTTTTTGAAACAGAATGAACACGACATCTTAATCATTGTAGAGCATCCTTGAGACTGCAACTTAAAACTGCAAAGAAAGTGAGAAAAAACGGTGTGAAAAATTGCCTTGTAAGCAGCGCCTGAAGTCTCAAACTTAGGTTTGTCGGCACTCCATTTAGGCGTACCCGGCCGACTGTTGAGGCTAGTTTGTGATGACGTCTTCTTATTGTACAGTTCTTGATTCCCGCGGGGTTGAGGGCTTGTCAATGTTCTCCTAGCGCCTAGACAAAAGCCGCAGTTCATATAACTATATATTTAACTTAAACATAAATCCAAGTGTTTAACATAGCAACAACCCGGACAATGAAGTAATTAGCTATCCATATGCATATGTAGCAAGTCTCAAGTTAGGATACAACCTGGGTAAATAAGCATTCAATTTTTAGATGTGGATACAACAACAAAGACATGTCCTCATCATAAATTTAGATAACAAAGTTCTCCGTGTCTTTAATATATATAATCATTGTAAGCATTCTTGAGACTACAACTTAAAACTGCAAAAAAAAAGAAGAAGGAAAAAACGGTGCAAAAACCGGCCTTGTAAGCAGCGCCCGAAGTCTCGAAGTTAGGTTTGCTGACACTCCATTTAGGCGTACCCGACCGACCATTGAGCCAATGGCTAGTTCGTGATGACTTTTTTTTATTGTACGGTTCCTTATTCCCGTGAGGTCGAGTGCTTGTCAAAGTTCTATCTAGACAAAGCCGCGGGTCAGGTATCTATATATTTCACTTAAACATAAATCCAAGTGTTTAACATAGTAACAACCCAGGCAATGAAGTAATAATTAGCTATCCATCTACATATGTAGCAATTCTCAAGTTAGGATACAACTAGGGTAAATAAGCATTCAATTTTTTGATGAGGGTACAACAACAAAGACATGTCCTCATCATAAATTTAGATAACGATGTTCTTCTTTAATGTATATAATCATTGTAAAGCATCCTTGAGACTGCAACTTAAAACTGCAAAGAAAATGTGAAAAAACGGTGTGAAAACCTGCCTTGTATGCAGCACCTGAAGTCTCGAACTTAGGTTCACCGGCATTCTATTTAGGCATACCCAGCCGACCATTGAGTGATGACTTCTTTTTATTGTACGGTTCCTGATTCCCATGGGGTCGATTGCTTGCCAGTAGTCTCCTTGCGCATAGACAAAGCCACGGTTCAATCAACTATATATTGAACTTAAAATATAAGTGTTTAACGTAGTAACAACCCAGGCAACAAAGTAATTAGCTTTCCATCCATCTGCCTATGTAGCAATTCTGATACAACCTGGGTAAATAAGCATTCAATTAGGATACAACAACAAAGACAGGTCCTCATCATAAATTTAGATAACGACGTTATCCTTTTTTAATACTAGTGGACAGGCACGTGCGCGACGCACGTGTCTAGGAAAAAAGTTCATTCATAAAGGAGAAAATATTGAAAAACTGGAATTTTTGAGAAACAATAGTGTACATTTGAGAGAAATAAAACAATACCAAATATATAGGAATAAAATGTGTACGTATTCGCAAGAAGAGTTTGCTGCTTGATTCATGTAATGGATGATAAGAATTTACTTAGAGAAATGAATTTACTTAGAGAGAGATATATGAAGAAGAAGATGGATTATTCGAGTTGATTTATTAAGAACCCAGAAGCAATGGGCGCTCCTTGGGTTCGTAGAACTACTGGACAGAGAGATCGGTTGACATTGACAGGACACCGTAGTAGATCTGCGAGTCGGTCAAGCGCGCTGGGGTCCTCAACAACAGGCGATCAAGTTGGCGGTGGGGATCTGGTTGACGGAGGGAGGACGGCGAGGATGCCTTCGGCGATGGAGCCGAGCGTGTCACAAGGCCACCTCCAGGTGCCTCGTCGTGCAACGTCCCTGTGCCCCTTGGTCTTGATGGGTGTGGCATCGTCCATGGCGAGCGGCTGAGGCCAGATGACGGGGACACGGTTTCGTGGATCTGGTCCATCTGGATTCTGAATCGAGGAGGAATCGAGGAAGGGGCGTCGTTATTTCGGGAGGGGAACGATTTTCATGTGCGGGGGAGAGCGGTTGGCTGTATGGCCAATGGCCATGCAGAGATGCAGGGACGCCGCGGGTATATACTACTAGTTTGCTAGTTGGCTCACAGAGAGAGATAGATCTCACGGCAAGCACTACATCCACTACACAAGGCAAGAACTACATCCACTACAGAGAAGACAAGCAACACAAGCATATTGCCCCAAGCTTCAGCCCTTCAAATCCCATGGCCGCGCTCGGTTCTTTTGTTTCCTCCACAGGCATGGCACTTCACACCTCTGTGATTCTTCATCGTCGCCACGGGAGTCCAGTGGTCTCGGCAACCTCTCATCACCAACGAAGTCTTAATGGCTTAGCGACGAATTCTTCAGGCATGAACAATGCCTTACCTATCAGAGGAACTACACGGTAAACGCATATCTTGGCATCAGCTGCCGCAGTGTCTTACCTATCAGAGGAACAATGCCTCCTAGGATTATATATTCACCATGTAGCAAGTCTTTTCCAGATTTTTACATTTTAGTAGTAGCTTGTATCTTGGCAGATATGCATAAGTTTCATGCAGCTACTTTGTCACCTGTTTTGGTTCAGAATTCCTGCAGTTGGTGCAAATCCGTCACCACCGTCAGGAGGAAACCTCCCAATACCCAAGATTCCTCCATGGTGAGTGAAGAACAGATGCATGCGTTGCTTGTTCATTCCTTGTTTCTGAATGTATCTGATCGATTTCCTCCTCGGGCTCCAAACCTATCCGCTTCTCAGGGCCAAGGGGTTGGTTGGTATCATCATATTTGCAGTACCCATGTACAGAAGGTTCAGAACATTAGAAGGTGAAAAACAGGGATCGACCGAATGTTCATCGATTTGTAAAATCATTTCCTACAACTCTAGCATATGCATATATATAATTTTGATGGCAACTTTCGTGGAAGCAGATAAGATAGAGCAGACGGCAGAGGTGGCGATCGAGGTTATCGAGAAGGTGGCAGAGGCGACGGAGAAGGTCGCCGAGGAGGTCGCGGAGGAGTTCCCTGACAATGAGAATATCAAGAGAGCAGCCATCAGGATTAAGAAGGTCATGGATGTGATCGAGGAAGATGCCGATAAAGCTGAGGCCCTGATCGAGAAGGTTAGTTTGTTTACGCAATCCATTGCTTGTTGCTACTACATCAGATTCAGAGCACGTTAATTAGGACGTTTGACTTTGGCAGCTGTGGCTAAGACTAAGAGCATCTTCATGAGATTGACCAATTGCAATTCCGTTTCACTATAATGTGAAAACTGAGCTTCAGCTGATCCTCTTTTTCTTAAGAAAAATATCAATCCTCTAAAATCTCCCCTCTCATTCTCAGAAAAAGAAGAACAATCAGTAATTTTTGTCAGTCCCTTTTCTTTCTTCCTTGTTCATTGACATCTAAGGAAAATATAGTTGAGCTCACCAAACAAATTGTCTTGGTGGCAGAGATATCCAGCATCTACAAGAGTATTCCTCTATCAGGGATATCCATATCAAGCTCACCCGTGAATCAAGCACTCCTTGTTTTTGGACCATCCCATCCAGTGATATCCATAAAACTAAACACATTGTTATTTTTATCCTAACTTAATATCTTGTTTATTTCCAAAAAAAAAAAACTTCTCTAGCTTAATCAAAATTTAACAAACATATTAAAAGTCCTTAGCATGTGCCCTACCTTGTCCTACTGGGCCCTTCGCCCCTGTTTACACGTCAGTTGCTGCTATTAATTTGTCCTACTAGCATCGTCGTGAATCACGACTCGTGATATTGACTTTCTGCATGTGCATGCATGTGAACGCTCTGCGCCGCGTGATTCCCTCCGCGGAGCTGTGGCGTGGAAAGCGTGGGCTATTCTTTTTTTCTAGCTATTTTTTTCCTTAACCTTTTTTTCGGCATTTTTCTCTGTATTTTTTTTTTTTTTTCTTCTTTCTCACCTAGTTGAATCTCGTGATCACAAATCTACTTCCTCCATCCCAAATTATAAGTCGTTTGACTTTTTTGACAACAAGTTTGACCACTCGCCTTATTCAAAAATTTGTGCAAAATATCATTTCTTTTGCCGTTACTTTCTTTATTAATAAAAGTTCTTAAAGAATGACTTAAATTTGACTATATTTACGCAAATTTTTTGAATAAGACAAATGGTCAAACTTGGAGCTTAAAAAGTCAAATGACTTATAATTTGAGATTTGAGATGGAGGGAGTACAACAGTTATGAAATAGATTGTCACGCTACTTTGCATGTTTTCAAAAAAAAAAATATTTTTTTAAAAAATAAGACTAAAAAGTTATGATGAGACGTTGTGGTGATAGACTGTCGCCGAATAAGTTATGCATATAAATTTGTAGCTTTTCTAAAGAAATGAAAGTTATGAAAACATTTGAAAAATTAAACCAAATAAAGTCACGATGAGAAAATATGGTGATAAGTTTAATATATAAGTTATGCACTTTTGCTATATTACATTCAGCTAAAAAAATGACGCGCACATAACATCACATATATATTATGCAAACATCACAAAAACATCGTAGGGCATCGCTTCTATACTACGTAAATATTACGACTTGTCTTACGTGTTTGTGTTTATATAGGTTGTCATTGTCTATTGTCCTTCCATAGTAAAAAAAAAAAAAAAAAAAAAAAATTGTCTATCTGTCATATGTGATTAAATTGTGCTCATATAGATTGAAGTTTTCATTTGTTACGCCATATTAAAAATTGTAACTTATTGATCCATATTTGTTACTTGTGTTTTGTGCCGACTTGTCATAATGTCTCGTAAAGTTTGTGTGGTTTACAAGAGATGTTGTATGATGTTTTCTATGATGTTTGCCTAATATATACGTGATGTTTTGTGCCCGTCTCCTGGTTTCTACTCCCTCCATCCCAAATTACAAGTCGTTTGACTTTTTTGGCTCCAAGTTTGACCATTCGTCTTATTCAAAAAAAAAAATTGTGCAAATATCGTCAAATTCAAGTCATTCTTTAAGAACTTGTATTAATAAAGAAAGCCAAAAAAAAAAAAATTGATATTTTGCACAAATTTTTGAATAAGACAGTGGTCAAACTTATTCAAAAAAAGTCAAACGACTTATAATTTGGGATGGAGGGAGTAGTTTTTACCCGGATATAGCAACTACATAAGTTATGTGTGTATAACTTTGTAACTATATAAATAAATATATATAAGCGCATAACTATCGTGATCGCATACCATGAGCAGGTTTGACGAGATAAAGAAAGAAGTGGATTCAATTGTGGATCCTATAATCAACAAGGGTGCGAAGGATAGATCCTAGAGAAGGAACCAAGGAGGATGAGAATACAAGCTGAATTACAAGGAGGAAAACATTGCTTGTAATGTAACCAGAAGAAACAACAGAATCAACGTGAAGCGTCTAGTAGACTAGTATCATCTCATGTTTGTCTCTTTCGATGTTTATAAGTCACATATGCTATTTTTAAATCATTCTATTCCTACAAAGAGTTAAATGCATCGGGGTTCATGAACCTATAAGCGTGTGCCGAGATAGCTCCATGAACTTGCAAAATGCACATTTGGGTCCCAAAACTTGTCGGTGGTGCTCTACTGGGTCCATGGTAGCCATGCGGGCATTTTTTTTTTTTTTTTGATGTGGCATGCTAGGGTGGCATATATTTTTATTTAACCCCTTCTATTTATTTTTCAAATAAAAATATACAACTTCCTTCCACATGCGTCGTGCATGTGCGTTCATGTAGTGACTTTGTGCGAAACAAGTAGATCGGGGCAAATCCCCCCAAAAATCAACTTGCACAATAAGAGCACAAGAACAAGTAAGAACTGAAGTGTAAATAAGCAAAATTAAAGGCAAGAGGATTTGAGGAATCAATCACTGACTTTGTGCGAACCAAAAAAAGGTGGTCGACACAGTTGTGGACTCTGCCGACAAATTGTACTATAGAATTGCTGCCATTACAGTGAAATGGTAAACTGGTAAAATAAAATAAAAAGGGGCCGCCGGCAGCGACATGGAGGCAGTGCAACGCGCCTCGGCAGTAGCTGGCCGAGCGTCCTACTGGCACGTGCGTGCTTCGAAGTTCCCACGAGACCAACCCGCAGCTGCACATGCACCTCTCCCTCTCCGGCCTATAGCTCGCTCCATCATCGGCGGCGGATCGGCGCCCGCAGCCGTCGGCCGATCGACCAGCCTGGACATGCGCGACACGGCCCTACCACCTGCTGAGTTTCAGTGCTAGCTCGCTCTCGCTACGGTTTGGATCGTTGCCGGGATGGCCGGCCGGCCAGATCATGAGAGGTCGAGCGATAGGGACGAGACCATTGTGTAGGTCAGGCAGCGATATACTATGCACAAAGAGCCGAGATAACTACTGTCCAGTGTACTGTACCGTACATGAAGGGGCGATGGATCAACTGGACCAGATCATGCGTATGAATTTTGTGATCTGATGCGATGTGCGATTTAGGGGCATGAGCAATGTAGAGGCACCAAGTGACACCCCGGCCCACTAATTAGCGAACATGACCACCGGTTCCAAACCAACTGTTAATCCCACGGCTCTCACAAATTAATTTCCTTTTTTCAAAAAAAAATATTCCCGCATCTTTCCTTTTTTGGGAAAAGTTACAAAGTTCTCCTTTTTTTATCCTTACAAAGTTCTACCTCCATATTCTCTTTTATAAGGTACAACTTAATATAACATGTTGGTCTCCTAATATAAGTTACACTCCGACCACATAACCTGGTCAAGTTTGTGTTAAAAAGATTGAAAGTGGTTAGTTAAGTTGTTAGTCGAAGTTCGTTTGAATCTTGATATGTGTGTGTGTCTTATAAAAGAGAACGAGGGTACTATATAATTGATGTGTACAACTTTTTTTTTGTGATAACTTATTCTCAAATTTTTCACCTTTTTTTTTCTTTTACGTAAACAAGCATATTTCCACAATTTTTTTTTACTTCTCGAAGTTATAAAGTTAACGGGATGAATTCAAGTCCGGTGGAGCCTCCGTGACCCAAACTCCCTGAAATCAGCTTGAACACCATTTCGGTGATGATCCAAACCTGAAACCAAACCCAGTGGATCCCCGAAGCCCGAAACATTACCCAAAACCCACGACTATATGGCAATAAAAAAGGCAATAATGAATTTCTAGCAATACATGCATGATATACATTGGATATTCACATATAAATCTTGCAAGGTCAAATCAAATTAAAGATGATAAACATGGTATCCTTATTAATGGTTTTTTTTTTTTGCTTAGATGTTAGTGAAGTATAATACAAATGGAACCAATCTAGTTGAAACCTAAGACAACAATACTGATGAAATGGGTATTTATTGTATGATTATTATTGGTTGGAAGCAAGACGTGACGTGGTGGCTTGATAGAGTGAAGGCAACAAGAAAAGGGCTTTGAGGTATTAAGGGAGGGTGAAGGGCAAGCAATGACTTGGCGGGTGAAGGACCTGACTAGGGTGAAGAAGATAAAGACTTTCATTGAGTTGAGGTATTGATCAAGCTAGAGGAAGTCAAGTTGATGTGGACGATCAAATCATTATTGATGAATAAATGGAATTCAATTGAAGCTTATGGTTGAAGTTCAAATGTGAATTGGCTCTACCCACATTGCTCGAGGTTGATATGCTCAAAATCAAGCGATGAAGACCCTCATGTATATATGAATGATCAATGTGGAAAGCAAAGGTTTGATGAGGGCTGAAGATGAGGTTAAATTGTTTTTAAATATAATTCTTGAGTTTGGAAATGCCACACTATCAAGAGGGATACATCACTATGTTTGAGACAAGAGATAAATGCCAATTCAACCATTGTTAGGAATCTTGAGAGTCACACACACACACACACACACACACACACACACACACACACACACACACACACACACACAGAGAGAGAGAGAGAGAGAGAGAGAGTTTGTGTAACACCCTAGTGTTAAGCTTAGCATAACATGTGCATTTCATTTGCATAATCATCATTAGCGCATAAGCATTCATACATGCCATTGTTTCATATCGTTTCATGTTCGAATTTGCTTTCGAATTTTACCCTTACTTGCTCATGGTGATGTGTTAATACAAGTGAACGCTATGTTTGATCACTAAACACACCTAGACATGTTTAGGATGCATAATGAACCAATGTTTATGTTAAACACTTTAGCTAATTATGATTGGTTAGGGTTGTTTGACTTGGTTTGACCTACATGAGTCATTTTCTTAGTTCCTTCAAAAGTCATAGCAAACTTGTATGCATGTTGGTGCACCCAAAAAGGGAAAGTGTGGCAAATTTGTTGTAGAACATTTGTCATGTGGAGCTCGATCCATGAAAATGGCTGGAGCTTGGTTGAAAAGTCGAAACAGTTTGAAATTTCATTTGAATTTGCTGCTGTTTGACCCTTTTTGAGTGATTTTGGTGGGATGACAATAGTTCAAAATCTAGGCCGAATTAGGAGAAACTTCCTTCATATGAAATGTTCAGAATTTTATGCTCTACAATTTTGCTGTAGAAAGTTTTTGCAAATTCGGCACGGTTTACGAGCAGTAGGGCAAGAACAGAGAGGTTCGAGGGGAGAAACCGGGCTGCTGCAGCACCGCCCATCGTCCCCAACCGGCAGCGGCGACGTGGCGTCCGTGCGTCGCCGATGTCGACATCCTCCACCGAGCCCCGGCCGTCCAAAGCGCCTTTAAGCCGTGCCCAGTCCGCGTCCCTGCCCCCTGCTCGACCAACGCCATCTTGTCCCGTCCTTTCATCTTCCACAGCGAGCAGCAGCAAGCAGGAGCGCCGCCATCGCCGTTCGGGCGCCGCCGCTGCGGAACTCCGCCGTCGTCGCTCCTCCCCGCCAAAACTCACACACAGCTTCGCCACTTTGTCCCCGAGCTCGTGCTCACGCCGCTGCAGCCGTCGTGCAAGGGTAAGGCCGCAGTTCGCGCAGTATCCGTCCGCCCGGTCCGCCGCCATGGCGCCGCCCGGCGAGCTTCGTCGCCGTCGCGCCACGGTCGCCCGGTTCTTCAAGCTAGTGTCCGTTCTATGCTTGCCTTGTTGTGTTATAGCTAGGGTTGTAGCAGTTCGGGCAATGCCGCACCGTGTTGGCCGCGAACGCCGCCGCCGCGGGGAGCTCACCGCCGCCGCCATGGGCGCCAGCGGTCGAGGCCGCCCGGTCACCGTTTCTTCGCGAGTAAGTAGGGGATTTGAGTCGCCTTGATGTCGCGTGGAGCTGATGCTCACGCCGGTTTGTGCCGCCCGCTGCCTAGAACAGCAGCGCCGCCGCCAACGGGGCGCCGTTCGCCGCCGTCCGCCGTCACCCATGCTACGGTCCGTTTTAGTTCGCACAAAGGGTACCATTGCGTAGATCTAGTCGTTGCGATTCAAATGATGTATTTGGTTCGCGGATTGGTCGCCGCCGAGGGGCCGCCGTCGAGCCGCCGGTGCCCTGCTCTGGGTCGCTGACGCCGGGGCCCAGGTGGCAGCAGTTTTCTTTTTCGTTTTTTTTTTCCAGATTTGCTTGAAATGCTTGCAAAAAATTTGTGTAGATCTCATTTTAGCTCCGTTTTCGATGAAACAAATTTTGTTGCGTTTCTTGTGAGTATATCTACTGTAGGAAAAAGTGAGATGTTTTTGTATTTTTGTTTATTTATTGCTTTAATTGCTTGGAAATAGGGTAAATGCATATCCGATGATATTGATGTGAGAAAATTTCGGTTCCTGTGCACTTAGACTTTATTTCTCATTCTTTATGCAGGAAAAATAGTGTTGACCCTATGTTATGTGGTAGAAGTGTCACTTTTTGAATTATGTGCCGCTTATGTTGTCTTTTTGGGAAAATCATAATAAATTAATTACTGTAAATTTGGACTTGGGGATTTTGGAGATGATTGTGTTACTTCAATGTAGCTAAGAGTGCAGATGAATTTGTAAGTTTACACTTTTCATAGTGCAAAGTATGTTCATGCCTAATTATTGTTGATAGCTTGTCATTGTTGTGTAGCATGATAGGTGTATCCTTTTGCTATGAAATTTTGATGGCAGCATGTTATTAGTGTGAGGAAGCTTCTGTAATTTTTTACAGAATTTTATATGATAGTTGGCTGTACAAGTATTTTTAGGTTGGATGATGAAGTGATTGTTTATGCACGATGACCATTAGGTAAAAGTAAAAGAAATTATGTTCTCATGCTCTTTTTCTACCTAGAACCTGATGGTGAAGTTGGTTTAATAGGTTTGTGCATCCTCATGTATAGTTGGAGTTGGTTAGGCATAGTTGAACCCTTTGTGCCTTTTTTGTTTGATATGTTTGATTGGCAACTATCATCTCATGTTAATTAGTTTATCTTTTCTCTTACTAAGTGACATGGTTGAGTAGGTAATAACTTGGTTTACCAGCTGTCCTGCTTTGGTAGGATTTACATGTTAGTGTGACATGTTATACTAGTTGTTTGTTTGTAATGTCTAGTTGGAACAGATCTGCTTGTGTGCTGTTTTTCATAGTCCAGATGGCAGAATCTGTTGATGTCATGTGAAGTGAAGTTGTAGATAATTTGATAAGCTTTCCATAGAGTCCAAGTTTGCTGCATTTGAGTTAGTGGAACAAAAGTTACGCTTGTTTTACTGCTGCTGATCCGTAGTGGACAGATTTGATGCATGTGTGTATGTGTGGTTTGTGTGTGTGTATCCTTATACAACGGAAGAGATATGCACTTACTCAGTCAAGTACTTATAATCTTCATCACATACGCATCATGACATCTCATTCCTCGTGCATTCTTTATTCTTACATATGCATTGCATGGACATTCATCTCGGGATCGATCGAGGAGCTAGAGCAGTTCGAGGAGCAGCAGGAAGGGAGCTACACCACCGGAGGTCCAATCCGAAGGAGTTCCGAAGAAGCCGGACAGGTCGCAGAGCTTTCCCGAGTGCGGAGCACTCCCCGCCTCGTTCTCCAAAGGCAAGCCCGGTGCATGCTGACTTTCCTATGCTTTAATTAAAATATACCTTGTGTCCATTACATGTTTGATGCATTAAGTATAGGAATTGTTTTGCTACCGTTGTTGCATTTATTATATCCTTGTTCCACTTTTATATATCCTTACCCCGATTAAGTCTAGGTTCGAGTCTTGCTTAGCTATGCTTAGTCACGGTAAATGCAAGTGATTTCCGGTCACTTGTCACTAGGTGGAAAATGTTGGTCACGGTTGGCTATAATTGCTATCGTGGAAAATAACCAAGTGTTGGGATATAAAGATGAGGCCGGGCGGGATAGTCGTATTCCGTCTGCGTCGATTAAGGACCGTTACGTGTTGGACATCGGTCGTACTTTGAATGACTCCTAGCACTTAGGCGGGCCGACCCGAGGTTGTCGGCCAAAGCCGAGTAGCTCTGTTCGGGCCGGGACGTGGCGGATTGGTGCGCTTATTGGAGGGAGTAAGGATGTGCGGGGGACACGAATATGACCGTGGGCAAGCAAGGCTTGAGCTACGGCAATTCGGTTGGTTCTTGAGTAGCGACCCCCACCAAGCCCGCGAAATGAGTCCCTAACAGTACCAAAGGTGACCTAAGCGACCCGACGGGGAAGTGTGGTTGGTGTTTAGGAACTTTTCCCCAGCCTGGGTAGTGTCGATTCGGATCGCCATCTCTCTGGGACAAGTGAGAAACCGACCGTCTTCTTCCCTCACTTCGTAGCTTCATGATGATAGAAGGATAATAATGGTTATAAAAGTTTGACAAAGAAATGCCATACCTGATTATATATGTTATATATTGCTTGATTAGTAATATACAAGTGTTTGTTTAGCATAGGTGCAAACCTTATATTAATGAACTTTAATTTCTTTGCTAGAGGGATTAAAATATGGTTTAGCAAATGCTTAGGCCTTTTTCATAAGCTTGGTCAAAGTGTAGCCGACTCCACCAAGAAAGCCTTGCATAATCCTTGAGGGTCTCTTATTTTATTTTATGTCGGGTAAGTCTAGTGAGTACATTCTCGTACGTTTCGGGGTTTCATTCCCATTGTTGCGAGATGGTCAAGTTTATCATGGTTATTGCAAGAATTGTGCGTATCCATTTCTGGCGGAGAAGAGTAAAAAAGCCGCGGGCAAGGCTATCCATATTCCCTTTCTTTTTGCTTTTGTGGGAATGACATAGCATGGCATCGTATTTGAACTAAACTTAGTGTGCGTGCTTTCAAAACTATTTGCTTCCGCTCTTGAATTTCGAACTTGGTTTGTAATAACTATTTGAACTCCGATGTATGAGATGTTGAACTTTATGTAACTTGTGGATGATAATCGTTGAATCCCAACGGTCCCTTTGTATTTGTGGAAATGTTTGAAATCCTTCGAGATTTCACGGACTACCGGGTTTATATGTGCTTAATCATGGAAGTGAGACCACCTCGGTGGCCACTTTTATGCTTAATTACCTATAAATTGGGCGGTTACATTACGGTGGCATCGGAACAAGGATTCGGTTATTATCGTTTACAAGTGTATTTAAAACAAAGCTTTTGAGTTTATAAAACTATTTGCCAACTTATAATCTTATAGGGTATTTAAACTTATGAGTTTTTGAAACTAAGTGTGCCATGGTCATATCCTTTATGCCCAATTAAGGACTACTAGGTGGCTATATTATTGACTTGGGGGCAATGCATCATATTTTGTTGTTTGTGTTGGGTTGCCGTGCGGCCAGTAGTACGGGACTACTCACTTGAGTAGTTATGAATGGATCAAAATACCTCTACTTGAGGGTAAATGATGTTCAATGCCTCTACGCCCAAGGTAAGATGTGAGTTGTGAGAGCATGATCGGACAACCGCCGATCTAGGGGGTAAAAATAAAATGTTTTGAGAGCTCCATGTCGGGTAGTGCCCCTGTAGACTTGTGTATGGGTACACGGGTGTGCAGGGCGTAACATATGTGCCACCAGAGAGTGATGCCATCCATGGGATGAAGCAGGTAAATGTAATTTAAATTCATGCATTCATGATTGGTGGGCTGAAATGAAATCTTTGCAGGTACACTAACAGCGCAATCGTGTAGCCCGATTAGTTAACGATAATGAGAGTACGTATGTATGCCACCGTCTATATCGCTAGAAATAATTTTTCTTAAGTTTGTGAGGACGTACGCTACGAGCATACATCATGTTTCTTTTATCATATTCATGCATGGCTTCCCTCCCTTACAATTAAATTGCCCCATTTTGATTAAAATTTTGACTTCTCAAATCTCTAAATCTTTGCTACTGGATGGCTTCGACACCCCCACAAAGGCGGCGGTGAGTTCCCGGAGAGCTGTTTGGGATGCCCACCCCGGTGTGGAGAGCTTTGGAGTACTTGGGGTACACCGAGCGTCCGGTGTACACCTGGGAGACAGCTACTCAGGGAGGTCTGACAGTGACCACCGTGCAGCTAGTTGTTCCTGCTCTTGCCAATGACTCAATCTGGCAAGGTTGGGAGATCACAGCTAGAGGTGTGGCACCTTGGGGGCGGCTCGGACCGCTGCGTTTGAGGTTACGAGGGACCTTATGAGGAGGGCTCCCGAGACACCGGCCCCTCGGTGTCGCGGCTACCTTCCCTCGGGGGAGGATCCTCGTTGCACTACCGGGACGCAGGCCCGATGAGGCTTCGCAGGGGCCGGGATGAGAGACACGGCAGCTCCGGTTCAGCTCGAGTGCCATGTTTGCTCTCATTCGGCCTTCTAGATGGAGTGCGGCTTGGTGTGATGGTGCCATGTCGCCCAATGGCAAGCTTGAGGCGAAGGCTAACCCGCACATAGAGGGGCGAAGAGTTGTGAGGCAGCTCTTAGCGGGGACGGTCGATGAGAGGAATGAAGCCCGGAACGAGAACGAGGGAGCTTAAGAGCAAGGTGGCGACACTCACTCGCGAGATTCCCGGGCAAGAATTGGGGTTGCGCCGCAAGCTAGCCGGTTCGAGAGGAGCTAGTCGGGGTCCTTCGCAGGAGGCGACGAGGCTAGTTTGGTGAACCGGATAGGACACATGAACCTTGAGGCTTGTAGTCTTTGGCGAACGTGCTACAAGGGCAGCTAATGAGATCGCTCATCGAGGGAGCAACTCTGGCGCCTTGGGAGGAGAGAGATGAGCGCAACCGTCAGCTGTTGATCAACATGACCAATGAGAGGAATGCAGCCTGGACTCGAGAGGATGCAGCTGCGAGGCAGATTGCGCAGTTGACTCACCAGAGGGATGCCGCTCTGGCGGCTAAGGCAGCAGTGATGCTCGAGGATAGCCGAGCCGGAGGCCTACAATGATGAACTCCATGATCAAGTACCATGCCATTTACTACCACCACCAGCCCGATCTTCCACAGGGGTGAACGTGCGGAAGGGGGAGATGCCCCGGAGGGACCCGGAGGAGCCCTTTTGAGATGATGGATGTTGAGGTTCTTTGCTAATGGAGGCAACAATGATGCGGCGGTGAGGAGGAAGAAGAGGAACCCGAGGAGGTGATCCCGTTCGACACCGGTGAGGAGGAGGACCACGACGGCGGCGCAGTAGTCTTCCTAGGCTTGCGCTAGATGCTCATGTCTCTTTTTTGTGGTACTTTTGTGGCATGTAATCGATCATTAGGCACGTGAGGACCCTAATTCATGTGAACCTTTAGTTGATGTAATTTGGGTGGATGATGGAACCCCCGTGATGATGTTGGATGTATGATGAACATCTTTATGAGTTTCATTTATGATGATGGCATGTTGGAATTATTGGATGTGTGTTTCATTCGAAATAATTTATTTGGTGATGTCGTGTTATGGAATTGAATTATTGTTACCTCTATTTGTTGAATGAGTTCATTCTCTCAATGAATTGAGTGTGGCTTTAATTTAAGTATCATGTACACTTGCAATGACATCATCTAATGATTATATGGTTCTTTGAAACATGCGGATGCCGACCACTCGTTCGGGGGAGCGTGGTGGTGGTGGCGGTGAGAATATCACTCGCACTAGAGGTGGTACGAGTGGCGGGAGGCGGTGGTGAGGATGCTACACGGGGAAAATTTGCCAAACCCTCCTCCCATCGATGCCGCTCAATTCTTCGGTCAGTTCCTTGGAAGTCAGCGCAACATGGAGAACATGCAGCGCAATATGGAGGCCGCTTTGCGCCATATTCTTTGGGCGCCGGACATGGTGGACGTCGTGATGATGAGGTGAATCGGATGGCAGGCTTCAAGGACTTCATGGACACGGCCGCCAACCTTCAAGGAAATTTGTTGAACCACTCGAGGCGCACGAGTGGATCAATGTTGTGGAAAACAAGTTTCGTTTGCTGAGGCTCACAGATCAATTGAAGACGGAGTATGCCGCCCATCCGTTGGAGGGTCAGCGGGCATTTGGTGGACACACCATCGTGTCACCTACCCCCGCCAACACTCCAATCACTTGGGGCGATTCACTCGCGCTTTTCGTCGAACTACATACCTCGGGTGTGATGGCGATGAAAGTTCTTTGAGTTTATGAAGTTGACCCGAGGTACCAAGACCATGAATGAGTACCTTCATGCTTTCAACAACCTATCTCGCTATGCGCCTTTGCCTTTGTGAGTCTGAGATGAATTGAAGATAGCTAGCTTCAAGAGAGGTTTGAACCCAAAGATGCGAAGTACATGGGAAACTCTGAGAAGACCACCTTCCATGCATTTGTGAGTGACTGTCTGACACAAGAGAACAACAACAACATCTACTCTGCAAGCAAGACCAAGAAGAGGGCCTTTGAGGGTGGCTCAAATCAGGCAAGAGGTTCCCCTGCATATCGTCCAAACTATCGTCCACCAGTTCCTGGTGCGAGGTTTGGGCCACCCAAGAAGAAGTTTGTCAGTCCTGCACCTCGTACTCAGAAGCCCTACACCACTCCAGCTCAGAAGGGAAAAGCAGCTCAGAGTGTGAGTTACCGTCCTCCTGGAAATTTGTGCTACAATTATGGGAAGACGGGGCACTTTGCAAGGTCTTGCCCCCAGCCAAAGAGGAACTATCCTAACAAGACAGGCCAAGCTCACTTCACATCTGGCGAAGAGATTCACGAGGGTGAACCGTGACCCCGGGTATGCGTGCCTTGTCAACAACCACGCAGTCGCGATTGTTTTATTTGATTACGGATCATCTCACTCTTTCATGAGCAAAGCATTTGCACTAAAGCATAATCAAGAAATATCTGAATTGGGTTATGGGTATCGGATTAGCTCGGAGAGCCGACCAACTCACTAGACAAGTAGTAAATAATGTGCAAATCAAGATTGGAGACCTTGACATTTTAACCAATCTAATAGTGTTGCCTGGGTTGTGTTTGGATGTTATATTAGGAATGAGTTGGATGAAACTTTGGAGAGTAATCATAGATACAGCTAATAGGGTTCTTTTGCTCAAAGACCCTAGAGATGGTAAGGAACATCATGTTATCCTGCCACAGAGACCTAACCTAGATCAAGTATCGGTTTCTCTTCAAGTTACAAGGATCTCGATATTCTGTAGTGTGTGAATTTCGGACGTCTTTAGGAGGAAATGCCGGGTCTTCCACCCGACGAGGGGATGTCGAGTTTGCTATTGACTTAGTACCAGGTACAGCACCCATATCAAGGAGACCCTATAGAATGCCACCAAATGAGTTAGCAGAACTTAAAGTACAGTTGCAAGAGTTGCTAGATAAGGGTTTGATTCGACCAAGTTCTTCCCCGTGGGGATGTCCCGCACTATTTGTGAAGAAGAAGGACAAATCTTTGCGCATGTGTGTGGACTATAGGCCACTCAATGCGGTAACCATAAAGAACAAATATCCTTTGCCTCGCATTGATATTTTGTTCGATCAGTTATCCAAGGCCAAGGTATTCTCCAAGATTGACCTTCGATCAGGGTATCATCAGATCAAGATAAGACCGCAGGATATACCAAAGACCGCTTTTTCTACAAGATATGGTTTGTATGAGTATCTTGTCATGTCCTTCGGCTTGACAAATGCTCCCGCACACTTCATGTACCTGATGAACAAGGTATTCATGCCTGAATTGGACAAATTTGTGGTCGTGTTTATCGATGACATCTTGGTATATTCTGAGAATGCACAAGATCATGAGGGCCATCTACGAGTTGTTCTTAGCAGGCTAAGAGAGCACAAGTTGTATGCCAAATTTAGCAAGTGTGAATTTTGGTTAACCAAGGTACCTTTCCTCGGACACATCTTATCCGCGGAAGGCATCTCGGTAGACCCCAACAAGGTGCAAGAGGTTATGGATTGGAAGGCACCGACTTCTGTCACGGAAGTTCGGAGTTTTCTTGGATTGGCCGGGTATTATCGTCGATTTATCCCCGACTTTTCTAAGATTGCTAAGCCTATGACGAGGCTGTTACAGAAGGATGAGAAGTTTGTGTGGTCGCCGGAGTGTGAAGCAGCTTTTCATACTTTGCGAGAGTTGCTAACCACAGCTCCTGTGCTCGCACAACCAGACATAGAGAAACCTTTTGATGTGTTTTGTGATGCATCTGGTACAGGATTGGGTTGTGTACTTATGCAAGAAGGAAGGGTGATTGCTTATGCATCACGTCAGTTAAGGAAACATGAACTTAACTACCCCACACATGACTTAGAATTGGCAGCTGTAGTTCATGCTTTGAAGTTGTGGCGCCATTATCTTTTGGGTAATGTGTGTCATATCTACACCGATCACAAGAGTTTGAAGTACATCTTTACACAGCCCGAGTTGAACATGAGACAAAGGAGATGGTTAGAGTTGATCAAGGACTATAACTTGGAAGTGCACTATCATCCGGGCAAGGCAAATGTGGTTGCGGATGCCTTGAGCCGGAAAAGCACATTGCAATTTTTGTACGGCCGTTGTTGGAAGAAGGCTTTAATCTTATGCACCCAACGGTTCTACATAATATTGTAATTAGTAGTTCACTTGAAAGTCGTATTATCGAAGGGCGTAAAAACCGATAGGGGTATATACTTCATCAAAGAGAAGATAAAAACCGAGCCTAGCCCACATTTTAGAGTCGATGAGAAAGGTGTGCTATGGTTTGATGATCGGCTAGTGGTCTTAGAAAGATAGAGAGCTTAGAGATCGGATCTTATCGAAGCACATTCTTCCAAGCTATCTATCCATCCTGGAAGTAGCAAAATGTATCAAGACTTAAGGCCGCACTATTGGTGGACCAAGATGAAGAAAGAAATTGCGACTTTTGTAGCAAGGTGTGACAATTGTTGTAGAGTCAAGGCGATTCATTTTGAAACCCGCAGGACTCTTACAACCGTTGTCATTCCTAGTTGGAAGTGGGATGAAATAAGTATGGACTTTATAGTTGGACTTCCCACATACTCGAAGGGTTTCGACTCTATATGGGTAGTTGTGGACCGCCTGACTAAGTCCGCTCATTTTATTCGATCAAGACCACTTATCGACCACATGAGTATGCGGATATCTATCTTGCTTTCGATGATAGTACGTTTGCATGGGATTCCTAAAAAGATAGGGTCAGATCGAGGATCACAATGGAAAAATCGTTTTTGGGAGCGTTTACACAAGGACTTTGGTACTACTTTGGTTCGCAGATTCTGCGTACCATCCTCAAAGTAATGGGTCGAATTAGCGGGTAAATCAAATTCTAGAAGATATGCTAAGGGCATGTGTGTTATCGTCCAAGGGTTCATGGGAAAGTTGGCTACCTTTAGCAGAATTCTCATACAACAATAGTTACCAAGCAAGTATCAAGATGGCACCTTTTGAAGCTTTGTATGGTAGAAGGTGTAGAACACCATTGAATTGGGTTGAACCTGGAGAAAGGAGATACTATGGGATTGACTTTGTCAAGGACGCAGAAAAGAAGGTTCATATAATTCAACGACACATGGAAGCGGCACAATCAAGACAAAAGAGTTATGTTGACAAAAGAAGGAAGCCACTTTCATTCAACGTTGGTGACTATGTTTATTTGAAGGTATCACCAATGAAGGGAGTGCAACGCTTTGGTGTGAAGCGTAAGTTAGCACCCCGGTTTGTAGGTCCTTATCGCATTCTTTGGAAAGAAAGGTGCGTAGCTTATGAGTTAGACCTACCCGAAGAGATGAGGGCAATTTTCAATGTCTTCCATGTTTCCCAGCTAAAGAAATGTTTGAGAGTTCCTGAAGAGCACATACAAGTTGCCCAAATCCCATTGCGATCTGATCTAACCTATGAAGAAGTACCAACTCAAGTTGTAGATGTTAAGGAAAGAGTTACCCGCAACAAGGTAGTCAAGTTGTATAAGGTGTTGTGGAGCAACCTTGGGGAGAACGATGCCACTTGGGAAGCCGAAGATTATCTTCGTGAAGTCTACCCCACTTTCTATAAACAAGAGTAAGAACTTGCAAATCTCGGACGAGATTTTTCGTAAGGGGAAGGGCTGTAACACCCTAGTGTTAAGCTTAGCATAACATGTGCATTTCATTTGCATAATCATCATTAGCGCATAAGCATTCATACATGCCATTGTTTCATATCGTTTCATGTTCGAATTTGCTCGAATTTTACCCTTACTTGCTCATGGTGATGTGTTAATACAAGTGAACGCTATGTTTGATCACTAAACACACCTAGACATGTTTAGGATGCATAATGAACCAATGTTTATGTTAAACACTTTAGCTAATTATGATTGGTTAGGGTTGTTTGACTTGGTTTGACCTACATGAGTCATTTTCTTAGTTCCTTCAAAAGTCATAGCAAACTTGTATGCATGTTGGTGCACCCAAAAAGGGAAAGTGTGGCAAATTTGTTGTAGAACATTTGTCATGTGGAGCTCGATCCATGAAAATGGCTGGAGCTTGGTTGAAAAGTCGAAACAGTTTGAAATTTCATTTGAATTTGCTGCTGTTTGACCCTTTTTGAGTGATTTTGGTGGGATGACAATAGTTCAAAATCTAGGCGAATTAGGAGAAACTTCCTTCATATGAAATGTTCAGAATTTTATGCTCTACAATTTTGCTGTAGAAAGTTTTTGCAAATTCGGCACGGTTTACGAGCAGTAGGGCAAGAACAGAGAGGTTCGAGGGAGAAACCGGGCTGCTGCAGCACCGCCCATCGTCCCCCAACCGGCAGCCGCGGCGTGGCGTCCGTGCGTCGCCGATGTCGACATCCTCCACCGAGCCCGGCCGTCCAAAGCGCCTTTAAGCCGTGCCCAGTCAGCGTCCCTGCCCCCTGCTCGACCAACGCCATCTTGTCCCGTCCTTTCATCTTCCACGGTGAGCAGCAGCAAGCAGGAGCGCCGCCATCGTCGTTCGGCGTCGCCGCCGCTGAACTCCCGCCGTCGTCGCTCCTCCGCCCGCCAAAACTCACACACAGCCGCCACTTTTGTCCCGAGCTCGTGCTCACGCTTCGCTGCAGCCGTCGTGCAAGGGTAAGGCCGCGGAGTTCGCGAGTATCCGTCCGCCCGGTCCGCCGCCGCCATGGCGCCCGCCGGCGAGCTTCGTCGCCGTCGCGTCCGCGGTCGCCGGTTCTTCAAGCTAGTGTCCGTTCTATGCTTGCCTTGTTGTGTTATAGCTAGGGTTGTAGCAGTTCGGGCAATGCCGCACCGTGTTGGCCGCAACGCCGCCGCCGCCGGGGAGCTCACCGCCGCCGCCATGGGCGGCGCGGTCGAGGCCGCTCGGTCACCGTTTCTTGCGAGTAAGTAGGGGATTTGAGTCGCCTTGATGTCGTGGAGCTGATGCTCACGCCCGGTTTGTGCCGCCGCGGCCTAGAACAGCAGCGCCGCCGCCAACGGCGCCGCCGTTCGCCGCCGTCGCCGTCACCCATGCTACGGTCCGTTTAGTTCGCACAAGGGTACCATTGCGTAGATCTAGTCGTTGCGATTCAAATGATGTATTTGGTTCGCGGATTGGTCGCCGCCGGCGAGGGCCGCCCGTCGAGCCGCCCGGTGCCCTGCTCTGGGTCGCTGATGCGCGGGGCCCAGGTGGCAGCAGTTTTCTTTTCGTTTTTCTTTTCCAGATTTGCTTGAAATGCTTGCAAAATTTGTGTAGATCTCATTTTAGCTCCGTTTTCGATGAAACAAATTTTGTTGCGTTTCTTGTGAGTATATCTACTGTAGGAAAAAGTGAGATGTTTTTGTATTTTTGTTTATTTATTGCTTTAATTGCTTGGAAATAGGGTAAATGCATATCGATGATATTGATGTGAGAAAATTTCGGTTCCTGTGCACTTAGACTTTATTTCTCATTCTTTATGCAGGAAAAATAGTGTTGACCCTATGTTATGTGGTAGAAGTGTCACTTTTGAATTATGTGCCGCTTATGTTGTCTTTTTGGGAAAATCATAATAAATTAATTACTGTAAATTTGGACTTGGGGATTTTTGGAGATGATTGTGTTACTTCAATGTAGCTAAGAGTGCAGATGAATTTGTAAGTTTACACTTTTCATAGTGCAAAGTATGTTCATGCCTAATTATTGTTGATAGCTTGTCATTGTTGTGTAGCATGATAGGTGTATCCTTTTGCTATGAAATTTTGATGGCAGCATGTTATTAGTGTGAGGAAGCTTCTGTAATTTTTTACAGAATTTTATATGATAGTTGGCTGTACAAGTATTTTTAGGTTGGATGATGAAGTGATTGTTTATGCACGATGACCATTAGGTAAAAGTAAAAAGAAATTATGTTCTCATGCTCTTTTTCTACCTAGAACCTGATGGTGAAGTTGGTTTAATAGGTTTGTGCATCCTCATGTATAGTTGGAGTTGGTTAGGCATAGTTGAACCCTTTGTGCCTTTTGTTTGATATGTTTGATTGGCAACTATCATCTCATGTTAATTAGTTTATCTTTTCTCTTACTAAGTGACATGGTTGAGTAGGTAATAACTTGGTTTACCAGCTGTCCTGCTTTGGTAGGATTTACATGTTAGTGTGACATGTTATACTAGTTGTTTGTTTGTAATGTCTAGTTGGAACAGATCTGCTTGTGTGCTGTTTTTCATAGTCCAGATGGCAGAATCTGTTGATGTCATGTGAAGTGAAGTTGTAGATAATTTGATAAGCTTTCCATAGAGTCCAAGTTTGCTGCATTTGAGTTAGTGGAACAAAAAGTTACGCTTGTTTTACTGCTGCTGATCCGTAGTGGACAGATTTGATGCATGTGTGTATGTGTGGTTTGTGTGTGTGTATCCTTATACAACGGAAGAGATATGCACTTACTCAGTCAAGTACTTATAATCTTCATCACATACGCATCATGACATCTCATTCCTCGTGCATTCTTTATTCTTACATATGCATTGCATGGACATTCATCTCGGGATCGATCGAGGAGCTAGAGCAGTTCGAGGAGCAGCGGGGAAGGGGAGCTACACCACACGGAGGTCCAATCCGAAGGAGTTCGGAAGAAGCCGGACAGGTCGCGAGCTTCCCGAGTGCCCGGAGCACTTCCACGCCTCGTTCTCCAAAGGCAAGCCCGGTGCATGCTGACTTTCCTATGCTTTAATTAAAATATACCTTGTGTCCATTACATGTTTGATGCATTAAGTATAGGAATTGTTTTGCTACCGTTGTTGCATTTATTATATCCTTGTTCCACTTTATATATCCTTACCCCGATTAAGTCTAGGTTCGAGTCTTGCTTAGCTATGCTTAGTCACGGTAAATGCAAGTGATTTCCGGTCACTTGTCACTAGGTGGAAAAATGTTGGTCACGGTTGGCTATAATTGCTATCGTGGAAAATAACCAAGTGTTGGGATATAAAGATGAGATGAGGGGCGGGATAGTCGTATTCGTCTGCGTCGATTAAGGACCGTTACGTGTTGGACATCGGTCGTACTTTGAATGACTCCTAGCACTTAGCTGGCCGACCCGAGGTTGTCGGCCGCAAAAGCCGAGTAGCTCGTTCGGGTAGGGGACGTGGCCGGATTGGTGCGCTTATTGGAGGGAGTAAGGATGTGCGGGGACACGAATATGACCGTGGGCAAGCAAGGCTTGAGCTACGGCAATTCGGTTGGTTCTTGAGTAAGCGACCCCCACCAAGCCCGCTGAAATGAGTCCCGAACGGTACCAAAGGTGACCTAAGCGACCCCGACGGGGAAGTGTGGTTGGTGTTTAGGAACTTTTCCCATTTGGGTAGTAATCGATTCGGATCGCCATCTCTCCGGGACGGTGAGAAACCGAACATTCTTCCCTCACTTTGTAGCTTCATGATGATAGAAGGATAATAATGGTTATAAAAGTTTGACAAAGAAATGCCATACGATTATATATGTTATATATTGCTTGATTAGTAATATACAAGTGTTTGTTTAGCATAGGTGCAAACCTTATATTAATGAACTTTAATTTCTGCTAGAGGGATTAAAATATGGTTTAGCAAATGCTTAGGCCTTTTCATAAGCAGTCAAAGTGTAGCCAGCTCCACCAAGAAAGCCTTGCATAATCCTTGAGGGTCTCTTATTTTATTTTATGTCGGGTAAGTCTAGGTGAGAGTACATTCTCGTACTCGGGGTTTCATTCCCATTGTTGCGAGATGGTCAAGTTTATCATGGTTATTGCAAGAATTGTATGCGTATCCGGTTCTTGGCTGGAGAAGAGTAAAAGCCGCGGGCAAGGCTATCCATATTCCCTTTCTTTTTGCTTTTGTGGGAATGACATAGCATGGCCTTGTATTTGAACTAAACTTAGTGTGCGTGCTTTCAAAACTATTTGCTTCCGCTCTTGAATTTCGAACTTGGTTTGTAATAACTATTTGAACTCCGATGTATGAGATGTTGAACTTTATGTAACTTGTGGATGATAATCGTTGAATCCCAACGGTCTGCTTGTATTTGTGGAAATGTTTGAAATCCTTCGAGATTTCACGGACTACCGGGTTTATATGTGCTTAATCATGGAAGTGAGACCACCTCGGTGGCCACTTTTATGCTTAATTACCTATAAATTGGGCGGTTACATTTGACTTGCCACCACGGCAACAAAACCGATCACACCCGGTTAGATCGTCTAAATTTCTATATTTTAAAATATTGGCGGTGGTTCTCGGTACTAGCTAGAGTAGGTTTGTCGAAGGGTACCAACAACTAGTTTTGGTGTGAGGCATATTTATACCCCTTTCCTCCTTTATTGGTTGTGGTTGCTCTCCATTCATATACCATGAACAAGAGCCCTAGGCCACTCTTCTTCCCATTGTGAGTGTGAGTGATAATAGTCACACTAGCGGGATCCCTATTTGAGCCCTAAATTAAATATCGGTGTGCGAGCAAAAACACAACTCCAAAGACGTTTCTACTAAGGTAGTCAAATTTGGGTGGGCACGGAAACCCCTCATTCCTAGAGGCTCTAGGTTAAGCACCCAAAAGATCAATTCATTATGTTTGAATCCTAGAGTCAAAGTTTGTTTGAATCATGATATGTATAAAAAGCGTCTTATAAAAGAGAACAAGGGTACTATAATTGATGTGTACAACTTTTTTTGTCATAACTTATTCTCAAAATTTTCACCATAATTTTATTATTTTTCTTTTCTATAAACAAGCATATTTCCACAACTTTTTTTACTTTTTAGAGTTATAAAGTTAGCGAGGCGCTGCACGCCGAGGTAAGGAAAGCGCCCCTTGTTTCAAAAGAGAGGAGGACGGGTTATTCACATTTAATTTGATGGTGAAGCGAATTGAAAGCTAAGCGTGGTAATTAAGACCCCAGGGTGAAAATAGGGATGTCTCCTACGTTACCCATAATATGGAGTCTCGGTGGACTCAAACTCACTGAAGGGTCGAGATGGGGACTAGAGGGGAGAGGGGGGGTTGAATAGTCCCTTTTAAAAACTAATCGCACTTAGGCTAACCGAAACAAATGCGGAATTAAACTTATCGGTTTAGCCAAGACTTCACCCCTCTAACTAAGACTCTAAATCACCTCACAAAAGATCCTACACAAGAAGAGTGAGGTGACAAGCCTAGCTTGAGCTCTAATCAATTCTAATACAAGGTCACACAAACCTAAGCACTAGTACTTCAAGCACGGGTGAGCTCCTACACAAATCTAGTAAGCGCAAGCACAAAGCTCCCTAAGCTCACTAGATGCACAATGGACAAGGCAACACACGCCCTAACCCAAAGGCTCAAATTATCTAGCTACACAAGCTAAGCAAAGTAACTAAACAAGCTACACAAGCTAGATAGTTACAACTACTCTACTCAAGCACAAGCACAATATATATATATGAATGTAATAACAAAGCTTGAGATGAAGAGATTGCAAACCACCGCGAAGTGTGGACACAAGATGACACCGGTGATTTTTTACAGGGAGGTCTCGGGAAGCTTGCCAACTTCCCCCCGTACTCCTCGTTGTGTCGGCCAGACACCTTGGTGGTTCCACGGTTTGGCGAATCACCCGGTGATGATCCTCAAGCTTAATGGCGGTGCCAAATCACACGCAGTTGGGAGCTCTCGATCGAGTCCCTCACGCAGTGTGAGTCCTCTAGCCAATCCCTCGAGGGTACCGTGTGAACCCACACACAAGTGTGGTAGCTCAATGACACGCTCCACTAGAGTTGCTCTTCACGATCGCGAGGTGAGCACGAACCTCTCACAATCTCTTCTTTGAGCACCGCACAATCTTCTTTGCGTGCTTCACGAAGTCTCTTGCCACCAAGCCGTCTAGGAGGTGGCAACCTCCAAGAAACAAGCACACCGGCTTGCAACACGATCACCTAGTGCCACGAATCGCGATCTCTCAACATAGCGCACTAGAACTCGATCTCTCACTCAATCGGATGAGCGATATCAAGCATATGTGAGTGGGGGGCTCTCAAGCACCACACAACAAGCCACAAAGGCTAGAGTGTGCTCAAACAACCAACCAAAGCCCGGCCACCCCATCTATTTATAGCCACAAGCCAAAATAGAGCGTTGGGGTGTTTTGCGAGGTGACCGGACGCACCTACCGGGACGCACCGCGGTCCGGTCGAGGGTCGGTCGCCGCCTCCTGATGCTTCCGGTCACAAGCGATGAGGCACCCTCGCCCGCGGTGACAACCCGGAGCATGCTTCCGGTGCATGCGTTCGTCGGCACGGATGCTTACGGTGTGTGCGTCCGGTCGGCCGTCGACCACACACGAGAAACATGCTCTCGCCAGGCGCGCCGACCGGCCGGACGCTTTCGGTGGAGCGTTCGGTCAAGCCTCCGCTTCGGTCGAGTGTCCGGTCGGCGCTTCGGTCCGCGCTGCGAAACTTCTCCGCCTTTGCTTTGACATGCTACCCATCAAGTATACCAAACTTGAGCACGAGGAATAGCATGTTTTCACCACCACGATGCATCGGCGCAATAGAAAATATGCACACCATGTGCAAGTGTGTTAGCATTTTCACAATCATTTCAAAGGCGGGTTAGCTCTTAACACGCCACTCGATCCTAACACATCGCAAAGTTAGATCGCTCAAGTGGCACTAGATGACCGATATACAAACAAGTTTGCCCCTCTTAATAGTACGGCCATCTATCCTAAATCCGGTCATAAACTTCTCTCTAAGCACCTATGACCGGTGAAATGAAATGCCCTATAGGTTATACCTTTGCCTTGCGCATTTCCATTCCGCTTCATCTCCAAGTGTCGATGCAACACATGCACCAACACGATCAACAATGATATGATCCATTTCATATCATCACATGACCTTCTTGATCCATCGATCTTGACCTCACTTGCTCTTCACCGTTGCGTCGGTCCATCGGCGCCAAGTCCCTCGACTTGCCCTTCACACTTGCAACCGGTCCATCAAGCCAAGCCTCGTCTTGATCTTCATCACCTCGGTCACATGACTCCATGTCATGTTTCATATGCAATAAGCTTCTTCATTGCATCATCACGTGTGAACTAATTTTACGTGTATAATCTCAATCACACATATTAGTTCACCTAATGTTGACACTCAATTACCAAAAACCACAAGGGACCTTTCAACTCCCCAAAATCGGCTTGAACACCGTTTCGGGTGGTGATCCAAACCTGAAACCAAACCCGTTGGATCCTCGAAGCCCGAATCATTACCCAAAACCCACCACTATACGGAAATACAAAAAAAAGGCAATAATGAATTTCTAGCAATACACACATGATATGCATTGGATATTCACATATAAATCTTGCAAGGTCAAATCAAATTAAAGATGATAAATGTGAGACCCCCACCCCATGGGCCAAGATGGGCGGGCCAAATCGCGAAAGTCTTGTAGCGGTTGGGCTTTGCGGCCGGTGTAGGGTCTCGGTTTAGTACCACATCGTGAAAGCGAAGTTGAGTTCGACCGGCTTAAAAGCTTCGGTAGGGGAGGTCGTTAACTCCGGTCGATCCTTTTCTTGTGGCGGGGACGAAAAGCGCAAAGAGAGTTAATTAGCGGTGTGGTCCATTCAACGTGTAGAGTGGATCTTAACCGTCATCCCGGGTCGGGCGTTACAAATGGTATCGAGCCAAACTCGCGGTTTTCACGGACGTATGGATCGGGAGCTCGGAAAAGTTGCGCATGGCTCCGTAGAGGGCATGGCAAATAGACCGAGGAGCCGGTAATATCGTGACGTGAGCCAAGAGTTGATCCCTGGACATTTGTCCCGTATGGGTAAAGTCGGTTCGACGAGGACGCCGAGTCCTTAAGGGTGGGTGGATGTGAGACCCAGCCCATGGGCCAAGATGGGCCGGGCCAAATTCGCGAAAATTGTAGCGGTTGGGCACCTGCGGCCGGTCGCGGGGTCTCGATTTAGTACCACATCGTGAAGCGAAGTTGAGTTCGACCCGGCTTAAAAGCTTCGGCCGGGGAGGCCGTTAACTCGGTCGATCCTTTTGCGCGAAGCGAGGACGAAAAGCGCAAGAGAGTTAATTAGCGGTGTGGTCCATTCAACGTGTAGAGTGGATCTTAACCGTCATCGGTCGGGCGTTACAATAAACATGGTATCCTTATTAATGGTTAGCTTTTGTTTTTTCTTAGATGTTAGTGAAGTATAATACAAATGGAACCAATCTAGTTGAAACCTAAGACAACAATACGGATGAAATGGTATTTATTGTATGCTTATTATTGGTTGGAAGCAAGGCGTGGCGTGGTGGCTTGATAGAGTGAAGGCGAAGAAGAAAAGGGCTTGGAGGTACTAAGGGAGGGTGAAGGGCAAAAACAACGACTTGGCGGGTGAAGGACCTAACTAGGGTGAAGAAGATAAGACTTTCATTGAGTTGAGGTATTGATCAAGCTTGAGGATGTCATGTTGATGTGGATGATCAAATCATTATTGATGATTGATGAATAAATAGAATTCAGTTGAAGCTTATGGTTGAAATTCAAATGTGAATTGGCTCTAGCCACATTGCTCAAGGTTGATATGCTCAAAATCAAGCGACGAAGACCCTCATGTATATATGAATGATCAATGTGGAAAGCAAAGGTTTGATGAAGGCTCAAGCTAAGGTTAAATTGTTTTTAAATATAATTCTTGAGTTTGGAAATGCCACACTATCAAGAGGGATACATGACTGTGTTTGAGACAAGAGATAAATGCCAATTCAACCAATGTTAGGAATCTTTAGAATGAGACACACACACACACACATAGAGAGAGAGAGAGAGAGAGAGAGAGAGGAGAGAGAGCATTCGCCAGTTACATCACATTATGTTTCACCGTCAAATGGCATAAATATATAACATAATGAGTTGAAGGGAGTTACAACGAGGTCGCCAATTCGTCGAGCACATTAAATCTACTAAGGGGTTTTGATACCACCTGATCAATTCATGGCAAAGATAATGAATCTTCGGGACATATGTCATCTGAGCTAGATTCTACAAGTGAGTTGGTCACACCAAGATCATATAAAGGAAAACAGATCTACCATTTTCTCCTTTAAAACTGCTCACTAGTTTTTTTTCTTCTCAAACTCAGTTTAGTCCTATTGGTTTTCATTTATAATTAGATTCTTGACCTAAAAAAAAAGATGAAATTACCACTAAAGCATTTTTTTACCTTTTACCACCGTTTTAGAAGTTTGAACTAGAATAATCAAAGTAAGAAAATAAACATGGGGCGTGTGCAGAATTTTTGCTTGAAATTCCAAGATTTCCATCGCATCGAAGCATTAAATGTACCAAAAGACGCATGATCGGAGTATTAAATGTAGGTAAACAAAATAACCAATTAAGTTTTAGATGTACATTGTGAGGCGATTCTTTTGAGCTTTGTTATCCTACGGTAGGATAATATTTAACACAAACAAACGAAAAGTAGTACGGTGTTTTTCAATTCGCTACCGTGCCAATTTTCGGGATAAACACACCCATAATAAAGTGATTATAAGCTGAACAAACATGACCCTTTGCTGCTCGCACTACTCTCACAGGTCACAAAAAGCAACTGAAAATTGTCCGGAAGCTACGCTAGAATATAATCCATGTCAAACAGAGTATGGTTATGCTAGCTAGGACCCAAAGCTAAGAGCTTATGCAAATAGGTAGAATCTTAATAATAAGAATAAGAATGGAGAAATGGATAAATTAAATCAATGATCATAATTACAACAGTTCATGTTCATACGAAGAAGGAAGGAAGACCAGTGTGAGGACAGAGAAGAAAAAGCAAAAAAAAGAAAAAAACAAAAGCGCCCGCGGGAGCAAACGAAGTGATCAAGACGAAGCAGAGGAGGGATCAGGACCACTGGACAATCTAGAAGGCATAGACGGCCGCGGCGACGGCGACGGCGGCGAACGCGAAGGCGGGGCGGAGACCGGCAGCGGGCGCCGGCCGGGGCCACCCGGGGGCTCGGCGGAGGGCGAGGGGGAGGACGCGTCAGGGCCGGGCGCCGGCGGGGAGGCGGTGGGCGCCGGCGCGGACGCGGACGGCGTGGGGGCCGGGGTAGGTGCGACCTTGGGTGCCGGTGCCGGGGCCGCCGTGGGCGTGGCCACCGGTGCCGGCGTCGGGGGCGGCACCGCCGGAGGAGGTGTCGCGGTGGGCGCCGCCGCGGGAGCGCCGCTGGGCGCCTGCGCCGTGGCGGCCACGGCCAGGAGTGCGAACACGGAGAGCACGGCGAGGTGAGAAGCGGCCATTGTGGTGTCAGATGAGATGACTGATTCGCTTCTCGCCTGCCGCCGCCTTGTGCTCCGGTGAGAGTGTGTGTGTGTGTGTGGTGTGTGGGGGAGAGGACGTGCAGAGGCGTGGGGCTTATAAAGGTGGCAGCTTTGCGCGAGCACCGGCGGCACCGAGCTCTTGTGGTGGACAGCGCCGATGCAGCTAGCTGCCCCTTGCCTTGCTTGCATGATTGCCTCGCACGTCCCTCTTGGCTTCCATTATTGAGACTTTGAGAGGCTTTCACGTTTGGAATTTTGCTTTGGTGAGAGAGAGTGTGAGTGTGATCAAACGGAGTACGCTGCTGTTGGTAATACACTTTTTTTTTAGATGAAACCCAAGGGCTCATATTTCATTAAGCGAGGATAGATTTTGTTTAACAAACCAACACAGTTGGTAACACAAGTGACCAAACTGCGCGGCCGACACCACACACACCCCGACAACAAACTAACCGGATTACAACGAAAACAACAAAGCACCGAAAGGCAAGCTGTTGGTAATACACTTATTAATGGATTAATGATGAACACTCTAATTAACCACAGAAGATTATATTCCTCCGCCGCTTCACTTCGATCACGTCATGCCATACTGACATGCACGATCAGAAGAAACACAAGGAAGGGTCTCTGTCGAACGAGAGGGACCCTCGGCACGTTGCTTTGCTTGTTGACACTTGGCAGGTGAAGATAGGCAGGCAGGAAGCCTTGAAGAAATGAGAAGTTGGAACTGCAATCTGAATGAATGTCTGAACCTTTGAATGGTTTTACTTTTCGCCTAAAATCAAGCCAATCGGTTCGCACTACTGCATCCAATTCAGCACCGACTGATCGATCGAACGCCAGCGTTCAGTTTCCATCACACGCAGATCACACGAATTCGAAGTGTGGATGCTGATGACCTGATGCCGCAATCCGTGTAGCCGGGCATGGTGATTAGGGATCGGCATGGTGATCGGTGCCACCCGGCCACATGCCAGGGCATGTGCGTGAGTTGGACCCTAGGTGGGGGTTCGTTTACGATAAGAGAATACTGTCATCTCAAAAGATGCTTTAATACATTTCCTGTCTGTCGTCTGTGCTGTCTGCAAAGATTGGAAAGAGATCGATGAGGAGGAGACAGCTAGGGAAGAAGGGGAGTGGCCGAATGGGAAGCCTGAAAAACGATCAGATTCTCCTCGCTTTCCTGTCGTGTCATTGAGAGATCCGTCAATTGGAGAACCCAATTTGATTTGGGCATCAAAATGAAACAAGCTACTACGCATGTAGGAGTAGTAGCAAAAGTCGATGATGTACTGAAGTGCCTCTGTGAAAGTAACATAAAACATCACATATGACTATACTCCTGTATACATGTACTACCCCCCTCAGTAAAAATCAATATGTACTGGCTTCAGCTTATAGCTAGCCGATCCATACATGTAGATGCATGGTTTGCTGCCTCCTGTTAATAGATGTTGAGGCTAAAAACCAATAGCAGCTGATGCCATTCTGACCTGTAGTTTCTATAGTATGTAGGAGTTTAGATGGATGCCTAGCCACAGCAGCGATCTGACTTAAGGGTCCCAATGCAAGCAAGTGCTCGATCGTACAAAGCTCCTAGGATGCTGATAGTGGTGGTTATTACTTTATTATCTGAAATAGACAAATGCTCAGCGAATTTAGCAGTTCTATTAAAGTATTTTGAGAATACATGGCACTTTGATGCTACTCTGCACACAGATGAAATTAAATGGTCACTTTTGCTCATCATATACTCCAATGGTAAAGCTATTGACCTTTAGGAGCTGGCCTTTATAGTATCAGTTCTCAAGAATAATACAGCTATCCACGGATCTGCCTGGCATTTGTCTTCCAGACCGATTCCTTTTGGCTGTATACCACCTCAGCAAGCCGAATGGCCAGACAATTATACAACCAAGATGTACTGAATGTCAGTGAAAGCATCTGATGACATAATAACTACATAAGCAAAGGCATTAAAAGACTAATGCGAAGTTTAATAGCAGAGTGATCAAAGAAACATTGAACTTAATCCATCTCAGAATCCAGTCGTAGTAGCTACCAATGTGAATACAGCTCCAACATTGCCAGCCTTTCCAGCAGGTAGTCCGATCCAATCAGACTATTATTACCAGATCCTTCTTGCCCGCAGGACCTATCCCCAAGTTTACATGCGTCCATATGGACAGGTGAGGGCCGAGGCAAACACAAATAGAGCACCAAACGTCCAGACCAGAGCCATCTTGGTATGTATGGTACGGGCAGTTGCATTGCGCCTGATGGCAAGCTCAGATCGATCGTCGAAGACTACCTCACGATGATCAACTAATCTTCAACCTTCTATCAGTGTCATAGAAAATCAGAAATGATATGTTCTTACCAAAAGGGAAAAACACTGCACAACTTTGAAAAAGGCATACGAGAAGGTAAAATGAGATCTCTTACACCAGGGTTTCCACCCGACTGAGTGTGCTTGGTTCTTCTGTCTAAGATGGTAACGTAGGGATTAAGGCTAATGATCAATTGTGATCCCCTACTTTTACAAAAGAAACAACATTATATGCAAGGTGACCCACTGTGCTCTAGTTTTTTTTTTTTTCTCAAACTTGTAGGAGAGCCACGATATCTTTTATATTTAAAAATACATATATGAGCACATCTCAATATACAGGTACAACAAGTCCACAAACACACACTCACAACCCTATTTGTCACCCAGTGATTAATAGGCAAATATATTTTTTGAACAAAATCTACTGACAGATTAATAGCAATTCTGACAACGTAAAATGTTTTGGTTGGAACTTTCAACATGTTTGTAAATAATCGTGGTTTGAGGCCTCTTTTCTAAAAATGGGTAGGAGCCGATTTTTATTTATTACTAAATATTCTTACTTTTTTTTTAGGAAAATAATAAAAAAAATATTCTTATTGCAGACATTGGCGTAGGTATGGTCCATTATCATTCTTGCCTGGGACACTTCTTCTGTTCGATCTGGCTTTTTTTTTTTGAGAATTACACGAGTACAACGCAGACGCTCACAACACGCACGCACACTCACCCCTAAGAACACAGCGTCACGCAAACCCTACCCTATGAGCATCTCAGGAAGGGCGAGCACCCGGCGGTCCGGAGATTCCCGAAGTCACCATGGGCGCCTGCGTCGTCGACGGAACGCCGCTACCACTTAATGCATAACGCCGGAAAATCACGAGAAAATCGAGGAAAAAGGTGCGAGCACCGGGATTTGAACCCCGGTGGGTAGCGTCCCACCGGACCGCCCTACCATTGGACTACAAGCCAATTCGCTTCGTTCGATCCGGCTGGCACGAGGCCATGCCGTTTTGGGCTTTGATTCTCTTGTTAAGCTCGGCGGAGAACGAAATGTAATTTGGAAGGAAAAAATCCGGATTCCCTCCCCAACTATCGCGAAAGTGAGCTTTTTCCTCCCTCAACTCCAAAGCCCAGGACAAATCACCTCCCTCAACTTTTCAAACCATGCAAATTGCCTCCCTCGGCGGTTTTGAAGGCGGATTTGCTACAGTAACCGCGGTTTTTGCTACAGTGTCAGCGGGTTGCTACAGTGACAGTGACTTTGTCTTTTTTTTTTTCAAAAAAAATCGGTTGAATCTTTGAAAAATCATAGTAAATCATAGAAAAATTATAAAATAAAAATCTAATTTTTGTTGGACTCCACATGATTAGATCTACATAGTGAATATATAATATGATATGCTTTAGTATAAAGTTTTTTTGCTCTGAAGGTTTTGTCTCTTTTTTTTTATTTATTTGGCTGAATCTTTGAAAAATAATAGTAAATCATAGAAAAATCATAAAATAGAAAATCAATTTTGTTAGACTCCACATGAGTTGATCTACACATTGAATATATAATATGGTATGCTTTAGTCCAACAAAATAATTATGAAGTTGCAACTACGAATTATTTCAATTAATTACAAAACAAACATAGATCTAAAGCTACAACCAAAATTTTGTACTAAAGCATACCATATTATATATTCACTATGTAGACATGCGCATGTGGAGTCTAACAAAATTAGATTTTCTATTTTATGATTTTTCTGTGATTTACTATAATTTTTTAAAGATTGAATTAAATAAATATAAAAGAAAAAGACAAAACCTTCATAGCAAAAAACTTTGTACTAAAGCATATCATATTATATATTCAATGTGTAGGTCTAATCATGTGAGTCCAAAAAATTGGATTTTTTATTTTATGATTTTTTCGTGATTTACTATGATTTTTCAAAGATTCAACCGATTTTTTTTAAAAAAGAAAAGACAAAGTCACTGTCACTGTAGCAACCCGCTGATACTGTAGCAAATCCGCCTTCAAATTTATTTCGATGGAGGTAATTTGCATGGTTTGAAAAGTTGAGGGAGGTGATTTGTCCCGATTTTAGAGTTGAGGGAGGAAAAGTGAACTTTCGTGATAGTTTTTTTTTTTTTGAGAATTTTTTGAATTATAACGCAACGGACACTCACAACACGCACGCACACTCTCCCCTAAGAACACACGCGCGCAAACCCTACCCCTATGAGCACCTCCGGAAGGATTTGAGCACCCGGCGGGTCAGGAGATTCAGAAGTCACCATGGGGCCTGTCGCCGACGGGAACGCCGCTACCACTTAATGCACAACGCAGGAAAATCCTGGGAAAATCCGGGGAAAGGTGCGAGCACCAGGATTTGACCCCGGTGGGTGGGTAGCCCCATTTGGACCGCCCTACCATTTGAATTTCTGGCCGGTCGCACTTTCGTGATAGTTGGGGAGGAATGGGACTTTTTCCTAACTGGAAGTGCAATTGTACAGGCCGGCCCAGTACCTTCCGTGTGGGCCGTGGCCTTGCTCTCTGGGCCTCAAAAAAAAAAAAAACGAAAAAATGTGGCTCCACTCAAAAAAAGGGAAAAAAAAAAAAAAAAAGTGTGCACCTTATCAAAAAAAAGAAAAAAAAAGAAAATACGAAAATCTCTCCCGTACACGGCGTCCTCTTCTTCTTACCGACACCACTAATCAACATCCGCGTCGTCCAGGTCCCAACCAATAGGAGCGCGAGCTTTACCCTCCCGGATCCGTGTCACTGCTAAACGGCCATCATCCACCGTCCGATCGTGCGTAGCCAAGCACAGAAGCGCCCGATCTGCACCGTCCGTTTGAACCACCAGCATTGACTGGCCCATATATAATCCCCAACCCAACCGCGCCCTTTAATCGCGTATTCTAATCTGAGGTTGGGGAAAAGGCCTTGCGAGTCGAAAGTCGAAACCGCTCTCCGCTGATTTGGGATTTGGGAGGCGCTCGAGGTAATCCTGCTTTTTCGATACCGTATTTCGAATTTTCGATTCGATTCGATTCCTGTAGGTAGTTGATGATTCGCTCGTAGTTCTTGCTAATTTGTCCAAGTGGCGCTCGCCGCGAATTCGAGTACCTGTGGCGATTAGGGTTCCATGATTAGGGATTAGGGTATTGGTTGTTCGCTGGAATTTCGGGTTCGCTCATGCTTAATCTCAAGTATATGTGGTTGCCTGTGCTTATTTGATGCGGATTTTGGCGATTGGTAACCACTCGCATGGTTTCGCCAGAATACATTGTCTGCGTCTTAATTTGTAACCAGTCGCATGATTTGTAATTTGCAAATGTCCTCATTAAAAGAACTTATGCTACTGATATAGATGTGGTTTAGCTGGTACAGTTTTATATCATGCCTGATCATTGGATTCAAGAGACCTCGTTGTTTTTATAGTTAGGCATCGAATTGTGAGAGTGTTCTTGTGGGTCTCTAGAATATTGTCTTTTAGGTATTGTGCAACGATAATTGTACTGATGTTTGGTATGCTTAAACTGTACATGGTGTGATTTATATGTGATAATTTGTGTATTGCTGCTTTCGACCATCAATGTTGATGTTTATTTATTTTGTTCCTTAGTAAAAGTGCCCAAACCTTCATAGCACCTGTTAATGTGGTACAGATATATGAAATTTAATGTATGGGGTAGTTCACATTATCACTTTATGGATGCTTCAGTTTGTTGAACTCAGGATCATGATAGGATAGGATCTTGATCTGGATACATTATCTATCTATTCAAATTCAGATATTCATAGTTGTAATGATACTGTTCATATTGGATCATCTCCTCAATGTTCTTCATCATGTTGAGGATCATCTAGAAATTATGTTTTCCAATAAAAATATTCTGTAGCTTCATCATTCAGTAGAAATATTAGTTGATGTGGTTTTTAACTTCTGCATTGTGATTTAGTTACTATGCAATTGATTTGTCAGGAGTATTCTAAGGAGTAAATATTTTGGCAAACCTTTTTACTTATGACCTTTTTTAATGCTGTTTTCAGGAAAACCGTAGTTTGTGACTCATGGCTCGTACTAAGCAAACTGCTCGCAAGTCCACTGGAGGAAAGGCTCCTAGGAAGCAACTTGCCACCAAGGTTTGTTGCTAGATATCTGTTCTTATACCATTTTATTTGTTACTGTTTCTAGTTATGCTGTACATGCTTCACCTTTTGTGCATACAATCATTAACTTAGTTTTGTTATTTGACAGGCTGCCCGTAAGTCTGCACCCACAACTGGAGGAGTAAAGAAGCCTCACCGTTACCGCCCTGGAACTGTTGCTCTTCGGTGTGTGATAAATAATTCTTTGATTGATTATTGATCATGATTCAAATAATTGTGCCCTATTGACAAAATCCTAATTGTTATCCCTGACTTTGCAGTGAAATCCGCAAGTATCAGAAGAGCACTGAGCTGCTCATAAGGAAGCTTCCCTTCCAGAGGCTTGTCAGGGAGATTGCCCAGGATTTCAAGGTGAGATTTGTTTTCATACTCTTGTGCTCAGTCATGTAACCTCTCAATTCTAAAAGAAAACAGAAGCTTATTTAAACCTGTTATGTTATTGTTTGTGCAGACTGATCTGCGTTTCCAGAGCCATGCGGTCCTTGCTCTGCAGGAAGCTGCGGAAGCATACCTGGTGGGTCTGTTCGAGGACACAAACCTGTGCGCCATCCACGCCAAGCGCGTGACTATCATGCCCAAGGACATTCAGCTGGCAAGGAGGATCCGTGGCGAGAGGGCTTAGTTTCTCTGTTACTGGGAGTGCCTCTGGTAGTATGGTGTGCATCTGTTTGATGCTTGCTTTTATGGAGCTTAACATTTGTGGGTGTTTGAACTCTAGTGGTAGGAAGTGGTGCAATCTTACTATGTCTTTAGTAGAATCTATAATGTTCGTCGATTAGTATTTGTCTAGGTGCTGGTTTCGCCCATCAACCTGATGGCTTGTCTGAACCACGAATTGATATGTTAAGTTGTGAACTTAGTTATATTGTGTCATCAACCCTGAATGCTGCTTGTTCTGAGATTTTTGTGCATGTTGTCTGCTCTGTGGTATCGACGTGCTGCTTTATCTTTCGGCGGCAGCAGGCATTTCTGCTTCCATGTTTCAGAAGCGGCCAGGCCAGTTCTCTGTCCAGTTCCCGACAGGAGGCGACAGGTCGGCAAACTGAGTAACAGCGCGAGAGAAGGCTGCATTCGCCCATAAGAGAAAAAAAGGAAGGCTGATTGTTTTAAAAAGACCCGAAAGTGGCACCCTTTTGGCACGTGCCACGACCAACGCATTTTACATTTTTACCCGTGCGCAGCCTTGGCTGACCGAGTGACCGGCCGGTCTTCGATCCCGATTGTTACCGCGTACCTCGTCGGGTTCCTCTGTTAAAATGGTTAACCTGACCCGTTTCATGATTCGAAATTGAAGCACACCACACTTAACCCTGCTAGTGAATCCATACCCGAGCATCCTAGACAGCCACGCTGTTAATTCAGCGGCCTTCTACGAAAAGATGTGGCCAAAAATCGTTCGGACTACGTTGATCAGCAGTTTGTTTAGTTCAGATTGGATTAAGTTTTGGTGTGTGTTCGGTTGGTCACGCTCACGCACTGCTGACAGACCAAATTCCCCGAGAGGTCGACAAAGCGCGCTCGGTTTACCACACAACTTTTCGATCGAGACAACGGCACGTGAGGGTTTCATAGGCAATGAACCATCCGTTGATCCGATCAATCTATCGTTATCCCTCCAATTTGGCTCCACAGAGAGGTTCGGAAGAAAAGTTTATTTGTATACAATAACGTAGTTTTTTATATATAGAATCTTTCCTCCGTTTAAATTGTAGTTCACTTTTTGGCTTTTACATATTCATTTCTTTTACTATAAATCTAAGCGTAGTGTATAACTAGAATACATAGCTAAATCAATGTATTCTAGAAAAGATAAAGTGAACTGCAATTTGGAACGGACAGAGTACTACCTTGACAACCCTAAAAAAAAAAGTAAAATCGCCAACTATTCTTCTCAATGAAGGTATCACCAATTATTTAGTATGTCTCACATTGTTCAGAATATTGGTGAACAACTATGGTCTAGAAAGCATGTCTTTGGAGCAATTTTTCACGCCACAACGCGTTGCCCACTAGTGGCTTTGCAATCATGTCGATGAAGCTGTCGGATCTTCTACAAGAAACATTGAGGGACTATAGAGCTATTGCACTCGGACCTCTCCACGTGGCATTTGAGTCTATTGGGCCTAACAATGCCATGCTACGACATGGCGTGTTGGGCATGAAAGTGAGAATCATCCGGGCTTCTAGCTAAAACCCTACGGCTTTGCTAGTATTGAGTTGATTCGCATCAAACAAATTTCAGACATGCAATACAATCTATTTACGTCAAATTCTGAATTGAAAAGTCCCACATGCTGACTGTTTTAGAATAAATAAATAAAGGGCGCTTTTATAATACAATCAATTGTGTACCGGGCTAAGTGCACAACATCCTTCTTTCTCTCGCCACCGTCCCTCAAGTTTGTGCACCGCCTACCCGAAAGCACGCCGCTCTCCCGTGGCGAACTCCCTCCATGCGCACCTCCTTCGCCTCGGCCTCCTCTCCGACCCATACCCACACGCCGTGCTCTCACACCTCTACTCTCGCCTGTTGCCCTTGCGCCACGACCACGCCTGCGACCTGTTTGATGAGGCACCCCCATTCCCGCCTCATCTCGTCCAACTCGCTCCTCACTTCCCTCCTACACGCGGGTAATTCTCATGCTTCTTTGTTTTTGGGGGAGATGGTTTATCCAGCGAAGTTTCTTTGGATAAACCATCAACGTGGTGTGGCATACATTTAGCTCATCCTTCAATAAAATAATAACATAGGTTTTGTTACATAATGGATAGTTTATTATAGCATAATTCAATGATTTTTCATATGATATGGGGGCCTATGCCCCCCTAGTTCGGTCAGTGCATATCATAGAAGTACTCCTAGTTAATTAAGAAGGATGCGAGCACACATACGCATGTAAGAGAAGTACTCTTAGTTAACTAGTGATTTAGTTTCTTTCCACATTTTTCCTCCTCACATGACCGGAAAAAAAATTAATTAAGAAGGATCTCGGCTAGGGTGCCCCAACACTTGTTCTGAATATAAGGAGGACGCACATGCAGTCTGTAGCTCAACACTTATGCACACCTCCCGGTCGGCCGTCGATCTCCCCCCTCGCCATTCGCATCCCGGCCTCTACGCCTCGCCACAGCGCCCGGCCGGCCCGGTCGCGATGCCGTGACCACCCCTCGCCCGTTCTCCCCTCCCCGCCTCACGTTTTGCCATGCCGCCGGCCGCCCGGTCTTGCCGCCGCCGCCTCGGCGTCGCCCGTCGGCCGTCCCTTCGGCCGCGACGCCCTCCGCCGTCTTGGCGCGAAGAAGCGGCGCCGCCCGATCGTGGGCGCTGCTAGCGCCATCCTCGGCTGCTGGCGCCGCCGCCTCAACGACACCGAGGCGCTGCCACCTCATCGTGCGTGTCGGTTGCGCCGGCGTCTGGCTCCAGCGTGCCTCACCTACGCCGCGGGCAATTCTCATGTTTCTTTGTTTTGATAGGAGATGGTTTATCCAGAGAAACTCGTGTGCTAGGTGCCGATGAGCTATAGAGTACCCCGCCACAATGCCCATCAACTTTTGGCACATGAGTTTCTCATGGTACACCATGGACGTGGTGTGGCATACATTTAGCCCATCCTTCAATAAAATAATTACTATTGCAGTAATTATAGCATAGGTGTTGTTAGATAATGGATAGTTTATTATAGCATAGGTATTCAATGCTTTTTCATATGATATGGGGGCATATGCCCCCTAGTTCGGTCAATGTTCTCTGCTTTCCTCCTCGACTACATGAAGGTGGAGTACTAAGAGAGTGCGATGGTCCAGAGGGTTCTGATCTTCCCTAGGAGTATGGTAGAGTATAGCTAGACAACTAGATAATAGAGGGCAGTTTCTAATGTGGGCGCGAGGCAGGTTTTGCTGTGGGTGCAGGAACCTATATATATGTTGGCTTCCTTTCGTCAAAAAAAAATGGTGTCTACGAATTGATATTATAAGTTGTGAACTCCTTTATCTTGTGTCAGCTACGGTGGGGTATTGTGCTGTGGTTTAATTTGTGTTGTTGGGGAGGTGCCCCTCGGAGCACCCCAACAACCCTTGTAGCTAGCGCGTAGACCTTGTCCCGCGCCATCCCTCTCAAGGAAGTGTCTCTCAAGGGGTCGATACTATTGCTCGGGAGCCTCGCACAACGAGAGCCGAGCAAGCCCTGGGCTAACCGACTGTCTCTTGGTAAGCATGGATTGATAGGAAGGAGCACCCCTAGGAGGAAGACCGAAGAAGGGGACGGTTGGTGGCGGAACTAACTGCCATTCAATCGAAGTTTTATTGTCACACCCTCGCAAGCTGGTTCTTAACACAGTTCTATTCAACCTCGCAGCGATGAACATTTTTGCTTCCATGATTCAATACCGGCCAGTGCAGTTTTCTGTCGAGCCTGTTGCCGCCAGGTGGCAGTTCGGCAAACCGTTGATTAGTAACAACAAGAGAAGGCTAAAAACAAGGAAGACTGCATTTTCGTTTTAAAAGACCCGAAATTACCGGGTTCTCGTCCATCGACCTGCGGGCTACGGGTGTAAGAAAGCCCTGTGCATTGTGCTTAGAAAGCGACCTTCTCATGTAGATCGAGAAAACCCCAAACTCTTGCTTCACCTTGAAATAGCGCACTGTCATCCCGGTGAGAACCAGGCCGAGCCTAACGACCTGGATTTTGGCCATGGGATAGACAAGGGGATTTCTTTAACATAATCAGAAAATTTGCTCCCATAGAAAGTCGAACTCAGAACACGTGGAGTGCCGAGGTAGAGGCTCGTGGCTTCCATGGTTACTGAATTCCGGCCAATCCAAAAACCATCAAGCTCATTGCTTTTAAATCCTCATAATTATCTGTGACATGTGAGTTGGTCCCGCTTGTTGATTTGACCATGAATCACACCACACCTACCTTAGCCCTGCTGGTGGGTTGTAATCCTGAGTTCCTGACTGTATTCGCACCAATTCTTTTTCTAATATGCAAAATTGGTCAATCCATACGGGAGCATCACAGGAGCGTCCTAACGCTAAAGATTGCCGCGCTGATAATTCAGCGGCATTCAGGCAGCACACGAAAACGTTGTGACAAAAATGGTTCCCACTACGTTGATCAGCAGTTTGTTTAGTTCAGATTCAGATTGGACTAATTTTGTTGTGTGTTCGGTTGGTCACGCACACGTACTGCTGACAGACTAAATTCCCCGAGAGGTCGACAAAGCGTGCTCAGTTAAACTAAACTAAAACAAAATCGACGCCATTCTGGTCGCATCAGCGTGTATCAACAACAATTACTCATAGGAGAGCTTAATTAATGAATTTCAATTGCTTGGCAACACCATCTCTACCAGCGATTTTCAAGAAACAAAGTAAAGGTGATTCTATTTCTATATGATGCCAGGCAGCATCAAATCCTCAGATTTTCCCCGTGCACTCATGATTCATGATGCCTTTGCGTTTCCTCGGAGGGCTTTACTTGTAGTTGTAGCAGTAACACTTTGAACAGGTGTCCAGACATGGACTGCTAACTGAAAGTACGTACAACTCTTCAGGAATGGGCCTAGGATCACGTCTGATGCAGTGTCTGCAAGCTTTGTTTGTTTTTCTAAGCTTTTTCAAAGGCTTTTCTCAGCTTCTGTCGAAGGGCCGGTGACACTGACACGATGACACACCAAGAGGATCCACGTCACAAATCCCACGCTGATTGATCCTTTTTTTGTTTACATAGTACAGGCATGGTGCAGCAGTAGAACGACAAACGGCAAATTGCCATAAGTTTTCGATGGGCCATTGAGTAGAAACTGACGCCGAAAGTAGCTGATCTTTACTTGGTGCTGCAGCACTGAAGGCACGAAGCTTAACTCACTCGTTTTACGTCAGGAGCCATGCGCCGTGATTTGCTCCATCATTATTCAAGCAGAAGTGAGCACCGGCGCCTTTTGCAAGTGTGGAAATGATCAAAGAGGCTTGTTTAGATGAAATCCTAATAAAGCCTTGATACCAGGTGATTTCCTTGCCTGATCAAACGAGGCATGGAGAGACACAAAAGAAGGCTGTTCTGTCTCTTCTGCCTCCTGCTCAGTCTCTTCTGCCTCCTCAACAGTGATATTGATAGCCAGATGGGTTTGGAACACCCAAACAACCCACAGTGCTACGAACAGGTTAGCCCCGTCCATTCTGTTTTGGACACCCTATTCTCTCTCTGCGCAACCAGCATTTACTTGGCATTTTTCAATGGAGACATGGACATCGACTGAACTTAAAAAGGTTGCTTTCTGTACTGAAAGGTTTGTTGGCGAGGCATCAAAGCATGCGACTTCAGATAATCATAATACTAGATTAAAAAAGACATATTGTGGGATCTCTTCTAGTTCAATGTTTGGAAGGAGTATGACTTTACCGCATCAATAAATCTGATTCTTTCTCGGCATTGGAATGAAAGCAACAACAGCTGACCAGGTATATTCTGGGCGTCGCTTGCTACGGAGTAGGTGATACTGCTAGGCAAACGAGAAAAACGCTCTGCAATGAAGGTTCAGAGCTAATTATTTTCCAATGTAGTCTACATGCTTGTACCCAGTAGAAATAGGTTGTGCTATGGTAACTGCATGTTACCGTGCCGTGCTTGTGTATGTTTCACAAACTTAATCCTTCTTAATGATATACGCGCAACGGCGTGGTCTCGAAAAAAATGAAGGTTCAGAGCAGATGCCTAGGCGAAAGACTTGGGTTACAATGAAGGTTCAGAGCTACGGTTGCATGTACTGAGGTTTTTGTGCATGTTGTCTGCTCTGTGGCATCGATGTGCCGCTCCCTTTATCTTTCGGCGGCAGCAGGCATTTCTGCTTCCATTTTTCAGTAGCGGCCAGGTCAGTTCTCTGTCCAGTTCCCGACAGGAGGCGGCAGGCCGGCAAACCGCTGAGTAAGAGTGCTGAGAAGGGCCACCACCTCATGGACCAGTTGGTCAGTAGTACGTTTGGTTGCCACTCTACCGGGAGGTTTTGGGTTCGAACCCCACTCCACTTGAACGCTTGCCATGGAAAATTTATATATATTTATCTTCGAGCGTCTATAGGTGCGTTTGCTGGCCTGTCAGAGGTAACAAAAAAATCTCCTCGTCTGCCCCATGCCAATGCACAGGCCTATGGCGAACCAGTCTCACGTGAGCTGCGGTGCCCCTCGTGTATAGGTGAGACAGAGGTTGGGGATTTTCTCGACGCTGCGTGAGAAGGTCTTATTAAGCACAATGCTCGGGATGTCTCCGTGGGTCGAGTTTTTTTAACAGTGCATAATAATAATAAGAAAAAAAAGAAGGCTGCTTGTTGTTTAAAAAGACCCGAAAGTGACGTTCTTTTGGCACGCGCCACGACCAACGCATTTTAGGAGTAGGAGTACATTTTTACCCGTGCGCAGGCTTGACTGACCGAGTGACCGGCCGGTCTTCCATTCCATCCCGATTGTTTCCGCGTACCAGACCAACACCATTCTCGTCCATATCTAGTTGACGGATCCCTCTGTTTCCATGGTTACTAATGAATTCCGGCAATCCAAAAAATTATTAAGCTCACTATGCGATTTAACTTATAAATCCTCATGATTATGTCCGATCTGTGAGCTTGACACGTTTGTTGATTCGAAATTGAATCACACCACACCTAGCCCAGCTAGTGGGTTGTGATCCTGAGTTCCTGGCTGTACACTCGCACCAATTCATTCCATGTAATATGCAAAACTGACCAATCCATACCCGAACATTCTAACGCTAAAGACTGTCACGCTGTTAAAGCAGCAGCCTTCAGAGTTCAGGCAGCACACGAAAAAGATGTGACAAAATGGTTCCGACTACGTTGATCAGCAGTTTGTTTTAGTTCAGATTCAGATTGGATTAATTTTGTTGTGTGTTTGGTTGGTCACGCTCACGCACTGCTGACAGACCAAATTCCCCGAGAGGTGTTGAATGTCCATTTTCAGCAATGTGTTGGGACTGGCTAGGTATTCAGCTCCCTGATGGAGTCCCCTTCCCTGATCTTGGCTCTCAACTTAAGGTGCAGTTCAGATCTCAGTTTTTCATGGATGCCATCATCCTTATGTGTTGGTCAATTTGGATGGCAAGAAATGGATTAATTTTTCATGGAGTTCAGCCTACTCTGATGATATGTCAAAGAACCTTTGAGAAAGAGTTGCTTTTATTGAAGTACAGAGTCAAAGCAAGCAAATTGCACCAGTTTCATCAATGGAGCCAAAGCATTATTTAACTTGTATTCTTTTCTTTTTGTTTTTTTGTTTCTTTCTTTGTCTCTTGAACACTTCGTTGTTCCCTTGTAAGTTTTTGTCCCTTTTATTAAATAAATTCCTGTAGGGGCCTCGGCCTCCAGTTTCTTCAAAAAAAAAAAAAAATCCCCGAGAGGTCGACAAAGCGTGCTCAGTTAAACTAAACTAAAACAAAGTCGACGCCCTTCTGGTCTCATCAGCGTGTATTAACAACATTCACTCCTAGTAGGAAGAGCTTTAATGCCTTTCAAGTGCTTAACAACACCATGTCTACCAGCGATTTTCAAGAAACAAAGTAACGTTGATTCAGTGCAATGTCAGGCAGCCAGATTTTGTTTCCATCACTCATGTTTCATGATTGCATAAGAGGGCAATTTTTCCTTGTAGCAGTAACACTTAAACCAGGCGTCCAAGAGCTTTAATGACTGCTAACTGAAAGTACAAGGCTCTTTAGGAATGGGCTTGTGATCACCGATCACGTCTGATGCAGTCATGCTTTGTTTGTTTTTCTACGCCTTTTCAGGGCTGTTCTCAGCTTCTGTCGAAAGGGTCGGTGACACCAAGTCACAAAATGTGGTAACGGAAGTGAACACCGGCAAAATGCCATATGTCTTCGATGGGCCATTGAGTAGAAACTGAAGCCGAAAGTAGCTCATCTTTACTTCGTGCTGCAGCACGGATAACACGAAAGCTTAACTCACTCGTTTTACGTCAGGAGCCATGCGCCGTGATTTGCTCGATCATTATTCAAACAGAAGTGATCATCGTAAAGGCACGTTTAGATGAAATTCTAAGAAAACCTCGATACTACTAGATGATTTGCTTGCCTGATTAAACGAGGCATGGACAAACACCGAAAAGCCCTCCGATTACTCAGTGGTGATATTGATAGTCAGATGTGTTCTAAACAACCAAGCCAAAGGCCCCTTACCGTGATGGTAAGACCAGGCCGGCGGCACTCGAGGTCCGGGTTGTCCTCGGGGCGAATTCGTGCCAAAGGTTAAAATCCCCTCGCCCCGGTCCCCGTGTGCCAAAGTATGGTGGAAGTTCGACCCATCTCACGGGGAACGCGGACTCCCATGTCAAGGCGGGGCGGGGTTGGGGATTTTCCTTGATCTGGTGAGAAGGTCATCTTCTTAATGAAATACCGGTGGGGCGTCGTCCCCCCAGGTCAAGGTTTGTTCTAAACAACCAAACAATCCACAGTGCTAGGAACAGGTTAGCCCCGTCCATTCTATTTTGGACCACTTTATACATCTGTGTGCGAACAGCACTTAAGTGTCATTTTTTACTGGTAAAAGGTGATGGATAAGTGGATATCGGCTGAACTTAAAATGTTGCTCTGTGTACTGAAAGGTTTGTTGGCGAGGCATCAAAGCATGCAACTTTAGATAATCATAAAACTAGATTAAAAAACATATTTGGGAATCTCATTTAGTTAGAGGTGGAACCTGAGAACAAGCTAAGGAAGGGCTAAGATGAAGCTAATGGATGGAGATAGTATTTCCCAAAACTCATTTTCATTGAAATAGGTATAATGAGCTTGAACAAATTTTCAGACCATAGGGGGCGGCACAAGCCCCTGCTACCTCCCCTCGGAGAAAATGGTAAATTTGCCATTATCAAAGTTGGGCTTCGCAACTCTATCATCCTACAAATGGGATGCGCTCTTGTGCCATTATCAAACAAAGTGCATACACAAATACTATGCCCCGGTATACTTTTCATTCCCGTTTTACCCCTCAGCCTTATCCCTTCCTCATGGGGAAAAAAAGGACGGACCAAGCCGCCGCCCCGGCGCTAGGCCGCCGTCCCGTCTTCTTTCCCTCCTCGCCTGTAACCCAGCCTACGTGCACAAGCCATGGCCGCCATCTCGCATGGCGAACCAGAGGCGCAAGCGGCCAGCGGCTCTCTGGCCACGGGCGAGCGAATTCCCTCCAACGCGGACTCCCTCGCGAGAACGTCGGGTGCTGGAGGGGAAGGCAGCGAGGGGAGATGGTTCGCCGCGGGCGGAGCTCGCCCGCGCGCCGCTCGTGTGCCCTCACTGTGCCACCCCAATGTGATTCGCGAATGCCAGACCACCACCGCCGCGCCGTCGAGTTGCTCGTGTCGGGGACGCGCACCATTGGAGCCGAGGCCATCCCCGTCGCCATCCTCTTCCCTACGCCCTCCATCTCTCCCTCTCTTTCTCGTTCCTTCCCAGTTCTCGCATATTGTACTAGGGGATGAGAACAATGAGCGGCCTGCGTTGTGTCCTTGGCGGACCACCGCCCAGTGCTCGATGCTCTTGTACCTCACGTTGGTAGGGCGGGGAGGCGGCATCGAGCGAACGCGTCGGGGGCCGCGGGTGAAGGCGGCAGCCTGGCGTGGATGCAGCGGCGGCCGGCGGCAGCGGCGTCAGTGGTTTTCTCCTACCGTGAAGAATGAAAAGGAAGGATAAGGCTAAGGGCAAAACGGGGTTAAAATATGGCAGGGCATATTTGCGTGCATGTTACGTTTGATAATGGCAAATATGCGCATTCCATTTTGTAGGATGGCGTTTTTGCGTTTCAACTCGATAATGGCAAATTTGCCATTTTCTCCCTCTCCCGGTTCTGCCTCTGTATCATGACCGAGCTCCCCAGCATGCCACCCCTCCCGCGGCGAACTCCCTCCACGCTCCACATGCACCTCCTCCCCCTCGGCCTCCTCTCCCACCCCTACCTACATGTTGCGCTCTCTCACATCGGCCATGACCACGCCCACGCCCTACTCGATGCCCCCCCAACACCCCCGCTACACTCACTCCTGCCTCGATTCTCATGTTTCTTTGTTTTCACAGGAATGACCTATTTAGATAAACTTGTTAATGAGCAGAGGTACTCGTCGGGCCTTACTGATCGACGGAGGGTTGTGATTTGCCGGCACATTGTGCCATGTGGGGCCGGAATGCTGGCGGCTCTCCTCCTGGACTACGTACAACAAGAAGATGTTTTTTTATAAATCATAATATGTGGAATATACTAAATTGCCCTATTTGTACATAAGGAGATGAGGGAGGGAGAGTGTAAAAAAAAAAAAAAAAAAGAAGAGGGAGGGAGAGGGGGGCATGTGACCCCTTGTACGGCAGCTGATATTTAACACTTAATCCAAAATTTTAGTAAAAAAAAAATAGAGAACACAATTACTTGATTGTCTGGTCCACACTAATACTGATGTACTTGTGGAAGTGGATCAGTAAGACCCATGGGAAGATCAGAAACACAAAATGGATGGACACCATTTTATTCACTTGATCCTCCTAATAAAAACTTAAAAACACAAAGACTATGAATGCGTCTCGGCAGAGCCTACCCTGGTATGTACTCCTTGCCATTGCTTGCTACACGTTGCTCCTGCTAGGCAAACGAGAAGAAGCTTTGCAATGAAGGTTCAGAGCAGATGCCTACTGGGCGAAAGACTTAATGAAGGTTCAGAACAAACGCCTTCAGTGCATGATAGAGAATATGCCGTCCTAGTTAACATCTGCAGATTCTGCACTGACAAATGGCCGCCTTAGCAAAAGTTGACTTTCCGTTATGGATCTAGAAGTTCAAATGTCCAAAAGGTTACGCCGAAACGAACGTATCCAAAGTTGCACCTTCTTCCAATCTTATTACATCACCTTCAGACAATCAGATTCGACCCTTTTACTTTTAAGTTTTAATCATTGTGCCAGCCGTATTGACTATAATAAAGTGTTGAATTTTCAGCATGATGAAAATGCCACGCTTTGGAAACAATTGAAATTTCAACACGAGGAAAAGGAATAACAAAATCTGTTTCAACAACTTTTCATTTCTCGTGTATTCAGACTGAACAGAACACAAGTACAGAACTACTACAAGCAGTATATGGAGAAAAAAAAAAATCAGAGTGTGTGTACTGGGGCCAAATTCGGCTTGTAGAAGCTTTTCCTCCTGAACAAATCGCCAAACTTTCGGAATATCGGCCTCTTCTTCTTGTGCTTCATGGAGTCCTCCATGTCAACGTAGTGGCTCTCGTCGACGTGATCGAACTCGTCGTCCAAGTCCTCCATCGCGGCGGCGTCTGCTGCGGACCTGAGGTCGGCAATGTTGCTCAGCGACGCGAACACCCGGTCCTTGGGGTTGAGGTTCCCCATCCGCGCGGACTGTGAGAAGCCCGTCTTGAGCTTGCCCGGCTCGCCGATCGAGTACCTCCGGCTGCTCGGCGTCCGTGGCTTGTCTGCCATCCACCGCTGCGACGCCGACTGCGGCGTCCCGTTCTTGCTGCCAATAACACCATTCGGCAGGCGATGGTCGAAACCGTAGTCCGGCGCGGGGGCGGTCCTGGCGGACGCGGGCGTGCTGCGCCGCCGTCGTCGTCGTCGTGGTGGCGGCGAGGAGGCTGTTGAGCTCCTTGAGGCTACCCTGCGCCGCGGCCTCGCTGACCTTGATGCTCTCGTACTCCTGTCGGAGGCTCTGCAGCGCGCTCTCCTTGTCGGCGACGGCGTCGTTGAGGCGCGCGTTCTCGGCCCTGGCGAGCTCGAGCGAGTCCTTGACGACGTTGGCCTCGGCGACGGCCTGCTTGAGGATGTCCCGCAGCCGCGCGTTCTCGTCGCGGATGACGCGCTGCGACTCGACGAGCTTGGTGTTCTCCTGCCGCGCCCGGTTCACCTCCTCCTCGGACGCGCGCACGCAGTCGAGGAAGACGCGCTCCTTGTCGCCCCACGCCGCCACGCACTCGTCGGCCTCGAGCCTGCACCGGTCGCGGTCGGCGGACACGGCGCGGAGCGCGGTCTCGGCGTCCACCAGCGCCGCGCGCAGCCGGTCCGCCTCGGCATTGGCGGCCTCCAGCTCGGCCTGCGCCTCGGAGAGCCACATCTTGACCTGTTTGGCCTCCATGGTGACGTCGGAGAGCGCGACGGAGAGGTCGTCCAGCGCCTTACGGCTCCTCTCCTCGCTCTGCATCGCCGTCCGGAGCTCACCGCGCAGGACCCTGATCTCCTCGTCCGCGCCGCCGAACATGAGGTCCTTGACGCTCCTCTGCTCCACCACCACACCGCCCCTCTTGTTGTTATCCTGCCGCAGCGTGGCGATCTCCAGCTTGGCCTCCTCGAGCGAGATCTTGGTCTGCTCCAGCTGCTTGGTCTGGTATATCAGCGACTCGAGCATCTTGCGCTCCGACTCCTTGGACTTGTCCACCTCCCGCTCCAGGTGCTGCACCTTCCCCGCGACGAACCTTGCGCCGTCCTCGCCGTCCCGCCTGAGGTCCTCGAGCTCCCTCACAGCTCGCGCCTTCTCCTCCCGCTCCCGCCGGAGCTCCTCCTCCAGCTGCGCCACCCGCTCCTGCATCGCGCCAACCACGCCGCCAACGCCAACGCCAAGGCTGCGCCGCCTCTGCCGAACAGGAGACACCACCAAGAGCCGCCGCTGCCGTCAGAAACAACAAGGTTGGTTTAATGCCCTGTCCTTAATAATATATACCGTCCGTCCGCCGCCGGCGCCTCTGCCTGATGGATGGATGGATGGATCGGTGATCACTCACTCCATTCCAAAGCCGGCCGGCGGCTTCGTGCGTAACGTCGAGATGGATGGCAACAAATTAAAAGGCAGCCAGCCAGGCAGGCAGGGTAAGGAAGTGAGTACCTCCGGGGACGGGGTCGCCTTGGAGCTGCTGCCGACGGCAGCGGCGGCGGCGGATGAGCGGCTGCGCTGGAGGCGAGGCGAAGGCGACGACGGCTTGCGGTCTCTGGAAACGGACGAGGAGGCGGTGGCGGTGGCGGTGGCGGCACCCCTGAGGCCGGCCTCGAAGGAGCCGGATCTGCGAGGCGAATCCCAGCTCATGAAACCGTATCGCCCGGGCTAAATAGTCAAAGATTAAAAGGAGGCGCACAGGAGTGGCAACGGAGAGATCTTCCGACACCGAGCCACGCCGAGCCGCGAAAGAAGGATCTATAGACATGGGAAGGGAGGAAGAAAGGAAGGGGATGGATGCCGCCACTGGCGCCAACCAGTGAGTCAGTCTCGGCTGCTGAGTTCTCACTCACCTCGGCCTGGCGGACAGCATCTTGGGCACGCGGAGGGCGGCGCGGACTCCGAGGCCGCCAGCACCAGGCGCGCCAGGCAGGAAAAGAAAGAGATCCGGTGTCAGAGGCCGGGAACGGAATAGAAGAAGGCCTGGCACAACATGGCGCAATTAATACCACCACCGCCGAGGACGGACGGACGGACGACGGGGGTGGTCGTGGAAGTAGGAGGAGGAGGCCGTGGGAATGGATGGAAACGGATACTGACAGGATTAATTAATTAATTAAACGGAGCCGGCGTTTGGATTTGTTTACATGTAGTGTTGTGCTGCGGTGCGCGTGGGCGTGGGCGCGGGGATGGCCGCAAATGGCGGGTCGTGGACGAGGAGGAGGCGAGCGCGGGAGGAGGGTCGTGCTCGTGCTCGTGCGTTTGGAGCCTGGTGCCGAGTGCCGAGTGCGAGATGAGATGGGGTCCGGTCAACGGCGGGCGGTGGTTTTGGCTCGGTGGGCGCGGGGGTTTTGGCTGGTTTTCGTTGATTTGATCGGGCACTGGGAGTGGGAGTGGGAGCTGCCGGCGCGGGAGGGCTCCGTCCGTCGTGTGCGAGGGTTGCCTGCCGGACGCCGACCGGCGCGTGGAGGGCCGGGTTTTAAATGGGCGGTTGCCGTTGCCTGCGTGCGCCGGGGACTGTATGGATTTGGTGGGGTGGGGGCACTGCGGAAAGAAAAATTCCGTTCCGTGGAAGCTGCGGCCACGTTAGAGTCTCGGCTGGCTCGTCTCAGGAGCGCGGGTGGGTTGGAATGGATGGGATGAGCGGTCGGCGGCACCTGACCACCCGGCTTCTGATTGTTGATTGTTGAACGGGGTGGGCGGGTCCAAGTTTTCGTTTCCTTCAGCGCATCGTTCCCGTTCCTACACGGTAACACGGATCTCTCTCTCTCAATTCTGGTGAATCAGTCAATCAGATGATGACAGAGTTTCACAAATCGTTTTTACAACTATTACAAAAATGAATTGCAGTAGACCATAAGAATTTCTTACCTTCACGACAGAGTAATACTCTTGTTTTTACTTGAGAGTTCAGACAAAGGCGAGCTCACCTCAGGATCTGTTGAAATAGTATTTGAGGAGTTCGAGGCCGGAATGGGGACAACCGACATCGACAGCATCAAACTCGGGGTGTGACCACCAGGAGAAAAATGAGCTAAATGAGTCGCTACACCTTTTTAGCGCGTCTCCGATGGTAACCAAATAAAGCTAGCTAGGAGGAATTTATTGGCTATCAATGACACTTTACAACAAATATTTAGATGGAGATGAGGTATAAAAATAATATAAAGTAACATGTTGATTGGCTATCGAGGAGAGAGGCCAAATAGCTAGCGACTCTCAAATAGCTAGCGACTAATAAATATCTAATATAGCCCGCTCTCCTAGAAACATCTCTCTCACATAACTCACAACTATAGTGTTTATTTTTTCTTATTTAGATCCTCATCTAGCTAGCGATTTGAAAAAGTGACATCGATATGCCAATAATTGTTTCTAGCTAGCGCAGAACCATTGGAGACGCGCTTAGTATACAGGTGCAGCTGTCAACAGTACCGACGAGTTGAGTTCATGGCTGGGTGCCGAGATAGGAGGTAGTATTGATGGCCTCGTTATTGCAAAAAAGATCGATCCAAGCAAATCGAATCGAACTGCCATGACGTAACGATCCGCAATTATAGGCGGATAATCGAGTGCCCCAACAGCACAGTACAGTCTAGCACTAGCACTAAGGGCTTGTTTGGTTGGCGCCGCAGCTGCCACCGCCAGGTAGAGTTCGCCACAAAACCGTGGCGATCAAAACGCTTCGCCTCTGCCTTGCCACGGTTTGCCACAAACTGCACGCTAAACGACAACCTGCTGAAGCAAGACGACAGACGATGGGATGGTGGCGGCCAAAAATGGTTGCTGAACCAAACAGTAGCGAGGCGGACGGTGGCTGCCACATTTGTGGCAAAGGCGGACTGTGGCGCCGGCCCAAACATCGGCGGACTGTGGCGCCGTCCAAACATCGGCGGACTGTGGCGCCGCCCAAACATCGGGCGGACTGTGGCGCCGTCCAAACATCCCCTAAGTATTCTTAGGAAAGCTCGAAGAGTGATATTTCAACTAACGCATAGAAATGCATCTTAACATTTTGCTTATGTGAAAAAGGAGAAAAGAAGAGAAAAAAAGGAGCTATTTTTTTCATTCCCCACTTAGACGCATAAGAACTACGATTATTATTATTGGGACCATGCATGGTGAGATAAGGACACGGGCGAGGAAAAAGCTAGAATTATGTAAGGAGTATCTTTTTCCTCGCCCATGGTGAGATGCTTAAAATTACATTATTGAAAAGCTTGAATTATGTACTATCTTTAAATTGATGTAGTAGAACATGAGTTACCTTGCTACTCAATTCTTAGAGGTGCCCTTACAATGGAGGAACTTAATAAACCTAGGACCCAAAATTGTAGCCTATTTAAGAGCTAGTGTAGCTATTCTCGCTGCCTCATGCAACGGGCGTTTCACAGTGGTAGTAAAACAATTATATTTTAATGATGTCGTGTTGACTTATAAGAAACTAAAAGGATACCTATGCATTTTTTAGACAAAGTTGAGCGTTGTTTCTGTCTCATTAATGAAGTAAATGATTCCATCGTTGTTAATTCATCATCACATGCCTTGTGGTGACAAAAAACATAGTTAAGTACGGCCCTGTGTCATCAACACGTCAGACATGTTTAGCATGTATAACTCTGTGCCGAATCTAGAAGCGCCACTCGAGAAGACTATTTACAAAGCCAAGTTTAGCAAAACTCAATGCAATCTTTACTACCTCTAAGAAAACCAACTAGAGGTACCATGATGGCATGATGAACCAAACAATGGCTCTCTCTAATAACAGAGTTCCGTGCCTAGCATGGATCTTGGGTATTATTGCTTCTATTTTGTTATTCTCTTCGGTGCTAAAGATAATTTTTGGACTTTTTTTTCTCGTGTCGTCTATACTCTTTCCGAGGACTAAGAATCCTTAGTTCCTCTTTAGGGCACGGGTCACACAAACCCTAATATGTTTGCGGCAAATCTTTGACTAAGGTAGTAGGTAGGCCGTTCAACGTGGCAAACAACTCTGAATCTCTAAATAATCACTAGAGACCCGTTAAGCGGTTAAAGACATATTGTTTTTAGATAAAACATTTAGGGTTAAAGACACTATTCATTCTCCCATTTTGTACTAGAGATCAAAATCACATCTAGAGTATTCTTGCTTTCCTACCTTCCCTCTAATCTAGAAATATTTTCTAATGATTCTCTTTTAAGTGAAACCAATGAAACTGATAGTTTTTATTGGTCTTCACCTATAAAAACACTTTTTTTGTGAAACTCGTTTTTTATGATTTTTCAGGTAAAGCAATGATTTCTGCCAAACACACACTCGAGTCTTGTGTTAAAGAAAAGACATAAGATTAGATAAGAAAACAGAGCCTATGCTTCATGGATCAGGATGTCAGGTGGCTAAGAAGTTAGAGAAAGAGCTGTGTCAAGTATCCAATACTGTGTATATACTACAGTATTAAAATTGGCACCACCAAATCTTAGACACGGCATATTCAAATTGCCAATCTAACCTGCAATCGACTTTTTTTTTTTGGTCTTGTAACAGAACTGGTAGTAGTATATGCATGCCACGTACTCCCTCCTATTGAGAGGGAAGGCAGCAGTGAGAGCATCACAAATTTCCTTCTCTGAGAAAGCAACAAATGTCAGGCGAGGACGAGAAGAGCATGTGCAGACGAGCGGTCAGGTGTCACCGTTGCTCCTGTCAGCTGTTGCTTTCTGGGCCGGCAAGTCCGGATCTACGACTCTGAATCCCATGCTGGGAAGGGATCCCCAGTTTGGCATGCGCATGCGGCGATGCTCATGAGTGGCAGTCCTTCCCAAGAAGGCAAGATTGACGCGTTTACCCTGCAGAAAAGGAGAGGGTGAGGTTGGGTTAGAGACATTACAACGAATTCATCAGCGTTGTAATCTGCTGCCGACGTGTCTCTAGAAATTGTACGCACTATAATTTTGAACGTGTGTGCCCGGAATGATGCTACGGTATTGTTAGTTTGTTACTCCTTACAATTGGGAGCTAAATGGTTGCATGTTTCTGAGAGCCACGTACGCCTACAATTTGAACTTCTGTAACTGTTGGAAGGTAGATTTCAGATTATTACCGGCACGTAGTACTTGAGTGCTCGCTCGTTAAATATGAAAAAAAGTTTGTTCGATCAAAAAACAAAATGAAAAGGATTGCCGGCCTTTTGCTCCTTCCTCACGGCCCGTTTAGTCGAAGCCCAACTCGAGAAAATGAGGAGAGTTAAAGGCCTTAGATTTTTGGAATTCTACCTTGGAACCCGACGCTGCATTTCCCAACTGGAGGCCCAAAAACAACGTCAGCCCCATTCCCTTTTATTTCCCTTCTTCTCCATTTGGAAAAAGTCTAGTTTCGGCCCCCACTTTTTACGAAAGTCCGATTTTGGTCCCTCAATTTCAAAAACGAGGACAAAATAGGTCCCTCAACTTTTCAAAAGCCGTGCAGATTTCGTCCCTCGGCGGGTTTGGACGGTGGTTTTCACTACAGTAACTCCGGTTTTGCTACAGTAACCGTAGTTTCGTTTTTTTCTCTTTTCTTATTTATTTTGGTGAATCTTTCAAAAATCATAGTAAAATCACAGAAAATTCATAAAATAGAAAATCAAATTTTGTTGGACTCCACATGAGCATATTTACACAATAAAGATATATAGGTGTACTATTTAATTTATTTAGGGATCCATCGATCGGGTTCACGGCTGGGTGTACGTACGCGTGCCAGGTCAAAGACAAAGAAACCTAGCTAACCTAACCCGGACTAAAGAGCCACAAGTAACTACGTCTTTGTGTTATTGCGCGCCTCATGTGGAATCCAACAAAATTGAATTTTTTATTTTATAATTTTTCCTGTAATTTACTAAGATTTTTTTAAAGATTGAGTGAAAAATGAATAAAAAAGAAAAAGGCAAAACCTTCTAGCAAAAAAACTTTGTACTAAAGTATACCATATTATATATTCATTGCATAGCTCTACTCATGTGGAGTCCAACAAAATTGGATTTTCTATTTTATGAATTTTTACGTGATTTACTATGATTTTTTGAAAGATTCAGCCGAAATAAATAAGAAAAGAAAAAAAAAAAATGAAACCAAAGTCACTGTAGAAAACCGGATTCTTGAATGAAACCACCATCAAAAACCCGCCGAGGACGAAATCTGCACGGTTTGAAAAGTTGACCCGTTTTGTCCGGTTTTGAAGTTGAGGGACCAAAATCGACTTTCGCAAAAGTTGAGGGGACCGAAAGTAGGACTTTTCCTCTCCATTTTCTATTCTAGTCTCGCACAAAACCTGAAGAAACTCGAGAGGCGGAACCGAACCAACCGAGCGCGAGGCGAGACTGCGAGAAGCGGAGCCGGGGAGCGCAAGGAGCAGCAATGGAGGCGCTGCTGGAGCTCGAGAAGGTGCAGAGGGTGCTCTCCCTCATGAGTTCTCGCGGCCTCTCCCACACCGACTCCAGCGGCGGCGGCGGCGGGGCTGACGCCGACCGCTTCCTCGCCCAATTTCTCCTCTTCATGGTACGGTTCCTGGGGTCGCCCCTCTTCCTCCGTCTCTACGAATTCAGTCGACTCGGATGTGTAGGAGCGTCATCCTTACGAGTGCGCCGATGGCCTCGCGCAGGGGCGAAAGGCAAAATAGATGAGAAACTAGGCGCCTACACTTCAAATTTCCTTTGATTTGATATGGTATATGGAGTGTGTCTGGGATAGCATAAGGGGAAGGGGGCTTCCGCCGCCCCTCCCTGCCTTCGTCCGTCGCGGAGGCCTTTGGTAGGCCACGGGTTTAAGCGCGTATGTGCTGTTCGTTTTGCATATTCATCGGATGAGGATGGTTTCGGCTGTGTATTTGCGCACGCGTAGCTTAGCTCGCTGCAATGTCACTTCCGATCGATTTGATGAGAAGTTGAATGTGGTATTGGCCTGCCGTTGATTGTTGACGTGTGCTCTCTGCTCTTGCCTGTTCTGATGTTTGGTTGGCAATTGAAAGCAACCCGTGTAGTACTTAGTGCAGCTGTGCTTGTGTTCTCAAGTTTTAGTCCAGTAAGTATGGTACATCGAGATTCATAAATTGGCAGCAACTGGAGACTGGATTCATACTGATTTGCCACATTGGCCATGAGCAGACAGCAGTGTAAGGTGCTTTGCATAATTTAATGAACTTTGATGTGGCTTATTATTAGATAAGATTTTTGAATTAGTATTTCGTTGCTTGATGATCAGATTCATCACACTAGTTTGCTTTTGATGATCAGATTCATCACACTAGTTTGCTTTATTGTTTTCGTTGCTCTTCTGAATTTGGTATCCCCTGCTGACACATCAAGTATTCCCGTGCTTTTTGAAATGGACCACTAGGTGCATCTAGAACTTCTTTCAAAATTATGATCAGAAAAAAACTTTGCAGGTGCAACCGTTTGAGTCTCTTACCGTGGAGAATAAGTTCCTTTTGGTCTCTGAGCTATTAACAAAGGTAATGTTAGTGACACCGTTCAACTTCTTGTTCATTTTTATACATGTGTTTTCTATGAAGAAACCCTAGTTGAGACATTTCTTTATTAGGCAACTCCTGATACTTTGGAAGAAGTTCAGCATATCACCCATCTGGAAGGTAGTGGTGTTGTTAAGTAATTACGATCTTACCTTACTTAACGATCTTACCTTGACCTTATGAGTTTATCTGGAAATTTTCTTGTTGATTGGTCTGGAACTCTGATATGACATAAGACCCTTTCAACTGCAGCTAATCAAGATATATCTTCTGGAGGTTTACTCCAGCCAATTAAGAAGTTTAAGATGCATGAGAGAAAGCAACCATTCAGGCTGTGCCGATGGTTGGTTTTGATGCAATGACAAGACTAAGTCTACACTTGAAGATTTTGTACGTATTCTCAGTAGTTGGTACCCATAAAATCCTTAATGGAAACACTGTTAACTTAATCCTGGAGTGACCCAGGTCTTCGGGCCCTCTTTTTAGTTCTTTTATTTTCTCAAGAGAAACCTGTTTGCTTGTTTGCTTCAATAATTTTTTTTATTTTTACCACAATATCCCTTACTCTTTTCGTTTTTATAAGAACACCGTCGTACTGCCTTGTTTGAGATTTTGCAATGCATGTGCTACAAAAAAAAAAATTGAACCTGCTTATAGAGGCATTAAGTCCATATCAAAAATAAGTTAGCTTGGAATATATTTTTCTGTTTCTTTATTAGTCTATAGAAAAATGGGTCACATGTTCTAAATTTCGATTTTCCCTGTTCAAACTTCAAACATGTCTTTTTTGGGCTACAAGTCTATCTTGGGCACTTCCAGATAATTATGTTTCCCTAAAGTCCTTTTTTTCCTTCTTGAGAAAACAGTGTAGATCGTACTTTATGTTTCATGGTTTGGATGTTAACAAGCCACAAGTCATCTTCAAGTATCTACCTGTTCTTTCTTTCACAGAGAGCTACATATATCAGGTTTTTATGCTGAAACGTGCTTCAAATTTTCTTTGTATGGTTATGTTCTTTATTGAACAAACTAAACATTTTTTTGTTGCAGTTAGATGCTTCAAATGAAGACTGTTTACATGTAGTCCCAGGCGACAACACTTCAAAAGTAAGACCTGCATTGTAGTGAAATAAGATATAGAGATATGGAATGCAAGTTTTGCTAAATCTGATCTACATAGGCCTTGCATTATAGTGTATACATTAGCCACCTTATCTACCATACAGGTGTTGGGAAAGAAAGAAGAATCTCTGAATGAAACATCCTTGTCTCAAATGATTGAACCCCTTGAAGGCCTTCTTCGGTGTCAAGGATTAATGACAGATCGGTTGGAAGCTTCTCCTATATGTACTTGTAGATATGTTATAGATTCACTAATATTTGAGCTAAGTTGCTCACTTTATTTTCTATTGTTTTTATAGATTGCGAAGTGAACTCAAATCAGGCATTCAGTATTGGTCTCTAGAGAGGAAGCTCTGCCAAGCATTACTCAGAAATGAGAAGGTTTGCAGAGTCTTTTCTTTTGCTGTAATTTAATCCCAATAATAGCGATGTTTCAGTAGATCATCTGAAGAATTTGATCAGACCCCTTGATCGTCATTTTTCTTTTGAAAAACTGTACCCTCTTGATACTTCAAAGAGGAAGCGATGGATGCCACGTAACAAACTATATTGGTACTTGAATTAATAGTGAATCCATTAATAACTAACTTGCTGAATTTTATATTTCAAATCTATAACTGATTAACTGAACATAAACACTATTCCTCTTGGCAACCTCAAATATAATGTGTAGTGTTTTTCTCTGTAGATCTCGATTGAAGATGTTATGAAGGCAATCCATCTCAAATCATTTGACTATCGAGTTCTTAACCTGTTGATGTTTCAGCTTACTGGTCAGCATGTATGCATGCCTCTTTGCTAATAACCTACTAAATTCTATTATAACTTCTGTTGTTTAAACATGGCATCATTTTCTTTCTTGTCTATTTATTAGGTCAACGAATTGCATATGGACTTCTTGTCAGTTTCAGAATTTTTGGTTGAGATATCTGATGACCTGTGAGTATGCTCTGAATCTTACTCATGCATAAAAGCATATCAAAATTGTTGGAACTGCCTACTTTTAAAAAATCTGTCATTGATGATTTGCCAAATTTGTAAAATCTGAGGCAAGGTAGTGCATGGGTTAAGATGGAACTAGCGCTTCTGTTGGAACTTTTGTAAATATGATGTCAATGTTGTATGTATACTTAAAAAATAATTTTAATTCGAATGGCATTGTGTTTTAGTTATCATGTAACTATTAATGGATCTGCAAGACTGCAAAAATAGAAACCCAACAACTTATGTACTTTTATAGTGTACCTTAATATGATACGTGGGAAAAATTATCAGATTAGTATCCTTGTTATATCGATGTATATATTTAGTCCTGTACCTTTTTTCCTTAATCAAATGACATGAAGCTCTCCTGCATTGTTTTGAAAAAAAATGTATGTAGAGTCCTCGGGGATCAATATAGGCCTAGATGCACCATGCACTGAACAGAAACTATGAATAACTTTCAGACTTCTTTTTTTGTTTGTTTTTACGAGCCATGTCATCTATTGTAATAGCTGTTTGACCCACGAGTTGTTTTTTAATATCTTGCAGGTATGATTATGAGGTAAGTTGGGCTACTGAATACTGATGTTGTCGCTCTAATAGCCTGTACTAGTGTAGGTCTAACTGTTGAAGAAGTTCAATATTTTTTGAAGGATGATGTTATGAACAATACTTTCAATATCCTTCGCATGTTTGCTGCAATATACGGACCATTAGAGGCACCGAATATGCTGGTGGGTAACAGACATTCTATATGTTTAACTGAACTGCACATATCTCTCCTGATAATGTCACTCCTTCATTCCTTTATTTCAAATGCTAACAGATATTCAATTTATTTCCTGCTTGCAAAATTGTGAGTTACATAGGCATAAGCACATAGTGTGTCGTTTGATATTTGTTTATGTATCAATGATCTTGTTTCAAATTTGAGATACTATTATCGGGTACCTGTTTATGCCCTCAATAACCAAAATAAAAAGGGGAACATCGTCTGAGGCAAATTGGAAGTTAGGTCCAATCACAAAACCACTAAATCCACTAAAATCAGTACAGCAGGTTTTGAATGAATTGTGGAGTACTTGCAGTTATCAATCTAGCCTACGTCTATGAAGAATTTTTTAGTTCAAAGCAAGTTAATCTGCGCTATGAATTTTTTTTTTTTTTTGAAAACGCAGGAGAGCTGCGTTTCTTTGTATTATAGAAAGAGAAAAGGGGGTCCCCCAACAGGATCCTCACTCATACGGGGGACCAAATATGAGTGAGGCGATTACACAAGCTCAAGAAGAAAAAACACATAAAATCAATCACCATACGACCTTAACTAGAAGGACCTAGTCTGAACAACCCAAGATCTTCTAGCTTTTTCGCTCCAGCCATGCACCAGAGGCTGTGCTCATTCTTCAGCTCACTCCAAATCAAGCTAATCGAAGGTGAAGCCCCCTCAAAAACACAAGCATTCCTATGTTTCCAAATAATCCAGGCTCCTAGAATAATTAGAGAGTTCACTCCTTTCCTGTGCTCCTTGACAACTCTGCATATAGCCTTGCGCCACCAATCAGCAAAACTCAGCTCATTATGATGGGGAACACAATCTGCTAGGTCCAAAAGGGAGAATAATTTAAACCAAAATTCTCTTGCCACCACACAAGACGTTAATAGATGTTGAATTGTCTCATCTTCTTGATCGCATAGGGGACATTTATCCGGATGAGAGAGGCCCCTCTTAGCGAGCCTATCTGCTGTCCAACATCTATTTCGGATTGCTAACCACAGAAACATTTTACATTTGCTCGGGGCCCAAGTCTTCCATAACCGATGCCAAGGTTCAAAGGTCACTGCACCACAGAAAAAAGCTTTATAGGCTGATTTAGAGGAGTAGCAGCCACTTGCATCAAGCCTCCATGTGTGACGATCCTCTTGATCAGTCAAGGTTATTCCCAAGAGACAATCCCAAAGCTGCAAGAATTCTCTAATACCAGTCCAAGAAAGGCCTCCTTGAATGTCCCTAGGCCATTGTCCGTTGGAAAGAGCTTCAGCCACAGTCCGGCTATTACGAATTCTAGGAGAAACACAAGCATAGACAGAAGGGGCAAGAAAATCAATCGAACACCCATGAAGCCACCGATCAGTCCAGAAAAGAGTATTTTGTCCATTCCCAACCTCAGACATAACAGCGATGGCTTAAAAGAGCCAGCGAGTTAGAGTGTGATGGCAGTTCCAGATCAACCCACGGACGATTAGCCTTAGTCTTTTTGAGCCATTGCCACCTGATTTGTAATGCCCATGCCATCACCTCCAAGTTGGGTATGCCCAAACCAGCAAGATCCAAAGGTCTCATGACCTTCTCTGCGCTATGAATTAGGATAAGCACAATTGAAAAGATCCTGATATTGCAATGAACATAATAAAGTAGAAGTTAGTGTTTTAAAAAAAAACTCTTTTGAAATTTCAAATATTGCAATCAGAAGATGTAAAGCTCCGCGTTGTTTCTATAAACACTGCTCACCCATGATTGGAATTTCCATGAAATTATTTTGGACTTGCTGTCTTGTCTCAAGTAACATGCCTTGGAGGTTGAGTTTCAAATTCACTGGATGTCAACTGAGAACCAGCAGCTGATATCCATTGTACATTAGCAAAATATACTCATTGCCACTGCATTTTCCATTTATTGGACACAGCTGTAGCCACTGTGTAGTGTGTACATGGGTATTTCTTCTTAGGATCTTAGGATATTCTTGTGTCTATTCATTGAGTATCAGCCATGTGTCCTGTTTTTTCTTCATTTGGTAACTTGTAGATTTTAAGTTTATATGATGATTATTGTTCACTGAGCCAAAGTAGGCTCATTACAAAAAAAAAAAAAGAAATGGAAATAGACATAATACATAACAAAAAAAAAAAAAAAAAAGGCGGGGAGAGCCAAATGAATCGAAAGATTCATGTTTGCTTCTATTGTTATGGCTTATGGGCATGAATAGCTGACTGGGCTCATGGGAGAATTGAGGTTTACAAAGCCAATGAGAAAATAATTACTTAAAGATAGGAATAGATTCTACTAGATTCATTTTTGTTTATTCAGAAAAAAAGATGCATCTTTTTCTTACAGAGATAGGTCAAAGCTCTATCCACTATTAGTAACAGATACAGTTTGTTTTGCCCTTAGGGTTAGGGGCATGCGCTCCCATCCCTATGGCCCTTGGATGTGCATGAAGATGGGTCACTGCATGCAGCGACGGAGCCAGAAAAAAATTTAGGAGGGGCTGAAAATCACAAAGGATATAGTTTATTCATAGATTAGTGATAAAATTCAGGAAATACACCATCAAAATTAAAAGATCTAGTTCATTTATACTTGAAATATGAAGGTGGGGCTTAGGTGGGGCTCCACATGCCCAGGAGCCGTAGGGGGCTTGAGCCTGGGTTGCCCCCCTGTTGGCTCCGTCACTGACTGCATGGGAGTAAATGCCCCCAAGTCATATTTCTCTTGTAAAAATTCTTGTGATAGGTTTACTGGATATACTGAATAGTCATATGTTGAACAGTACTGTTTATAATGGTACTACTTGCCATGGCTGTTGTAGGCCAAGTGCATAGGCGAGGCTGAGGAGAAATATGAGAGCTTCTCAAAGAAATTGGATCCTGGTCTATCAGGCTGTTACTGGAGAAGATGTGAGGAAGCTACAAAGGAAGGTAGGAAAGATATTTTAGGTTCGTTTCTTCATCTGATCTGTTTTTATTTTTGGAGTGCTGTCATGTTTACCATCCTATTGCAGGCGGAAAAATATCAGGGCATGCATATGGAACATGGAATATCCCTCGTGTGATAAGCAACGAAGAGTCTTTCCGACGTGAAAGATCCAGCAAACACGATTCTTGTGCTGTGAATCTGTGATAATCTGATAGGCAAATTTCATGTTCCAAGCACCTACAGAATTGAAGCTCAGTACACTGCTAGTAAGTGTCTTACCCGTTTGCACGTTTCCATTCTTTCCAGGTCAAATGCAGAAATGACCTGCAACCGTTGATCTAAGGTGCTAGGGTCTGCTCAGTGGGAACTCCTTGAGGCTAGTCCTTGGCCTACCTTGGGTCCCTTGATGCTCATAAATGTCCAGAGCAGGCCATCACAGTTTTGGAGGTTCCACCACGCCGAGCCAGCCCACCATAGCGACGCAAGAGGGTCGGCTCCAGCACGCAGGAGCGTGCGCATAGCGGCCAGGCCCAGGGGTGACATTCATGCAAAAGCCCTACAGGTGCTCATGAAAAGGCTGGGCATCCTCGACGACGAAGGACTCAGCCACGACAATCAGCTGCCGCACTACTTCAGCCTGTTCAAGGGGCCACTCACTGACGCCGTGGTGAAAGCTCTGACGGCACTATGTGGCCTTGACGCAGCAGCTGCTGCAGCCACTACACTAAACTTGCTGATTGCCAGGGGTCACTTAATACATTAATGTTAGATTAACATCAGCGTTCCAGGAGCTTCACAGCTAGAGGTGACGTTTAGCTTGTATGCTTCCAGTTCTGTTGCTTGGATGGGGCGACAGCCAGAGGCCTACAGTCGCCTCCCCATCAGACTGAGGAGCTCCTCCACCTAGCAGTTCATTGTAGCAGCATCTCGTTTCACAAGAATTCCTGCATTGTATCACTGCGCCGACAGCCACCGGCATTCAGATTAATCGGCATCTCCAATTTTTTGCTTTCATGCACATGTGTCCAAGATTTATCAAACTTAATCTCTCCTGCTGCATACCACTGCCCCGGCTGGTCTGCATTTTGTTTCCCTCCATATGTCACGCTCAGACAAGGGTATTTTGCTTGTTTTTATGGCACAAAGAAATTGCCAGATTCTTAACTGGAACGTCAGGGGCTTGAATGACGGCGCCTGGCAAGATTCGGTAAAAGATTCTATGCCTTCTGACAAAGCACCGGCGCATTCTTCAAAGCATGTTGGGATATTATTAAAGACGATGTTATCGCTGCCATAAACAGCCTATACACAATGACTGCCTAGGGTTTTAATGTAACTTAGCATGCATCATCCTTCTACCCAAGAAATCAGATGCAACGAGAGTCACCTACTTTAGGGCCATCAGCCTCATACATAGCATTGCAAATATCTTCTCCAAATTGCTAGCTAACAAGCTTGCCCCTCGACTGAACTCTCTTGTCTCCAATTGCCAGAGTACGTTCATAAAAAAAAAGCATCCATGATAATTTTATTTATGTTCAAGGAGCGGTGCGAAAGCTACACATTCAGAAGATACCAGCCTTGTTCATGAAATTGGACATCCATAAAGCTTTCGTCACCGTCAACTGGGGGTACTTGCTAGAGATCCTAAAGGCTCTGGGTTTGGCGCGAGTGGATCTCTATTCTCTTCCGTACATCCACCTCGACAACCTTGCTTAATGGGCGGCAACGACCCACTTTCAGCCACGCAAGAGGTGTTCGACAGGGAGACCCACTTTCACCCATGCTCTTCATTTTGGCTATGGACCCACTTCAATGCTTGCTTGACCAAGCTACCCAACACGGGATACTCACCCCTTTACCCCTCATGGCGACAAAATGGAGAACTCCACACCAGATCACTACAAAAGGTCCATGTGCAACCTCTTATTGAGCGTATTGGACAAAGGTTACCCAAATGGAAAGGAAGATGGTTAAACAAAGTGGGACGCCTCACTCTAGTAACTTCGGTCTGCTCCTCCATGCCTACCTACCACCTCACAGTATTCCCTTTGGCTGCATGGGCTAGGAAGAAAATTGACAAAATCAGAAGATCGTTTGCCTAGTTAACTGGCCAACAGTCACCAGACCCAAAGACCTTGGTGGCTTGGGCGTGCCTGACCTTCATAGATTTGGGAGAGCTCTCGGTTTGCGCTGGCTCTAGAAAGAATGGGTGGAGGACTCCAAGCCATGGATCAGCTCAGAGCTTCCATGTCGTGATGCTGACCGTCTCCTCTTCGACTCCTCAACCAAAATAACTTTGGGTAATGGAGCAAAGACTCATTTCTGGCACCATAATTGGCTTGAAGGAGATGCTCCAAGGTACCTAGCCCCCAACTTAATTTAGCTTGTTTTGAGGAAAAAACCGAACAATGCAATAGAACAATAATTGGATTCACTCGCTAAGGGAGAAAATTACATCATCTGTCCACATAGAGGAATTTGTGTCCCTTTGGATACGTATTCAGGATGTGCACCTGCAACATGACGTTCAGGACTCCATCACCCAAGAAGGGACTTACTCCACCCGTTCAGCTTACAGAATACAATTCAAAAGCTCCTTCGCCTTGTTCCATTCTGAACTCATTTAGAAAGCACAAGTGGAGAACAAATGCAAGATGTTTGCCTGGGTGCAAGATAAAATTCTTACGACACACAACCTACAAAAGAGAGGGTGGCCACACCTAGAACACTGTGTGTTGTGCAATGGTCCATTGGAAATCAGCCTACACCTATGTCTATGCTGCCCATTTGCTAAGGCGGTATGAGATCAAATCATCTCTTGGGAAAATTTCACTAAGCTGCAACAACAGCCCTAGTTAGACCCCATTCATATCGAGCATGGTGGGAAAGGCGACAATAAAAAGTGCCCAAATCGGCGGCGAAGGCTAAATGGGGTGGTAATCTATAGGAGAATTTTCAACAACGCAATGAGAAAAGCTTGTGTCTCAAGTGGTTGCAAGGATAAAGGAAGACATTGAGGAAAGGAAAAGAGCATTTGGTTATGTTTAGCCGTTGTTTTCCCTTGGGGAATGTATTTCCCTCTTGTTTGTGTCACCGGGGGGCATTAACCCGCCCCCTCGGGAAGGCTTTTCTTGTACATAAGCTTTCTCCCTTATCTTAATTGGAAAGGTAGAGCTCCTGCTCTTATTTTTTTTTAAAAAACGTCAAGGGGTGACTATGGAAGGATTCCGTGGTAGTCTCGACTCCCTCCAACTCAATCAATATCAAAGACACATGTCGTGAGCATGGGGTTTGGTTAGGCTTGGTTGAGTTAAGAGGAATGCTTGGTATAAATAAGCCACTTCTTGGTCTTCGACCCCTAAGTCACTCTGGCGCCCCGATCGGTGCAATGGGATGTGGCTATTTATCTATCTTTTGACTTCGAAATGGGGAGCAGAGAGGGTTTGAAAAAAAAGCTCATAAATGTACCCATTTCCAAGTCAAATTTCTATTTGGCCGATTAGTTGCCTTCCCCTCACTTTTCCTAACATCCAAATTTCTTTCCTCAGATCAAATTCTCTTCTTCCTTTTCACGACCATTCTGTTTCAATGGTTCATATGGCTATTTCATACCATGATACCAACTCAGTGCACAATGAGTGTCCTTGCCATCTCAAGTACTTTACTTTGGTAAGGATCAATGCTTGAGATACAAAGAATAAGAGATTGCTTATAAATGGTATTCCGAATATAACGAAAACCTTTAAAGATTGCTTGAGATACAAGTCCCATAGGAGGGGCTATATAAACAAAAGAGAATTTATCTTTTAGGGAGAAGCAATAAAAGAATATTCCCCAACTCTCGCTCCCTATCCCCGGCCCCTTGCCCGCCGCCATGGCACACCCCTGTGCTTGCCAACCCTAGAGCGCCGCCCGGGCGGGGCAGCATAAATCATCGCCCGCCCCTCTCAAGGCGGCTGTGACACATATTTTTTAAAAAAGAGAGACAATATCACCAGTCACCACTCCTCTTTTATATTTTAATGAGCTTGCAAAAGAATAAAATATTATTTCAATGTACCACTCTAATAATCAATTGACACAAAAATCATATCCTACAATTATTAAAATTAATTAAATAGTCCAATGTGATTGTGCATTCTAATAATATAATCTAATGACACAGGGAAAATGGTTTTATGACCTTTGAAAGTCTGATGCATAGTTGATACGTTCTGCTCGAGTTAATAATTTTCTTATTCTGTAGCTATTGGGAGAGATTGGAAGAGGGAAAAGGAAACCTGACTAAACTAGTAGGCTAATTGTCGTTGCTTGTCATTCGGCGCATTGCGCCACTACTATCATTTGGTATATTGAATTAAAGCACAACTTAACTAGCCTTGCACGGAGAAATAGAAAGGGGCACAAAAATGAAGAACGGCCGCAGAGCGGATTCGCGAAAGGTCGTAGATGCTCGGACGTACATATGCACTGTATGCACTTCAATCCAATTTTTGCTATACGTGTTGGCCTTGTATGCGTCGGGCCAGGTGGTCTGCACCATATAACTCTGCCCCTACACCCGTCACCCGGCACTAGTCATATCTGTTTTTTCGTTTTTATAGTGGGCAGCTGTCCTGGCGATCATGGTTGATCTTATGGTCCACACGGCCACGTAACGCCTGGGCTCGACGCAGACTTGGTAGAGGCCAATCAATCCACATGCTCCACATACTTCCGCTCGCTCGGCATTGCCTGTGCGTCTGCGTGGATGCGGCCGGCGTGGATGTGGCCGTGACCGTGAGCAAAAACACTGCAGCACGTACCGATCCCCGATGGATGGCGACGGCGGAGCGCTCAACGTTGCTCTCGCTCGTGTAGCGTATCCATCATAGCGTTACTCTGGTGACAGCGTGTGTCTATGTATGGTGTATACGGCCTCTGTGAGACGCGGTACCTTAAATATATTTAGGGAAACAATTATGAAATAGAACTCACTAGCATTTTGAATCATGCACTGAAAATGACATATCAAATTGCTAGAATGAACGCTCGTGCAAAATTTGACGTGATTGATCTGTCTGTAGTCTACATGTGGTCTTATCAAGCCAAGGCAAATGACCGACACCAAAATAAATGGTTCCTTTTTCTGTTTTATGATATTATTTAGTTTGCATGCTGAATTTCCATAGAAGTAATAGTTAGTTTCATATATATAATTAGCTTATTTGGTTCCAAACAGTTCCAGCTAATAGTCTACCTAATTATTAGCTAAACTAAGCTAATATATCTAACTAACAACTCTTTCACTAATTAGGCAAACAAGCTAATACTATCAATTAATATTAATTATGAGCTATTAGGTAGCTAACTATTAGCAACTGATCGAATGTAAACAGGACCTGAAAAATATAGACGCTACTAATTTGTTTGTTTGTTCCTCTTTCTTGCTAGCTGCAGATGAGACGATAATCCGCTTTCACTGTAAAATTTGTTTGCCATGTTGAATTTGAACTAGTTTCTCTTATCAAAAGTATAAGTCTTTTGCAAGTTGGCACAAGCTCTAAAAAAGTCAGATATAGGCGTGTGTCTAGATCAGCTAGTGATAAAAAAAAAAACTCAAATTAGCTTTGCTAGTTGACTAACGACCACTTGTAGGCTTGCCTAATTAATAAATTAGACCATCAATTAACTCTCTGTTTGGATGAGCTAGGGCTAAAAAAATAGCTTACAATAATTAGTCCTATGTATCCTAACAGATCAATATTTATGCAATATATATATGATATATGATAATAACATATATAACCAACAGTTAGATATATTATTAGCAATTCTGCGAGAAGAAAACAAAGTCGCCCTCGCGTGCGCCTATCGGACTCACCTGTGGCCACGTGAGTCAGCATCTGATTAACGCCCGGCTACAGTGACAGACAGATACGTACTACCACTCCTGCTCCTAAATTTGCAACCCATAACCACACCAATGCCGTACTGACTCGCGTTACTTTTGCTGTAAAAACGCACACCATTATTGGCCTGGTCTTTGCATGGAAGTCATGTAAGTTTTGAAGCACCCAATGGATCGAACAGCAAATGTAGGTTTGCAGTTGCAGTCATGCTGACAGTACAGTATGTCGTCATGACCGGCGGTACTTCCTTTAACCAACCTTCCACTAATCACATTAATCTTTCTTAGAAGACAGAATGGTTTCCCTACTAGTGATTAACGTATATCTTTAATAGTTTGGATGCAAATAAAATCAAGAAGATCAGCTAGTGGTTTAGGAAAAAGAGAAAAGACTAGAACAATCCGATAGCTTTTTCGCAATGGATATAACCATGGCATGAACGTGTTGATTTGATTTTCATAGCAAATTAAGAGAGGTGAACATCTACCCACTCAAAAATAAAAGAGAGTGTATTCATAGGGGTAGGGTTTATATGCGTGTATTCATAGGGTTAAGTGTGTGTGCGTGTTGTGAGTGTATGCGTTGTACTTGTATATAATTCTCAAAAAAAAAAAAAAAAAAATAAGAGTGGACTTCAACGTGTGTCTGACCTATCATCATCTCGGTGTGTATGCTTTGGTTTAATCTATATCTATATTATTCTTATAATAAAAGCAAATCCTACTATATTACATATGAAAGCTACTATCACCCACTAACATAAAATTGCATTTATGCTAGTCACACTAGTTCGGGTCCATGGATCATGTCAGGTTTATCTTGGCATCACTCTCGGACTCAGTACCTGACGGATGGTAATAATTGGCAGTTTTTTTTTTTTTTTTGAACGATGGTAATACTCCGTCCAATAATTGGTAGTGATGGGCTTCTGAAAATGTTAACTCTCGGCAAGCGAGAATTGCATGTTTTTTTGGACGGAGGGAGTACACTGCATGTAATATGACTAAGCGTTAGTCAAAGATTGACCTTTTCAGAATAAGATATAGCAAGAAACAGGTACAAAATACACTAGAACATGATATTTTTTAAAAACATAAGGGGGTAGGGGAGCTTCCCCACCTTTCATTTCAAAAAGCCACTCCCACTGTTGTGGTCGTATACTACGGTCACGCGTGAATCGGTAGCTAATGTGTGCAATGATTTCCTAGCTCAAGAATAATGATACGAGGGTTTATACCGGTTCGGGGCAATCGGGCACCCTAGTCCATGTGTGTGGCACTATATCGAGCTCAAATTGCTCGTATCGGGGCGATACAAGCGGGTGAGAGAGGGAGATGAGCTCCCGTGTCTCTCGTGTTGTGCGAAAAGTCGTGCGGTTTTGAGTGTGTGCTTTCTGTGTAATGCGAGAGAGCTTGCTTTCACCCAAAGGACCGAACCCCTCCCTTTTATAGTCTCAAGGGGAGCTCACGGGGGCGTCATCGGGTTGAGGACTATGTAGTGGAAGAAATGCAAGTAGGAGGGGTAGAAGAGAAGAATTCCCCTGCCATGTTGGGCACGCCGGGCGGTCCGGCGTGCGGCTTGGCCGCCGCCTACCCCCCGCGGGCACGCCCGCCGGTCATCGTAGGGTAGTATAGAGGCGGCTCCATTTTCCGATACGTATGGGTAATGCGGGCAACGAGCTCGAGCTCGTTGAGGGTCGGTATAGTAGGAGACAATGAGCTCGTCGCGCCGCCGCCGTACTCCCTATGCCGCACTGTCCGCCAGGCACGCGCCCGGTGTTTGCGGTCGAGGTCGTGGAGGCGCCGCCGTGCCTTAAATGCTCGTGCCCAGTGTCGCAGGAAAACGTGTGGCTGGGGAGCTCGGGGAGGATATGACCTCGTCCGCGGGGGTCATTCTTATTAGATGTAGCGGTTGTCTCTTGTGCTTGGCGTCACTTGGCGTGGTCGACATCTCACGCCCGCTGCGTGCCGTCGGCGATCCCGCGCCGCGCGGACGGGATTCGATCATAGGTTGCGGCGCCGGCCGCGTAGCTGTGGGTCTGCGCCCTAGTCATCATGCCCCGGATTCTCCCGATCGCTCTCGGGTCCGACGCCGGGCAGCTCATTCGAGACGGAAAAGAGCTCGTCACCGAGGCGGAACTCGTCATATCTTCGTGCTCCCTAGGGGAGGCTTCGTTCGAGGCGGAAGTTTCCTCTAGGACGAGCTCGAGCTCGCCCCCGAGCCTTCGTGATCCGTGGGTCCTCGTTCGAGACGGGGATGCCCTCATCGTGTTCAGTCTTTATCGCGGGTAGCACCCCGTTGCTAACGAGCACGTTCTCTCCTTAACACGTTGTTAGGGATGGATTAGGATAGTTGACCTGGTCCGGAATATCTGCGTCCCACACCCACCAAGAGCAAGCTTGGGCAGGAGGGGAGGTTACAAATGTTGGGAGATACATGAACGGATGTGATTACACCACCAGCCTAGGAGGTCGTTTACACGAGAAGGGGGAAGGCACTTGCGCTAAACGATTAAATCATCATAAACTCTAAGCAATACTTTGGGTGGTGAGAAAAATTTCATTACGAAAAACATGCCCGTTGCGGTCATCCCAAACTCGCCAAAGGATGTTGAGAAGGGACGAAAGGCCACAGGCCGATGACAGGCCAGTTGGAGTAGTCGCCGTCCGGATGTCGTCGGTAGCCATCAGTGTCACCGTGCTCATGCCGATCTTGGCCCAGATGTGAGCGCTCGTGCATACTCAAAGAAAACATGTTCCTGTTCTTTGCATGTAATGTGCAATGCTCCAGAGCTCCCGTGTACCACGTGTTTGGCACATAAGTTGACTTCGTGTGCTTAGCGGTTTTTGGAGAACAACCCGGGCAAAGATTTTGACTTTGTTGGGTATTTTTCGTTCCCCGGATCTTGCTCCCGTGAATGTCTTGGTTATCTCCGGCACTATCTAGTCTTTTGCATATGCGTCTTTTCGTTTTGTATGGTTTGCCGAGAGAGCTTGAGGAGGCGGACATCGTGTTCTTCGTTTATTTGGATTGCACGCAAAGAGCACATCAAAAGTCATCTAGGCCGTTGGGTAGCAAAGCATTAGTGAGGCGACGCACAAACGCAGATCAAAGTCGTCAAGGAAAACTTGCTGCACGAAATGTTAGGTTGGGTTGTATGGGAGAAGAGTGCAGTGTGTGTATCAAAGAGAGGCCCGTCGGGGAGCCAATGATCATACCAAAAAGAGGTGGCTGCCCCATTGTTAGTATGGACAAAGGTGATAGAACGATAGCTATTAAGCTCATCATTGACAATTCGCCAAACGAATCCAGGCGAAGCGGAGCTGGGAGTATCAAAGGTTAAGGCCGATTGCAGTACCCAATCTTTCCAACATGGTTGGTCACCGGAGAATAGTTTGTCGATGAATTTCATTAACGAGCGGCGATTTTGTAGTTCTAAATCTTTCACCCCGAGTCCACCCTTGTCTTTTGTGGCCTTTACATCATCCCATGCAACAAGGCACTTAGAACCATGGCAAGTATCCTCTCCTGTCCAAAAGAAAGCCCACATTCTCCTATCAATTGCCTTTATAATGGTTTTGGGGATGTCAAGAGCCGACATGTAGTGAAGCGGGAAAGAGCTTAGGGACAGAGGTGCATAGGGTGAGTCTACTCCGCTCGGTTTAGCAGAGATGCTTTCCATCCAGAAAGGTACTTATCACAAGTTGATATCATGGCAGGCAATCAGACACAAAGATTTTGTGTGGAGACAAAGGTAAGCCAAGATATGTCTGCGGGAAGGTGGAGGTTGTAGTGCCAAATTCAGAAGCCAAGGCAGTAGCTTCATCATCTTGGACGGAGATGGGTAAGAAAGTGGTTTTGTGGTGTTTTTTTGTGGCTACGATGGCTGCCGGTGTGCAACGCAGGAAGATGAGGGTATCGTCCGGGTAGAACGGGACAGGGGGCATCCGGGAGTATAAGTTGGCGAATGTCTACAACGAGGGTGTGACTATGTAGCAAGCGACGGAGGACAACGACAACGATGATAAACAAGTAGGGAGACAAAGGATCACCTTGTCGAAGGCCCCTTTTACACTAGAACATGATATAAAACTATCGTACAAATGGATCACCCATGATACAATGAACAGTAATAGCTTTCACATACATGGATCAACTTCTTATACGGTTTAAACTGGAGCGAATAAATTGTGCCCATTCGCCACCAGAGACCCAAACAGTACAATAATAATGCCAACAAGATGGTTCACACAAGAGAGTACACCTACACGTTCAACCATTATTTGAGTACACGTAGACTCATAAGTGCAATTGATGGTTCAGACCTTGAGATGCATACATGCATGTTATACTTGAGCTTTATCCGAAAATAAATGGTCGATCGTGGCATGCATGGGGACGCACGCACATGGAGCAGTGGTGATAGCAACAAGAGGATTAAGAGCTCTTGCCGCCATTGCCACCCGACAGGAGTACGTCGTTCACCAGCTTCTCCAGGTTGGCGTACGAGCGCCCACCAGGCTTCGTCGCGCGCACGGCGGTGTCCCGCCACTCCACCGCGCGGCGCCGCATCTCCTTCCCTTTCTCCCCGGCCATGGCCTCCCGTATCTTCTCCTCCACGGCCTCCCGCCGCACGTCTTGGCCGATCTCCATGCCCACGCCCCACTCCGTGCACTTGTACCGGCAGTTGGTCTGCTGCTCCGCGAAGAAGGGCCAGCACAGCATGGGCACCCCGGCGCAGAGGCTCTCCAGCGTCGAGTTCCACCCAGAGTGCGTCAGGAACACGCCCACCGCCTCGTGGCGCAGCACCGCGTCCTGCGGGCACCAGCTCGCCAGCAGGCCGCGCCCTTTGATCGCCTCTAGGAACTCCGGCGGCAGCACGGCGGCGTCGCCACTGACGAGGTCCGGCCGGATGATCCACAGGAAGTCGTGGCCGCTGTTGGCCAGGCCCCACGCGAACTCCACCAGCTCCGCGTTGGTCATCACCGTGACGCTGCCGTAGTTCACGAACACCACCGACCGGGGCTCCCTGCCGTCGAGCCAGCCGAGGCAGGAGACGTCCTCCTTCCAGAGGTTGGAGCCCAGCGAGTCGAGCTGGCTGCCCCTGGGCACGATCTGCTCCGCGAGGAGGGCCAGCGGGCCGATGGTGTTGATGGACGCGGCGGGCGGGATCACGGCGCGCATGGCGTCCAGGGCCTCCCTGCTCCAGCTCGTCGAAGGTGTTGAGGACGACGGCGTCCGCGCCGGCTATCTGACCCGTCACCCTGATGGCGTAGTGGACCATGAACTCGTCGGGGTCCGTGGAGCGGATGAAGCTTGGCAAGTCCTTGAGCCGCATGTGCTTGCTCATCCCCGGCGGCGCGCACTCCACCGGCGTGTCCAAGAACCCGTTCGTCAGCTGCTCCTCTGCACGTACGCTCAATTCATAAAAACACGTGAGCATGCACTTGCCGTACACTCAGTCGCGTTCGAGATAGATTTCAACTGACCACCGTACCTTTCAACGGGAAGATGCCCTTGTCGATGAGGGTGGGGTAGTAGCGGTAGCCCATGTATCCGCAGGCGCTGGCAGTCCAGAACAGAGCGCACGGCACGCCGATCTCCCTGGCGGCTTGGAGGGTGAAGTTCATGATGTCGTCGCCGACGACGCAGGTGACCGGCGGCACGTCGGGGTCGGAGGAGTTGTTGAGGCCTTGGAGCAGGGCCCTGAAGTGCGGGAGGCAGGTCTCCTCCGTGGAGCGGCAGAGGGAGGGCACGTCCTGGGTGGCGTCCGCGTCGGACGGCGGCAGGCCGTCCGGGATGGTGGCGAAGCGGAAGCCCGGGAGGCCGTCGAGCGCGCCGGCGCCGCGGGACCGGGCAGGCAGGCGCCGGTGGTTGTACTCGCTGTTGACGAAGGTGACGTGGAAGCCCCAGCAGTGGAGGATCTTCCCCAGCTTCAGCATCGGCGTGACGTGGCCCTGCGCCGGGAACGGCACGAGCACGGCGTGCGGCTTGTTGCCGGCGGCGTCGGCAGCAGCGGAGCCCATGCCGATCGATCTGCAGTTCTGCACCTTATGCGGCTGTAAACGGCACGTTGCTGGTAATAATACTATGCACTTTGCTGTGTGGGTATGATATGATGAGGGTGATGAACAGGAGCTGCTACTTCTATACGTATTTATATATACAACTACCGGCATCTCACTGATTGGCTTACATAAATTTTCTGTGTATTATATATCTCGTCACTGTGTGCCGCGACCATATGTGACTTGAGAGCCAGCGAATCCTGTCACGATATCTGCACGCATCAATCACTGACGACGGTGGACACACATTAAAATATTGCAGCAGGACAAATAATTGAGCAACGATTTGTGAAGATCCGTGTGTGAACCATCAACTCACATCAGCTAAAGTGCCATGCTCACATAAAACCAAACCAATCAGGCGATTTGTGCATCCGTGTTGTAGCATGTATAAGCGGCACAATTGGCCTTGTTGGTCGATGTTTTGTGAAGGGCGTCTGTGTGAGATGTCAAAGATTTCGGTGTTGCTTTAATTTGGTGGCTGCAAATTAATGGTGTGCATTCGTGGAGTTTTTATGTGCACACATATGTGAGGAGTAGGAGGCTGCCGTGGTTGGTGCGGATGGATGCTTGGCCGCCGGTTCTCTAGCGGATGCTTTTGCCGTTATTATCGCGTTTGGCTCGAGCCCCGCTAGCTATCCGGTGTTGTGTTTTTAATTGTAATAGGATCAATCGTCGGGGTTGTTAGTTGGAGGTCCTGCCCCACCCCCTCCCCTCTAAACTGCTTTGTTTGTTTGTGCTTTTGTGTGATTTGGCAGTGTAGATTACTTAATGCTGTCATTTGTAATTTCTAACTTATCTTAATGCAGTACATGCTAATGCACGCTTTCGAAAAAGTGAGGAGTAGGAGGCGAGCGCAGCGTGTATTGTTTTGTTGCCCGTTTCGCTATGTTCCTATGCTTCTTGTTTACGTTGTGTTATTTTTGTCATTTCTTTTCTGTACTAGTGCCACCGGTTTTGTTGCTTTCTTCTTTATCAATAGAAATAGACAATGTCAATATCTCATTAAAAATAAAATTTAAGTCAATAAGGTACTCTCTCTCATATGTTGGATAAAGCAGCGTGGGATGAACATGAGCTTGAACATTTATAAACGTCGGAGTATGTGATTTCACAAACTTTTGAACCACATAGAGAGAGAAAAAAAAAAAATCTGTATAGGAGTGTTTGTTTATTGTGAGGGATCATAGTAGAGATAAGTCGCTGTAGGTTTGGTTCAGCCCCTCCTAAGTTTTTTCATTGCTTCGTCCCTGTATCAGTGTAACCATTACTTCATGCAATTCTAGGGAACAACTAGTACATGAGCGCTATCTTCACTTAATACTTCATACAAAGCTGAGGAACAACCATGGTACGGCCGCCTTCTTGGACAAAGATATTGGTGTGTGCAAAAAGTAGATAGCAAATCATTCTATGTTTCTTTTATAAAAAAAAAGTCTCTCAATTTTAAATTATAAGTCGTTTTAGTTTTTCTAGATTCATAAGTTTACTATGTCATCTAAGCCCATTCTTTAGGATTGGGCACACGACTGCTCTTCACAACCAACCTACCCTTTTAACTTGGCTTCTTTTTATTTCGGGATAATGGGTGATTACTTTAATTGCTTTTTTTCTCTTCATTTAATTATAATGTATTATCTTTTACAAAATTTGAAGGCTCGGGTTTTTCTATACCACCTTATCTACCTACAATAGAGGAATTACCAATTGAGTACTCTTACGAATTTTTTATCGTTATGGTAATCGTAATCGTAATCATTCCATTCCATTCTCTCTAGCTAACAGGGGAATCATGTTGTTCTCTTCCAGTATTTTAATGCATTTGGTACGGTAGCACCGGACAGTGGACCTTACAAACATTCATGGAGGAAAAGCAAATGCTTAGCTATTCTTGATTGGGCAGCTGGGCGCCTGGGCCGCGAACGCTGTGCCACATAGATCCAGATCGAGAAACATGGACCGCACTGTTTGGCTGGACCGCACTGTTTGGCTGCCCCTCGGGCCTCGGCCACACGCTATGCTCCCTCAGACCTCAGTGGCACTGTGTCCCGAATGGGCTAGATTTTGGAGATACTCACAGATGGTATCATGGTGATAGTGTTGTAGGTAAGTCTGACGAAAAACTCAAAGCTTGTGGCTGGCGATGAAAAACTCAAAACTCGTGATTGGCTCGGCTTCGCTCGGCTCGATTCGATTCGTTAGGATAAAGAGTTGAACCTAACTAAAATTTTAGCTCATTAGCTATAACAGCCAGCTTGCGCGCCGCTCACGAGCCATGCTTCTATGGGAGAAAACAGAACTTATATTAATTTTGTTTTACTTCTTCATGTCAATCTAGCACTATGACTTTTATTATTCTGTTTTTATGTAGGAATACTCATGGATAGCATGTGTATGAGTATAGATATGGAGGTATGATCACTAGTAGAGAAGGGGATTGTACTTCCGGTTCCCAACTCTCCCTTTATTTCTGGTTTTGGAAATGGGATTACCCATAGACCTTTAGTCCTAGGTCACACAACCGGGACTAGAGCCCATCTTCGAAACAAAAAAAAATAAATGAAATTTTAAAGACCTCTCTTATAGTTTGTGAGATTCGAACCTAAAACCCCTACACGTGACACACACTCCTTTTAAATTGACCCGTAGAGGACCTTTAACCGGGTGAAAGACCTTTAGTCCGGGTTGGTATTACCAACTAGAACTAAAGGGTAGAGGACCTTTAGTCGGATTGATAACACCAACAGGGACTAAAGGATGACATGTTAGCTTGTGTTGGATTTGCTCTCAAACAAAGAAATTACATACCACGTCTTTTTCTTCCTCTAATTTTTGGTGTCCAAACTTCGTCAACACTTTTGAGAGTACCACCGACTAATTAGGGTGTCGTGCCCCACGGAGTGAGCTACTCGTAGATGGTTGCTTTTATTTTGAGGAGACCTCATCTATCTACCGCCTATGGCCCACATATATTTATTGAATGTAGAGAGTATTATGTCCAAACATAGAAGAGAAGCCTGCCATCCTGTTGGTTAGATGGTTTCTGCATTTAATGTTAATTTGTTATGAGAGAAAAATGTTATAGTATGTCCGATAAGCCGGACTACTAAGCTCAAGCCAAAAGTCCGATGACAGTTATTTGTGACAGTTAAGTTTTACAGCACAGCAAGGTGCGTGATTATCTTACTATTACTAATTGGAGGCTCCAACCGAGCCTCTACGTTAATTCTCACCGGATCGTTAGGAAAAAAGAAAAAAATACTAGAAATTTACATTAATTAGAAACATCTAACCATTAATTCTATATTCTCATGCGATCTGTGCTATTAGATCTATTTTGTTTTCTACAATATTACCCACTCTGCCATTATATCTTAAATAAAAAAAAAAAAGAGATAAATCTAATATTAATTTTAGCCGAGCACCTCCTCTAATCCGGCCCTAGCGGTGGCGTTGTTCCGTCGAGAGGAGCGGCGGCCTGGCAGGTCATCTGTAGGCCTGCTAATGGGTGGATACCCACCCCAAACCCGCCCAACCCATATTTTAAAAACCTAACTACCACCCGCCCCGCCCCGCCCCGTCGGCCCAATGCCCCAACCCGCCCCAACCCGAAGTCACGACGGAAGATGATATATGACTTATGCGCCGATCTATGACCATAGAGCCCCAACCCGTCCCAACCCGTTTGTCTCGTAAACCCAACCCGCCCCAACCCGTTTCACGGTGTCACCCGTTTCCACCCGTCCCAATAGTACCCGTATTAAAACCCGCCCCAAAATACCCGTTCAACCCCGCCCCATTAGCAGGCCTAGTCATCTGCATCGGTGCCAGAGCCATGACAAAGAAGAAACGATCTGGACTAGGAGCAAGCGATTAAACAAAGATTGCTTCACGTCATTGAGACTAGGAGCCAAGACAGAACAACGATCTGGACTAGGATCGAGCAAGGGATCAACACTCCTATATGTCTTCCATGATAGGTGAGAAAACTAATATGATTAGTGATTACCATCGATCTTCTCATCTACTTCGGTCCTGCCCAACATGTAAGCACATTGGGTGGTGTCAATGTATGCTTTGAAGCGTTGGGCGCAACAGCCAGGCCACCATGAGTGGCGCATCGCCGGTAGACTCCGGCGGCGGGCCCGGCATTGTCATCGGATGCGTAGGTGACCCAAAGCCGGTTGATCGAGCACTAGGCGAAGGCACACAAATACATCTACGTGGCATGAATGCATATGGTGTACATCTAGGCAAGGAAGGATGATATTCACGAACGCATACTCGGTAAGTACATGGATGGGAAGTCGTATATATGTGCGGGACAGATGCGACACGCATGCAGGCTGCAGGGCAGGTGCAGGCCCGGCCCTTAGGGGGGGCGGCAGGGGCGGTCGTCCCAGGTCCAAGTTTGGGATGGGCCCCCTGGGTAGTAGCTAGTAGGTACATGTATACGTAGTCAACACGCAGGCCCGCTGAACCCCGTCTCCCGTACTCTCGATCGTAACTCGCGCACGGAAGGCATTCACGCGACTACGCGGCGCGCGACTCGCCGACTTCGACCGTTTCCGACGCGAGGGCGTGCCTAGTGCCTGGCGGCCGCCGCATTCAGGTGAGCCTCCTAATCCCTTCACTTGCTACCACGCTGGATCTGATCGCCTGATCGTCTTCCTGCCTTCCCTCAGCCCTGATCGGCACCCCACTTCATCAATCATCATGCAGTCGCAGGCAGCGGTTCCAGGCTGCAGCAAGGTATGAGTCTCAAATTTATTTACTAATTGATTCACAATAGATCTCAACTTTATTAAACTGTAGTTATTAATTACTTCTCTAGTTTTTTTTATAGTACCACGTCATCAATTTTTAATGAGTTCAACAAGCTAAAAGGAGCTTCTCAAAATTAAAATTGTTGAAGAACTATTTGAGATATACAATGTCACAAGAGAGAAGGCATTGTTGGATAAAATTGATATTGAAACCTCATCAACGACTTCACATCAAGGAATGTTACACGAAATTTTTTTGAGGTAACTTATGTATACAAATTATTTCATATGAAATTGATTTTTCAATGCTTGTTATTATCCATTTGAAAATGTGTGTGTATACTATCAATGAGTACTATTAGTAGTATTATCGTGTTCATATAAAAGGGTCCAAAAATTTAGCTTCGTCCCGGGTCCTCAAATACTTAGGACCGGCGCTGTGCAGGTGCCATGATGTCAAGTGTCCACAACATCTAGATCAACTTTGGCACAGTGTAGATTAAAGATGTGTCCATCTTGCTAGATCACATATTACAATTTAATTTCTCCTATGATGTATTGAATTTGGTCATCGCATAATTAGAATTTAATTTGTATTCTTCGACTACTTATTGCAAGTACGTGGATGGGAAGTCGTATATATGCACGGGACAGATGCGACATGCATGCAGGCTACAGGTGACACGATGTCCAATGTCCACAACATCTTGATCAACCTTGGCACAATGCAGATTAAAGGTGCGTCCATCTTGCTAGGTCCTATATTACAATTTAATTTCTCTTTTGTGTAATGAATTTGGTCATCCCACAATTAGAATTTAATTTGTATTCTTCGACTACTTATTTATATTATTTCGGTATGGTTAGTATAACTTGAAGTGATATTAGACCAAGGGAATGAATCTTACTATTACTAATTAGAGGCTTCAACGGAGGCTCTACGTTAATCCTTACTTGGATTTAGGAAGGAAAAAAAAAAGGCTAAAAGTTACCATATTAATTAGAAACATCCAACCATTGAATCGAAAGACTCAACCATCCACAACCATTGGATCTATTGTTTCTCTAGAAAATTATCCACCTTTGCCACTTGTAAATAAAAAAAAAGTCTAAAATATTATTGTTGGGGAGGAAAATGCTTTCATTACGTGGAAAAAGATGTAAGCACCCACGTTCACAAATTAATATAATATATATCTAAAATGTTTATTGTTTCTAATAATATACTAAACAATAGATATGATAGACATCGTTCAAGGTTGGTTAAAAAAATAAATTATATAAAGAAGTAACACAATCATCTTGATGACAAGGAAATAACAAATAAATCCACGTGCCAAGAAAAATCCTACCATCGTCCCATTCCTATGAGGCCCTAGGCCGTACGTGGCACCGGCTCCACCTCCCGATTGGCTTTTTACCACTGAAGAGGAAGGCACCCATCGCACCATCAGTGTTGATCCTTGGAGAGGAGCCGTGGCCTCGCAGCTCAAGCCGCATCAGGGCTAGGACCCAGGACCTAGAAGGACAATGTCACGATTGGGACCAGCAGCAAGGGATAAGAAAAAGCGCGATGGCTTCACATCATCCTCCATGTAATGGATGAGAAATAAAACTATTTGATTATTTTACCTTCTTCGATCTAGACCAGCATGCACGTTAGCCGGGTGTCACTGTTTTGGCCGAGAAGTACGTGTTGGGCACAACAGACAAATGATTGAGATATGATGGCGCCGGACCGTAAGAGGCGTCCATGTTATCCGCAAAAAACCGCCTTCCACTTGAGGACCCAAAGCCAATTGAGCACTATGTGAAGGCACATGAAAACATGTATCGTAGGTGCATGCATCATCCATGTGTCACGCATGCATCTACCTGAAATGCACCTATGCTTAAGCGAGCGAGCAGGTCATTCACGCATGTGTAATCGGCAAGTACCTGCAAAACGGGCCCATAAGCGCGGAACAAACATGTTTGCCTCATGTGTGACGTCCACAACATCTAGAACCAGCTGGACTTGCAAACTAAAGGTGTGACCATCTTGCTAGATTCCATAATTAGAAATTAATATATCTCTCCTAGAATGTACAAAATTTGGTCATCCCATAACTACTATTTAGTTTGTGATCAGTGATCGTCATGTTGGAGCGGGAGAGAGGGTACAGGTAGCATGTGTGAATTGTGCTTTGAAATTGTACCCCCATCAATGGCAGCCCAAAATACGGTAAGGCAGCCCACAATCCACAAGGTCCGAAGGCCTAATAATGAAACAATCAAAGGCTCATCTAATCATTTCTTTTTCTTTTCCTCAAAAAAAAAAAGAAAATCTAATCTAATCATTTTTCTTACACCTGATGAGTCAAAAGGCGCTGCATCGCCGGCGTTCCGCGATTCAGGTGGGGCCTTCCGTGGCCGCGGCAGGTAACGGTAACGCGGAAGATGGGAGGGCCGTCCTCGTTCGCATCGCAGAAATGTGATCTCGCACGAGGCCTGATAGGCACTGGCGGAGCCAGCAATCAATGGTGGGTATGCGCGAAATCTCAAAAATTGAAGCAAAAATATAGTGGATGAAAAGTTTTAACGGTCATAACGTTTATCGAATCCATAATAATAACAAAGTACAAGTTCGAAACATAAATATTACAAAACAGTTACAATTACTATAATATAACTCTACGGTCCCCTTGTTGGAAGAGATTTATGATATCTTCATCTAGATTACAATTTACATAGAACTAAATCTTAGAAAATTATTGGATAAAGCAGCACACATCACAACAGTATAAGAACACAAAAAATAGAACATAAAAAAATCGTTACCTAGCTGCCTGCTGCAATCAAGTGGCTGCAATGAGATCGACGATGTGCCGTTGCCTGCTGGTCACCGCCCGCCCGCCCGGTAGCCGCAGCACTACAGAAGCCAGCAGATCGAGATGATGAGATGTGGGGATTGGGGACGCGAGGTACGGAGGGAGAAAATCCGGGATTGGGGACGTGAGGGACACGAGGAACCGTGGAAATCGCCTACCAGTACCAGCTCGCAGCAGTATGCGCGCCGCCGCCGTTTCTCGCGAGCGACTACGACCGAAGACGAAGAGTTGCCGAGGGAGGTCCGGAGGTGTCGACTCGAGTGGAGTCAGATATTTGACCGATTGGGCCAAGGCACATGGGCCTGCTCGGCTGCTAGTTTGTGGACTTGAGTCTCATGCTTCAATTAAAAATAGAGAATGCGAATTGGCTTGTAGTCCAATGGTAGGGACGGTCCAGTGGGACGCTACCCACCGGGGTTCAAATCCCGGTGCTTTCGACCTTTCCGGGATTTTCCCCAGGATTTTCCGGCGTTATGCATTAAGTGGTAAGCGATGTTCCCGCCGACGACGAGGCGCCAATGGACTTCGAGAATCCTAGATCCGCCGGGTGCCTCCGGTCGCCGGAGGTCTTCATAGGGGTAGGGTTTGCGTCACGTGTGTTCATAGGGGTGAGTGTGCGTGCGTGTTGTGAGCGTCTGCGTTGTACTGTGTCATTCAAAAAAAAAAAAAAAAAAAAAAATTAAAAATAGAGAATACATGTATATATTGGTATATGTATTTTTTTTTACACTAGAATCTTGGGTATTCATTAGAATACCCAAGAATACCCTTAGCGCCGCCAGTGCTGATAGGTGTCGAGCAGCTGCCCCAGCCGGCCGGCCGAGCTCCTTGCACCTAACGCCACAGGTATTTTATTAGCCCGCTTTCTAACTAATCCGTTTGATTAATTTCAGCGTGAGCGGTGAGCAGCAATCTCCCCGCCCCGGGCCGGACGAAGGCGACAGAGGGAAAAGCGCCGCCTGCACGCGCACGACGCGTACGATGCCGATGCCGATGCCAACGCGCGCCCTCCGTCGCGTTCACGATCATTCCCACCCCATGTATATCCGTGTTCACATCGGGATCGTGTTGGCACGCCGCACGTGTTACTCGTGTGTTGTGTCACACGTGTGTTCACTCGAGCGCTCGTGGTACACTGTCAGTAGTATATATAGAGCGTGCCAGCAAGCATCCTGCTTACTAGTTGAACCACCATACTGGGCACCAACTGAAAGAAAAGCAGTGTTCATTGACTGCAGAGAACCGCAGGCAGTAGAGCCTTCTTCATTTCCCCGGTCCGGCGGTCCACCTGCGCTGCCGACGATCGATCGACATGGCTCTGGACGCGAGGTCCCTTCCAGCAGTGTCCGTCCCCGCCCTCGAAGTCTGCTCGGGGGAGATGATGCCAAGAACCGGGAACGGTGGCGGCGTCTCGTCGTCAGCAACGACGGGCGCGGCGGAGGAGGTGTCCGTCGTGGACGTGCCGTCGCTGTGGAGTGACGAGGGGAGGATGAAGCGGGAGCTGGTCGCGTGGGCCAAGGCCGTGGCGTCCATGGCCATCAGGGAAACGATGCAGTGCTGACTTCTGATCGAATTGATGATGATGATTAAGGCGGAACTCGATCCCCTTCGTGCGTAGAGCCCTGTTGATGAACATCTCTTTGTTTTTTTTTTCCCCTCGTGCTGCTAGTAGACAGTATGGCGGCGGCGAGCGCAAATCAATTCACGCGAACGAAGCATGGCGGTGGCGGCGGCGGCAACGGCGGCTTTGTACGAACATATGTTCGGTGGATCATTTCGGCTTGTACATACATGTTCTTTATGGAAAGGATGCAAGAGAGAACTTCAGGTGTTTTGTCGCACGGAAGATTTTGGAATATTGTAGGTCGTGCGTTTTGTTTTCGCTCAAATTGCCACGCTGGGGTGAATTTACAGTACGTCTGCGGAAAGGTGAACTGCTGATTTATGTAAGCAGACTGTACACTGCGCGCGACCGACGATCATTGACACAGACACCGACTGTTGGAGCAAGTGCCCGGCAGAGGCAGAGCACACTGCTCACTGTTGTGGGCCTTGCATATTGCATTGCGCCATACTCCAATTAACAAACTAGGGATTGCAGGGTCGACTGCCGGTGTGTTAGTTATCTTTCTATTCTCTTCTCTACAACATAAAAAAAACAAAGAAGAGACAATTTTTTTGGTGCGACATTTGCTTTTGGTTCTGCCCATCCGCCACCCCATGCGACCCGACGGAGAGAGAATCTCTTCTCTACAAACATAAAAAGAAAAAAGGGAGATAATTTTGGTGCGACATTTGTTTTAGTTCTGCCCATCCGCCACCCCATACGACCCGACGGAGAGAAAAAGAAACAAAACAAATCCCATGCACGCCGTCAATCACGCACCCAAAATGGGCTCATGATGTCCCCTGCACAATAGAAAAGAAACTGTACGAAAGGAAGGGAAAATTGTGCATGCAAGGAAACAAACCGATCACCTAAGTTCACATGCATGGAAGGAAATAATCAGGCGAAAGGAAGGGAAAATTGTGCATGCAAGGAAACAAACCGATCACCTAAGGTCACATGCATGGAAGGAAATAATCAGGCGGTGCCCCATCTCGGATGGAAGAGACAATCGTTAATTCATCATGCATGAAAGGAAACAATCATGCAATTAGTTTGAAAGGAAAAAATTGGAAAGTGAGATCGGGCGTTGCGATTTTTAAAGGGAAGGACATGCGACGTCAAATGATATTTGTGCCCGACTTCACATTGCTAGCCGGCTCCTTCCCGTGGAAAGGAAGCAATTCCAATCAGTAAAAAAACGATAGATCTTTGAAAAAAAATAGGGGATCACGAGAAACAATTGTGATATCCGACTAATGGAAAAACAAACAAATCTTATTATCTATGTATGTTCCTGTCCACGACCATATCTCCATCAGCAATATCACAAATCACAAAACAAACATGATCCCACATGTCTCTTCTCTGATTTCGGGTTTCCAAAAACAGCCATGCATGTCAAAGGGCTTTCTTTTCTACGGTCCAATTTTTTTGAGAGTAAAGTCCATTTTTGACCATCGAACTTTTATCAAAGTCCGAGAATGACCATCGAATTACAAAACCAGAAATCTTTGGCCATACAACTTTTAAAACCATTCATATTTGACCATCAAGGCGGTTTGGTGGATGGTTTTCGGCTGATGTGGATGCCACGTGGCAGTGGGGCCTAGATGTTAGCCCACTTCTCTCTCCATATCGACAACCGAATCCTGCAGCAAAAAGGCACTACTAGATGGGCTCCATTTATCATCTTCATCTTCCAGCATGGAGCCCCCATGGTTGCTACTCTTTTTGATCCTGTGGGCAAGAGGACGGAGCATGGAGCAGCGCGCACAATTAGCAAAGGAGGAGGCTTGGCACAGACGAATAGAGCTCGAAGCATCACGATGTGGGGAAGCCGAGGCAGAGGCATGCGAGCAGCCGCTCTACCGCGCAGCTCGCCGCCGCCGCGAGCGTGCATGCGGCGGCAGCACCGCGGCTCGCGGCGGCGGGCGTACGCGTGCAGCTCACCGCCGCCTCGGGGCGCGCATGCGAGCAGCAGCACCGCGCCCGCCGACGTGCGCGTGCAGCTCGCCGGGCGGGCGGGCACGCGCGCGAGCAGCTTTGCGGCGGCACGCCGGCACACGCGTGCAGCTCGCCGTGGCCATGGCGGGCGTGCTTGCAAGCAGTGGCACTGCGGCGACGCTGGCACGCGCGCGTGCAGCTCGCCACGGCCTCACGGGCGCGCATGAGAGCAGCTCCGTTGCGGCCTCGCCGGCACGCGTGTGCAGCTTGTCGCGGGCCTCGAACGCGCGCGAGCAGCTCCGCGGGCGACCACGCCGGCGCTGGGCGCGAGCAGTGGCACTACAGCGACATTGGCACGCACGCGTGCAGCTCGCCACGGCCTCGCTGGCACGCACAAGAGCAGCTCCGCCGCGCCTCCCCGCACACGATGTGGAGCTCGCCGCGGCCTCCCCGCACACGCGATGTGGAGCTCGCCGTGGCCTCGCGCAGCGCGCATGCGGCGGGCAGCACCGCAGCCTCACCACCACGTGGCGTCCACAGCAGTGAAACCACCTAGCAAACCGCCTCGATGGTCAAATATGAACGGTTTTAAGAGTTGGTTGGCCAAAGATTTATGGTTTTGTAGTTTGATTGTCATTCTCGACTTCGCTAAAAGTTCGATGGCCAAAAATAGACTTTACTTTTTTTTTTGACCTGTTGGACCTGTCATCATCCAACTCCATTCAATAGCCGTGGTCACGGCGCGCCAGCCTCGCACTCTGTTCGCCAGGGATTGTGCTGCCGTCTCCAATCATGCACACGCCCGCTCTCGCCCACCAGTCGCCCGACGGACCCACGGCGCGTAGCTCAACCTCGTTGTTCTCCCTCACGCCGTCCGCGATCGCCTCGTCCAGATCCACGTTCCACGCCGAGGTTCTCCGCCGCCTCCTCTCCCTCCCAGCCACGAAGCCATGGCTTCGCCTCAAGGCCGTGCCTAGAAGGAGAAGGCCTTCGCCGACGCTGTCATCCTTGCCCAGCCCATAGTTTCTCGACCGCCTCGAACCGTGGCAGGCGGGCGCTGACAAGGAGAAAGACAACCCCGATCTGCCTTCGTCGCTCCACCGTGTCCTCATCTTCCTATCTCGGACGTGGTAGTGACGCTGCGCTTCTCCTATACTCCCTCAGCTCCTCCTCATTGCGACATTGGAGAGGCAGCAACAAATGGTCCAGGTTTGCCCACACTCCCTTTTGTTTGGGATATTTTGGAATTCTGCAAGTGACCATGCCATTTTTACTTCTTCATATATTGATCTTGAGTAGTATTTTTTTAGAGATTTTTCACTCTTTCATGAGTAAGGGTGTGAGCTTGCTGCAGATGAAGTTAGACTTGGAATTATGCAGTACCTCTTTGCTTGATAAACTGTAGAAATCCGACACATTGCAAAACTGAATGCAGGTGCTACTTGTTCGCAAGCAGAACTGAAAACATATGCTCCTATCTCTATTTTTTTGATAGTACAATTGAAAAGAGATGCTCCTGCTACACTTAATTTTCTTTGGTCCCTGATCCTCTATTTTTTTTTTTAAGTTATGTAGATAGATGGTCAGAGGAGAAGGTTACCATGTAGACAGATTCAAGCGGACCTATACCATCTATTGTAACAACCTGCTTTTCATAATAAATTGATTGTTGACAACATATTTTTATCAGATCAGTTAAAGAGGCTAGAATGGATGGATGCTTCAACTATGAATTGTATTGGTCTGTATAGTATTCAGTTAGAGAAATTACTGTTTTGGTCAAGGAATATTTCGCATCCTGATGCAAGACATCTGCAAATGTCTACAACTTTGAAACATCAAACTGCAGATTATCTTAGGCCTATTTGTGCATTGCAGATCTGATTTTTATATACCATTTCTACTGGACAAATGGAAGGGGTTAACGGAGATGGCGATGTATGGACTCAGGACGAGATCTGTGTCCCGTACTCTGGCGATGCTGAGAAGGATCTTCGTACATTGATCAACATCATCTTTCCAGACGTAAACGCAAACATGGCGGACAAAGACTACATCAACACAAGAGCAATTTTATCTACACGTAACGATTGGGTGGACATGATCAATATGAAAATGATTGATATGTTCCAAGGTGGCGAGATGGTGTATCATAGTTTTGAGCGTGCTATAGATGATCCACATAACTACTATCCGGTAGAGTTCCATAACAGTCTAAACCCCAACGGCTTGCCTCCACACATTTTGAAGCTCAAGTTCGGGTGTCCTGTCATCTTGCTTCGGAATATTGATCCTACCCATGGGCTGTGCAACGGTACAAAACTCAAAAGCGGGGTTCTCAATAAATACAATCGACGTGGAAATCGTGGTGGGGCAGCATCTTTGGGAAGCGGGTATTCCTTCCTCGAATACTCTTGTGCCCATCTGAAGAGATGTTCCCATTTCAGTTTAAGAGGAAATTGTTTCCTATGAGGCTGAGCTTCACCATGACTGTGAACAAGTCATAGGGCCAAACTATCCCGAACGTGGGTGTGTATACGCCGCACGGTGTTCGCTCACGGTCGGTTGTATGTTACTATGTCTAGAGCCACGTCAAGAGAGAATATCAAGATCCTCGCCCTCCCTTTGGGTGTGGACGCATGGGAGGGGAAGGCCAAAAAGATGGAGAAGAAAATTAATAGAAAGAATGCACCAAGTAAAAAGGTAAGGACTCCAAGTATTCACATACTCGCTAATTGTGTGTTTCTCCTAATCATGGCTTCGTTGAGGTTCAAATGATTTTTTTTTTTCAAATTTGATTACAGAGAAGATTGCCCATGACAACTTTTGGATATGACTACGTTCGTATTTCAAGAAGATAGGTTCATGCCCGTACATTGCTACGGGACAAGTAAACTTTTGTTCAACACACTTAATCGCACGATGAGATAATAATACTATAAAATTAAATACGAGTATACGACACTAAAATTAAATGTCACTTTAATATCATTGTATAATTTTATAGTATTGTTATCTTATCATGCGATATATATTTTTTATATAAAATTTAGTTATCCCGTAGCAACGCCGCGGGCATTTAACTAGTCAAGGATTAAATTTGGAGGCCATGAACCGTTGCCTCACTTGTTCCCGTCAGTGTACAGATCTGCTCCTATCTTGTGCGCAAGAGGAGTAAGTACATTGATGATTTTATAGTCAAATAGATGCTGATATAGAAGAAAAAAAAACACACACAAATAACAAGCTTAGCATGAGAGCCTATGATCCAAATATCATGTGAATATGATGATGATAATTGGAAAAAAGAGTTTTGGAACGTGATTAAAAGTAATAATAAAAATGTTACTTGAGTTCCAACCCATGTCACATGTTGCTCGTGCTTTATCACCTCTTCTCAGCTTGCAAGTGGTATAATTTAACAACCATTCCTAGAAGCTTGTGTGAGTGATGATACAATTGACATATCTCAACTTCCACTGGGCTAACCATGTCTAATCAGTGCATACTTCAAGGTGAATGTAAGTATTCACAAGCTGGAATCAAGTAAAAAGTTAGGTTCTAAATGTTCATTATATTGAACTCCTATGCATGCATACTTCAAGGTGAATAAAAGTATTCGCAAGCAGGAAAGTAAAAAAGTTGGGTTCTAAGTGTTCAATATATTGAACTCCTATGCGCATACTTGAAGGTGAATAAAAGTATTCACAAGGAGGGATCAGGTAAAAAGTTGGGTTCTAAATATTCATCGAACTACATAGAGTAATCCACATGCACAAGCATTAGTATAATAATTCAAGAAAATCTTCATCCAAAATAGGAAATAAGCTATAGAGGTGCTTACCAGGGTGCTGGAGCAATGCCTCATTGGATAAATACTCCAACTTAGGACTAGCCTCTATTTGGTCTCCCAGTGTGCTTCGATCTCTAGACGAGTGCTTTTTGAAATGATGCATAGTTAATAAACATGCCTTGAATGATTGATAATGGTGTAATGCAATGACTTGGTTTTGGAATATTTTGTTTTCTTTTAATGAAGTACGAGCCAAGCTCGCTTTCGAAAAAAAAAAATGCAATGACTTGGTTGAGCATGACTAAACATCATTAGTGTGTGGATGGGGGTACAACTGAGTAGTTTTTTTTTCAGTGAGCGTGGATAGAAAAGCTAGTGATTGTGGTCGGACCGACCATGCAAGTTGGGTTGACTAAGGGAGATTGGAGGGTCATGCTCACATCTTTGAGAGTTTTTGACTCAAACAGAGTTTCTGTTTGATGACAAGACTTAGTCCTTGGTCAAATATTGCACTACTGTGGCTTGACCGAGGATCATCGGTTGCAGATCGGCTAATGTTTTTTATAAGATTTGTTCCTATATATTGCTAATGAGGCAGGGACCATATTTCATTTGAATGCACTAAGTTTTCTGAGTATAGATCATCTATGGTGAAGCTTCTATGTGGCTTCCGTAGGGTTGAACTGAAGAGGAATGGAGTTTTAGGGAGATCACTGGCAACACAAGAGATTTTTTTTTCGAAGGGACGGCAAAAGCTTTGCCGTATTTTTTATTAGACGAATAAAAAGGAGTCATAGGTTAATATAGGATATAGGATGGCATTGGTGAAGTTTTCGTTTATCTTATCATTTGAGGATGTTGAAGTGGAGGGGGCGGCAAGAGAAGAGGATACTTCGAGGTTCTTCTTGTTCCACACTCCAAGTCGACGAAGAAGTGGAGGACGAGGAGGAGGTAGGAATCTCACGAGCATTCAGCTTTGGTGATCCATTATTGAGGATCATGGGTGGTGCTTCTCTCTTGTATTCTTGTTTTATTGCTTGGGTAGAGCGAGAGGAGAGTGAAAGAGAGCTTCTATAAGGGGAGACCGAGGGCTCACGGCCTCACGGGATGTTGGGCTAACAAGTGAGGCTAGTGTAGCCATGTAGAAAAAGGTTCCTATAAGTGTGGCATGCACCTGAATTGTGCTCCCATCAGTGTGACTGCCGATTGGGCGCGGTTAGATAATATCTAGATCAAGCTTACCTTGTATCAGAGATGACCAATGGTGTAATATTGTTTTAGCTATCAAGGAGCGACATTAGGAAACATGTTTCTCTCTTTTTAGATAAGGAAGAGAAACATGTTTCCTAATGACGCTCTTGATGACATGATTTAGTGCTTAAACACAATTTGGATTGTGAGTCGTATTTCACCCTAGCTTCGTGCTTGAAATAGAATATGAAGGTTAGATTTCTTTGGATAGACCAAGATGTAATTGCAGTAATCCTGTTTCTTGTTATGCTCGTACGATCTATGCTGCGCTTCGGATCGAGAACTCGGCCTGATTAATCTAATATATGGACTGCAGAAGTAGTTTGCACGACTCATTGACACAATTGTCGCAGAATACATACGCGTTCTACATCAGGCTGTCTTTTTCCTAGTGATTTCCTTGTTTGCTAGCTACGACTTGTATATTCGTTACGTGACAGATGGTGGGTGCCGGCCGTATCACAATTTGTAGTGCATTGCTTTGATTTCGAATTGGCATCTAGCCTCATGCATGGTCCCTTGCTGATGATGCGATAATATATATTATCTTGCCGTGGTCCTCAGCCCTCTGTCATGATCTCTCCATTTGTCATTGCTCATCGTGCATAAATTGTCTGATATCTGGGTAGCAAAGTCAAAACCGGAGGGGTAACTTTCATGGACCATGTGCATACACATCAACAACAACGATTGCATAAATTAATTCCACTATTCCAGATTGATGAAGTAACCACCGTAGGACCGATCCTCCTGTAGCATCTGATCGATCTTACACGCCCATGCAGTAGCAGTACAATACCCTCGATCCTCCTGGAGCGGCTTGTCGTGCGCGTGGTTCTCTGCTGGATCAGATGCACTGCCGTTGGATCGTCCACATATATATCAATATATAAGTTGCCGATCATAATGTTTCTGATCATTGCAGGCCGGATGCTTTCCACGAGGCCGCATAAACTAGCTGGAGGGCCTGATGCAAGCCTGGCGCGGAGGCCGATTGATTCGCAACGAAACACTACTAAGTCCAGCTAGATCTGGCTAGCCGCCGCTAGCACATGTGCCCGCGTCCATGACGTTTTTCGAAAGCGTCCACTTTGCACGTATTGCATAAAGGAAAATCAGACTTAACACGAAAGACGCTTTTAGCCAAAACAATTGGCCGCTGCGCACTCAACCACACTTTACATGAATTGCCGGCTTGAACGGCGGAGCAAATTGGTTGTACTTAGAAAAGGAAACCTATTGTGCGACGAAGAGAAAAAAAGGAACACAAGCTGCAGCTGCTGCTGTGCCACCGCCAGGAGTGTTGCCAGGCCCCTAAAACCTGCGGCCACCCACTCCTCCGTCTCATCTCTGATGGAGCCGACCAGCTGTGCCGGCGTTATCTCGACGCTTTCGAATGTCTGGCGATTCCTCTCCTTCCAAATTCCCTAGGAAGCCAAACGAGTCCATGGCGTCGATCGAGCTAGGCATATATTTTGATAAAAGAAGCTGCAGCTTCGCTGAGGACTAGGTTGTTTATCTAGTGAGTAATCGCGGTCGACTTCTTTCTGCTAGGGAGGGCTGAGCTATTTGTATAATTGTACCCCCTAGTGTGTCGTTCATGGCGCGTCGTTGTAACTTTTAACTTTGTATTCGTCTTAATACAAAAGACGCGCAAACCTTGTGCGTGTTGGAGAAAAAGAAGCTGCAGCTTACGCGCGCCGATCTCATGCTGCACTAGAATATCTGATGAATATATGGCTTGATTTTGCTGGCGGGCTGGCGCTTGATGGAGGAGTATGGAGAGGCGAGTAGTACGTGTTGAGCTCTCACGCTTCTGCAACTTGTTTATTGTATCGAGACAAACTACATAATTTGATAATATATATAAGTGGAAAATTTTGATTGATTATCGTCAGCAGTATATGTCTTGCCTCAGCCGTGATGCATGCGTGCTCTGCAGGATTATTCCTGCAACTCCGAAGTGACTTCTGATGATATATTGATTTTAAATGCAAGTGTAGAACACGAGAGAGAGACGTATCGAGTGTGGACAACTCGATTGACAATAATGCTGAACCAAAACCTCATCTTTTTATTCAATTGCTTGATGAAACAGAAACAGCCAGGAATCCGCCTCTTTTTTTCTATGTACACCATACTAACTGGAGTGGATCGTAGCTGTATTTTCCAACTGCAGATGATAAGATCTTTTGCGCTGGTCAAGCACGCGCGGAAAGAACTTTGTTTGTTTTCTACCCCTTCCAACAAAGGTGTGCTGCTGCTGCACTCTCAAGTCAGATCGACTTTGATAATCTCATTTGGTAGAAAGTTCAGATTGTGTTTGCTTGTTTTCTGTTCTATAGTCACAAATGCAAACAATATATAGTTATTCAATATAATAGCTAGTGTGAGAGAGAGCCAATGGTTCCATCAATAAATATAGTTATTAAATAAATACTACGATATTTCTGCGAGTACTATTCTACGATGGCAGTTAAAAAACTAAGATAGGCACATGAGAGGAGCACGTCCGCAATAAGGTTATCTGACCATGTTTGGTTGGTAGCATGTAGTGAAACTTAAACGGAGAAGCTAATTGGCAATTGAGCATTGAAGCCCCTGCTGGCACTTTTCTTTCCTGCATTGTTTTCTGCCATCCGCCGTAGCAGATATATACAGACAGCAACAGCATGCTTAGTAGAATCTGTTCATGGCTATATATATAGTGTGCCATGTCATGTATATAAGCCAATCTAATAACACATCAACATATCATAAAACTGGTTAGAATTTGTGCTTCAGCTAGCAAGTCTACAACCTCTTATCTCCCCTTCTCTCCAATTCAACACAAATCTGGTGTGGAAGCTTTTGTAGCCCACGAATTCGATCAACTTAGAACGCTTGCTCTTATGTGGGCAGGTGAGGCTCATATAGTAGTACGAGACTCGCAAGGTAAGGACAAAAGCGAAATCTAATACACAATTGAGCGCTACAAATTAGTGGATAGAAGATAAGAATTAGGAACTTAGTGGTTGCTATTGCACTTAGCGTCCACTATTATGCCACTATCACTACTTACAACAATGTTCAATGAACATTCCATTTTTCGGAGATGGCTCTATCAAGAACGATCTCTAAAAATGGTTTTATCCATATCTAGATGGATGGTCTTTCTAGCCGTCTCTAGGAATGTCCTCTAAAAATTGTACTTCTAGAGACAATAGGAAATACTAGCTGCCTCTAGAAATTGACTTTTTAGAGATGGTTGACAATGTTCCCAACTCTAAAACTGGTAGAGCACAAAACATATAAACTTCCTCCAAATCATGTTGGATGAAGAAAACCTTAAAGTTGTAGTTTTCAGATTTTGAAATTCAATGTTTTTAAATTTTCATCTGACCTCTAATACAGAGACGCGCTCTAAAACCAAAGTTGTGTTTGACAATATCTAAAACTCTATTCTTCAAAAAAAAACCATTGGGGTGTGAAATATTTGATATAAGATTCAAAAAGTTGATACAAAAGATAGTATCCTACTCTATCTCTATTTTTCTGTCTTTTTGCAGCCGGGTTATGTGCTCAACAATTTGGCACATTCTTGATTGTGTTGAATGACAGTAGTCCATTTGTTTCGGAGTGCGTAGTTTCGCAGCTTATCCAGACTTTTAGATGCAGCCCAAAATTGGCTTGGAACTAGAGATGTGAAGGGCTCCGCTCTACGATTCTAGGGGTGGGCATTCGGTTTCTCGGTTCATTTTCAGTTCAGTTCCTCGGTTGTTATATTGATGAAAAATTCGGTTCCTAGAAAATGGGAACCGAATGGTTCCAAGATACAACTATTTTCTATATAATATATAAGTAGTTAAATCTAAAAAGAGTTTGATAGTTCTCCGGTGGTTATACCTAAGTCATGTTTGGATAAATGGAACACTCTCCTCAGTTCTATAGTTTTTGGGGCCCATTTTCCACTTAAAAAACTGGGTGGACATTTGCCTCTTTTTCTTTCTTTGTCTACTAGAAATCATGGCAAAACTTTGCCGCCCTTTCTTAAAAAAAGAGTTTGATTGCAAGAACCCTAAAGTGCGTTTATTTAGAGATAGAGAGTTGTGCTTCAAAGATGACCACATGCTACATTGTAGCTGAAGTATGTAGCCAGCTGGCCTGAATATAACCTACTAGAATATTCCGATGGCATGAAATTTTTTTTTGAAAGTCTCCGTTGCTCAATGAAAGCAATCAGAGATCCAGATGCAAAGTTCTCTACGGTTGAGTTTCTTTTCAGAAGTCAACGGTAGTGCCAAGCAGAGCGCGAACTTGACGCATATCCCGAGTCCCGAGTTCGTTTCAGTGACGGTAAAGTATTGCCCTGATTGTTGAACACTTGAGCTGTCAGCCAGACAACTCCCTCCTGTTAAAAAAAAGACATTCTCAAAAAGTTAGATAATTTCAAATTTAATCAAATTCATATAAAAAGTTTATAACATTTTACAGCCAGACAGCCTTTTTTCTTGGGGGGGACAGCAAGGTCAGTAAGTGTTTGATTATACCCTAACTCTAATCACTAACGACAATCTGGTCGATTTCATGATATCAACAGAAACAATATCTGGAGCTTATCTGGAGCTTGTTATCTTCACACACAAAAAAAAAAAAAAATTATCTGTAGCTTCCAATCAGGTATTGCCCTGCAGGCAGTAGTAGCTCTATAAATGCCAACTTCCACTATACATCACTCTATACATCACTCCTGCCTCATCTCACAAGTACACACACAATCGTCACAGGTCACAACAAGTAGAAGCAGAGTCGCGCTGGTGCATCACTGCACAGGCGGAGATCCGCAATTCGACATGGGCTCCATCGCTGCCGACGCCGCCGACCGCCGGCCGCACGCCGTGTGCGTGCCGTTCCCAGCGCAGGGCCACGTCACGCCGATGCTAAAGCTGGCCAAGATCCTCCACACCCGGGGCTTCCACATCACCTTCGTCAACTCGGAGTTCAACCACCGCCGGTTGCTCCGGTCCCGCGGCGCCGGCGCGCTCGACGGCCTCCCGGACTTCCGCTTCGCCGCCATCCCGGAGGGGCTGCCCCCGTCCGACGTCGACGCCACCCAGGACGTGCCGTCGCTCTGCCGCGCCACCATGGAGAACTGCCTCCCACATTTCAGGAGCCTGCTCGCCGACCTCAACTCCTCCCCGGACGTGCCGCCGGTCACTTGCGTCGTCGGCGACGACGTCATGAGCTTCACCCTGGAAGCAGCCCGAGAGATCGGCGTGCCGTGCGCGCTCTTCTGGACCGCCAGCGTCTGCGGCTACATGGGCTACCGCTACTACCGTGACCTCAAGGAGAAGGGCATCTTCCCGCTCAAAGATGCCGAGCAGCTGACGAACGGGTTCTTGGACACGCCGGTGGACTGGGCGCCGGGGATGGGCAAGCACTTCCGGCTCAAGGACTTCCCAAGCTTCATGCGGTCGACGGACCCCGACGAGTTCATGTTCCACTTCGCCCTGAAGGTGACGGAGCAGATCGCCGGCGCGGACGCAGTCATCCTCAACACCTTCGACGAGCTCGAGCAGGAAGCCCTCGACGCCATGCGCGCCATGATCCCGCCGTCCGCGTCCATCCACACCATTGGCCCACTCGCCTTCCTCGCCGAGGAGATGGTGCCCCGGGGAGGCCCGACCGACGCGCTGGGCTCCAACCTCTGGAAGGACGACGTGTCCTGCTTCGACTGGCTCCACGGCAGGGCGCCGAGGTCGGTGGTGTACGTGAACTACGGCAGCATCACGGTGATGACCAACGAGGAGCTGGTGGAGTTCGCATGGGGCCTGGCCAACAGCGGCCATGACTTCCTGTGGGTCATCCGGCCGGATCTCGTCAACGGCGACGCCGCCGTGCTGCCGCCGGAGTTCCTGGACGCCATCAAGGGCCGCGGCCACCTGGCGAACTGGTGCCCGCAGGAGACGGTGCTGAGGCACGAGGCGGTGGGCGTGTTCCTGACGCACTCCGGGTGGAACTCCACCATGGAGAGCCTGTGCGCCGGAGTGCCCATGCTGTGCTGGCCCTTCTTCGCCGAGCAGCAGACCAACTGTCGGTACAAGTGCGTGGAGTGGGGCGTGGCCATGGAGATCGGCCACGACGTCCGGCGTGAGGCGGTGGAGGAGAAGATCCGAGACGTGATGGGTGGCGAGAAGGGGAAGGAGATGCACCGCCGTGCGGTGGAGTGGCAGCAGACTGGTCTCCGCGCGACGCGTCCCGGAGGGCGCTCATACGCCAACCTCGACAAGCTGGTCGACGTGCTCCTCCTCTCGTGCTCATCGGGTGGCGGTGAGAAGAGTTCTTGATAATCTCAGCAAGGTTTCTTGCTTCCATCAGCGACCCTCTCACTACGCACATCGCCACCGTCCAGTGTCTTTTCGTGATTTGTATTTTGTCGCGTGTGAACGAGGCATGAATAAATCATTGAGCATGTTGTGGGAGGTGCCAATAGCTAGTTACTTTTTGCACCAAGCAAATACTGAAATATGAAAGCCTGGAGGCCAAGAGGGCAAATGTTTGTAAGTCTCTGGTATGGGTGAAAATGATCCGAAACACTTGAGGAAGGCTCTATCACTTTCATTTTCACATTTCTCCGTTGAAAACAAAAATGATAAGACATCGCTGAAAATGAGAACGCTTTTGATACTTCGGTAATATCGAAGATAACACTATATGATCGAAAATAAAATGAATAAGCGTAGTTGTTCTTTGGTTCCTCATGAGCCTTCTTTAAATGAAGCAATGGTATGTAATGGATATAGAGCTACAGTACAAATTCATATAGCCTCTATTATGAAAATGGCAATACTAGAATTGTCCAAGCATCCACCGTCATTCTTCTTAGTTTGAACTAACAAGTTTTTGTTTTTTTTTTTTCTATAAAACTAGAGGGGGCATGGGCCCCTATAGATAAATTTTATTAGAATAAAAACTAGACAAGAATATGTTTCCTTGCGCTTTTATCGATTACTAGCAAAACATGCCGCAACTTGCTCACTAGTTCATGAGGTCTAAACATGGCTGATTCGGCGGTCGTGAATTGCGATTGGTTGATAGAGTGATGATCAGCTGGCTGTCTACAGAAACATGGCTGATTGGATGCGGTAGTAACGAATTGACTGAATGAACACGGTAGTAACAAACTGACCTAACTGGCGGTCGTGAATTGCGATTGGTTGATGAAGTGATGATCATCCGGCTGTCTGCGGTTATGCTTCTTCAACAGGCCTCGTCCGACCAGGGACCAGGGGCGGTGGGGGTTCATGCTCATGACCCATTTTTTTGTCCGACCAGGGGCGGTGGGGGTCGTGCTCATGACCCATTTTCCCGCGCACACGATTTCGACCCAACTGGCCCATCTCGGCTTACATATAAAGATGAGATTAATTAAAGAAACTTGTGTCCCAAATCGGCTTTCTCGCCCCGCGCGGCTCCAGCTCAGTTGAGATAGACAAAAGCACATATAAAAGTGAGATTTATTAAAGAAGCAAAAATTGTCACCTACATGATTCTAACTCGAGACTCGAGAGCACATAATTCCTAGGTTACTCACTACCGCTGCACTAAGCACGTGTTTGTGTAGTAATGAAACATGTTTATTCTTAAATGAAGTCAGACCTTTTAAAAGTCTAATAAAAATGTATCCAACGATCACAATAATAATATTATATAATTAAATATAACACATAAAAAGGCTAAGTAACGTGAAACAAATTGGGGAAAAAAGAAAGACAAAGTAAAAAAAACTCATGTAATAATACAACTAAAGTGAAAGGAAAAATAAAATAAAATAATAATCAACATTAATGAAATATGTATATTGCGTGAATATCACATATATAATAACATGTAAAAAATAATAAAAAATAAAATTAGTGAATTAATTAATTATAGCACATGAACAACACTAAAACCATTATAGAACATCCCATATATAGCACGGGACAAAGTTAAAAGCATGTCAGAACATCACATGTATATTAAGTGAACATCCCTAGATACACTATAGAACAACACTAGATACATTAGAGAACATCAATATATAGTATGTGGATAACACTAAATGTACCCTAAAACATCACATGTATATTAAGTGAACATTACTAAAAACATTATAGATCATCGCATATATAGTTGGTGAACAACACTAAGGGGTTTGTTTGGTTGCCACGCATCCGGCGAACATGGTGGCCGGATGCGAGGATGGCGTCGTTTGGTTGCACGGATGCTCTCTCCGGCCGGGCTCTGCGGATGCAACTCACCCCCTTCAGCCCGGGCTCCACGAGGCGTAGAAATCGGCGTTCCTCAGAGCACTGGCTGGCTTCGTCTTATTTGCTTAGTCGGTTAATGATGTTATTAGTATATAATTAGTAAATATTAAGTGATATTAATATAGTCAACCAAACACCATCTCTTCTCGGCCAAGCTAAATAGATCTGACCAACCAAACACATAGCATTGCATGCACTCGGCTGTCCCATGTGAGCGGGCTCGGATCTGAGCCGGGCTCTCTTTGCTACACGAACCAAACAGGGCCCCTAAATACATTCTAGAACATCACATGTATACTAAGAGAACATTTCGGATACACCGTAGAACATACATGACACAAAATAAAACATCTTAAGTATACTACGCGAACAACACTAGATACATCTAAACCAATTAAGAAGATAAGAAAACAAGAAAAAAAAACTAAACAGAAGCAATGGAAGAAAAAAGAAAAGGAAAAAAAAAAAGCGAGAATAAACAAAAAGTTGAAAGAATAAGGAAAATGAAAAGATGGGGAAAAAATAAAATAAAAGGAAAACATACAATAAAAATAAATGAAATTATAAACAAGAAATAAAAATAATAACAAAAATAACATGGACAAGAAAAATTAATTAAAATAAGAAACAAAGAATAAAAATTGATTGTGACAAAACAAAAATGAAAAAAAAAGAATAGACAAATAAAAGAAGAACTCAAGGCCACGTAAAAAGAAAGAAAACAGAAAATAAAAACGCTCAAGGAAATAAAACAACAACAAAACACATATAGACATAGAAAAAGGAAAAAGAAAAGGGAAAAACTTACCTACCGAAGGTCCTACCCGCGACCAAGAGGGAAGGAGGCGGCAACGAGCTTCGCGGCCTTCTCCAAAGCCTGCTACCAGAAGACACAGCACTCGCACATGGACCAAATTCATTCATGGGGCCGCGCAGAAGCAGCAGAGGGGGAAGAAGGGTCGTCGAACACCTGTTCGGGTCCGACTTGAAGATTCCCGGGGTCCCGGCCACTGACATAGGTAATATACAGGCGAATTCGGCCCAAGACAATATAGACCCCATTGTACGTCTCCTTGTGCAAGCTACAGCTCAAATATTAGTTCCCGCCCTAAAGTTTCAGGAGCATGATTTTTTTTTAAAAACAAAAGCATAAGGTTGAGTAAACCACAAAGAACTCAGTCATAACTACTTAAAGCACACACTTTTTATTTAAGCTTAATTAAACATCATACGAGTAGACGAGAACTAATGAAACTTGAAGTGAGGAGCTCCATGGATCGGCCGTCATTGTTAGCTTAGCTAATATAATATTATCGGCCGTGTTAGGTACTCTAGCTAAGTCAGAGGTTGGAGTTACTCTCTAGCTCATGAGTAGTCCTGAACCGACTTCTAGCCAAAAAGATGTTTGGATGGAAGGGATAGATGGATAAAAATGTACTCTCTCACTCATTTGGTGTAGTTGGAGGGAGAGAGAAAAGTGTACTTTCCCAATCTAACCCTTATGTTTGGATACTTGAGCTATTTGAGCCTCAAATAGCTTAAACTAACTCTAGCACATGGATCGAAAAGAGACCCATTATGTGGTTAAGTTCAGCTAATGGGAATGTGGGATAGTTGTTATCTAAAACTTACAAACAATTATCTATTACTCCATCCGTCCCACGAATATAAGGCGCGATTTAACTTGGTGCGGTCTTCAAAAACATATTTTGACACATAATTTCTCTTATAATATATAGTTTATAGACATAAAAGTTTGATCACTAGAAAGTATTTCTAAATACAAATCTAATGGACCTACTTTTACAAATAAAATTTTTAATATAATTAACCTAAATCTAACAAAGTTTGAATTTTGAAATACGTGGTGCCTTATATTCGTGGACGGAGGGAGTATATTATTTATACCTATTCAGATCTAAAAGAAATACTATCTATAGGGATCGAAATAGGATCGACCTATGTTTTGCCACCATTAATATCAACAGGTATTATCACATAATGAATCAAACCGGGGCGTAGTCTGCCAGCATTCTTATCCGGTTATTCCATTCCACTTTGCTCCGAACCACACGACAACAGCATGCGTTAACCGCCAGCTGTTCCACTTTTCCGTCGAGGAAAATTTTATATATCACATTATTATCACGACAGCCATCACGAACGACAAGAGATTAGATAGGTTTGGTCGTATGAACATTACAGCCGTACAATGTCAGTCATCGGAGCCTCCGCGGTCAAAACACCATGTACGAGCTTGACAATGGTGTTTGGTATAAGAAATGGCAGAAAAAAGGTGTTAGTTGTGGTACGGATTGTTGGATGAGACCAATAAACCATTCCCTAGTACATAGATCATATATTTTAGGTAAAGAATAGCAAATTGTCACGTGGTGTTGTTTGGTTTGGACTTCGAGTCCTCCGCAATTTAATTAATCACAGTTTGGTTCGCCTAGAATGCAAATCAATGGTATCAATTACGTGGTACCACGTAATTTTTAGATGTAGAGAAGAGATAACAACTCATGTAAGATGTAACGCTACAATGGTTGTTTTGTAGCTCTAAATTTTAATTCATCAGTCGACGGTTGTTTTTTCATGAACCAACGACCTCTTTCTCCCTTTCTTTCCACATCAACAAAAACCATACATGACACTGCACAAATAGAGTATAAGACCGCTTCATCTGTGGTTAGTTCTAGACAAAAGCTAGCAAGATCAAAAAACTTAGTGGCTAGGTAGTTCTAGACAAAAGCTAGCAAGATAAATGGCTAGGCTTTCCAGTTCTGCAATTGTTCCTTCGGACTGGCCATGGATGCTCCGAGCTATGTTTATGTTAGTTGTTAGTTGAGTTGTTTTTAGTTGGGTCGTTCCGACCAAGATGGAGAAGTAGTGGCGTGAGTGGTGTCGGGTAATCCGTTGTTGTACCAAGTGGTGCGAGGATAAGTGGAACACTCTCTTGAGTTGTATGGTTTTTTGACATATAGTTTACATTAAAAAAACTAGATGGACATTCTTCTTTTTTCCCTTTCTTCATTTAATAAAAATCGTGATAAAGTTTTTACCTTCCTTTCTAAAAAAGAGCAAAAACTTAAAATTTGGAATTTGGTACTTGCCACGATAAGATTGTAGGTGGCCATTTGGATCTCTCGAATAGCTAGTCAACGCCCTCCTCAGTTGGCACGCGGTGATGCCCATCGATCCGGACGCGTGGATGGACGTTTTACTGGACGCGGATTGGATGACGATGCTATCTATCCTACTGGACTACAGGTCTAAGGTCTTGTTCGCATTGAGCGGAATGTGATCACTGCTTCAACATTTCGACGTGTGCCATACTTCCACGTCACCCAGCGATCTTCTCCAGAAAAGATCGTAAATAATAACTAGTCTAGTCACGTGATCTGTGCTCGTACGTGTACGCCGCCACGCGGCTTGCAAATATAAATGTGCAGTCTGGTCACCCGTGCATCACGTTGCCCGCTCGTGCGGCACTACTGTTATATATTGAGCGTCCCAAAGTGTCCTTGTTGCACCAGCCTGAGATCGAAGCGCCCCTGCATAGCGGAGGCCCACAAGTAAAGGCGCGTGCAAATTGGTTCGCGCTGCTGCTCAGCATCAGCTCAGCCATGGCTTTGGATGGGAAAGCTCTACAGGAGGCGAAAGAGGCCGCAGCAATCTCTGTTACCCTCGATGCTGGCACCACGAGGCAGCGGCGGCAGTCGTCTCGGTCCTCTCGGAACAACGGCGGGTCACCTGCAACGACGGCCGCCGCAACGTCCTTCGGTGTGCCGGTGGCGGTACTCTGTGGCGACGACATGAGGATAAAGCAGGAACTCATCGCCTGGGCCAAGGCTGTGGCGTCCATGGTCGTAAGGGAGTCCATGCATTGCTAAACCTGAAAAACTCTAGCGCACCCGAGACGAAAACCGGCTGGGCTAACCGGGCTGCCGACCAAACACACACACACACTGTTTCTTTTTGCCTTTTGTTTTCCACGCTCGCGCGAGCCGTTTCTTCTTGGTGGAGCCAAAGTGTATCACGGATTCATAACCAAGATTGACATGCTGTGATGCTTTTCGTTTGTGATCATAGGAAATATGACTTTTTTTTTTTTTGTCTTTTCATGATGAAAAAGGTCTATTTAGACAAAACCATTGGCAGAGTTTCATATTGACCATGAAATCTATATATTTATATCCAGTATATATCTATATCTATACCTATTAATAAAGCACGGACTCTCATGTGAAAGGAAATACCAAAATAACACGTAGAAGGCAAAATTTCTCTCGCTTGCGTGCTTGGTGGAGACAAAGACCAAATACGACACGTATTTCATCAAATCAAATATATACATCTATACCTACCTAATATTTAGGAAAAAAAGATAGAAGAAAGAGAGCTCTAAATCGAATAACAAACGATAAGCATCAAATCTAAATTCGTACGACATGCACCAAATAATAGAAAGTAGAAGCCTGGATAAAGAAACAGAAAAAAAAAACATCCAAACCGAATGAACCGAGGGGAAAAGAAACATCCAAATCGAATAAAAAGAGCTATAAATCGAATAAAAAAGCTGGTTCCTCTCAGACTCCATCATCACTCCATAAATTACAGATATTCCGACAGGCATTGATCACCTAGTAAATCATAGTTCTTCTTCCTAGAATAAAAAACATGGGGAGACATCAATAATTACGCGAGCGGGAACCTGGTGGCATCGAGAGAAATCAGAAGCTGATCCAGAGAGGCTACATCCCAAGGAGAGATCGGAGTGGAGGACAGGAGCATCAAATATTCTACCAAAAGTTTGATGAAAATAACTTCACTTCGACCATACAAGCTACGTAGCTGAACTTGTTTTGCCATATCGCCCTACCAAATAGTCCTTAGTTCATGGTTCTCAAAAATTGGGTTCCAATTAAATGACGTCTATTGGCCTAGAGATACTATTGTTTTTTTTTTTCCCGTTGCAAAACACAGGTATTTTTGTCGGTCCTAATAAAATAAGTTTTTTTTTTTCACCTTCAAACTGTCAAAACGTTTTCTATATGTCAATATAGCGGTTTTAAAGGTGATTTTGATTTCCTTAGATGTCATGGTAGCAGGCCCACATGTCAAGACTCTCTCCCCACCCCCTCTTCCACAGTCAACTCTCTCTCCCCTTTCCATGTCTTACTTGTTTTGACGGAGGATAACCTAACTTATTTTATCGGTAACGCTGTAAATAGCACGTCCCACCGTCCTACGCCGTTTTTGGTGGGCCTGCTTAGCCCAAATAAAAATCAGACGCGTTGCAATTTGCTAGGGAACGGACGGACGCGGTTGTGCACTGCCTTATCCACTCGTGTCTCGTCTCGTCCACACCACCGCTCCACCGCAAACTCTGCTCTCCACTGCGGCGCTCCACCGCGGCCGCCTCTCCGCCCGCCCGCTCAGCTGCGCGTCAGGCCGCGCCTCTGCCCCAACCTCGTGCGCGCCAGCTCCGCCGCCGCCGCCTCCAGTGCCCGCTCAGCCGCGCGTCAGGCAGCGCCTCTGCCTCCAGCGCCCGCTCAGCCGTGCGACAGGCAGCGCCTCTGCCCCAATCTCGTGCGCGCCAGCTCCACCGCCGCCGCCTCCAGCGCCCGCTTAGCCGTGCGACAAGCAGTGCCTCTGCCAGCTCCAGCGCCCGCGCCTCCAGCGCCTGCTCAGCCCCATTCAGTCCCGCTCCATCCGTCACCACGCATCCATCCAATGTCAAGCTGCGCCCCGAGATCTGGAGCGCCGAGATCCAGAGTAGCGAGATCTGAGCAATTTTCATCCTTCTCTGGTGCCGGCTCGTGCAAGACTGACGGCCTGCCGCTCCCTCCTTCCCCTATCTCGTGTGCTGAAAGCATGTTCAAGTGTGTTTCGTCACAGTTGTTTCATGTATATGATGCAAGTGTTACATGTGTTTTATATATGTCGCAGTTGTCAATTTGAGATGTAGCAGTAGTCGAATCTAAGATGTTGGAACATGCATTTTGTTTTGGATGTTGGAACCGTGGATTTGAGATGTTGCAACATGTTGTTCTTTCTTGTTGCAATAGTTTTTCAGATGTTGCATCATATGATTTTTGATGTTGCAACATATGATTTTCGATGTTGCAACATGTTTTTCTTGGTTGTTGCAATAGTTTATTTTCAGATGTTGCAGCATATGTTTTTCGATGTTGCAACATGTTTTCTTGCTTTGTTGCAATAGTAGTTTGAGATGTTTTGCAACGATTGGTCCATGGCCGCCGAGAGGGGCATAAACGTCGCCATGTACCTTGGTTGTCGGCTCTCTGCACCGACCCTCGCCCTGGACTCGCGGCGGACATGGCAAAATCGTGGTAGTTCCCCAAGGCCAGTTGTTCAGGTCACCGTCGAGCTGCACCTGGATGTGTTGCGTCTAGCTGAGCAGTTGCACGGGGTCAGATTGATTGAGAATTTGCCGCTCTTAGAGAAGGGATGGTGGAATCGGCGAGGGCAACCGCGTGCCGCGTGGTCCACACACGGGGGTCGAGTTCGTGCTCGCGGGGCGTTCATGTGGTGGGCTGGGCCGTGCACACGGGGGCGTCCGATGGGAACTTGTCGCATCGGACGTCCGAGTGCTAGGCGCACCCTATTTTATCTATACATATCTATAAAGAGAGAAAATTTTCGTTCACCTAAATTTTTTTCACCTTTTTCTTCTATCTCTTTCCTATCCATTAACCCTGTTGACCCTAGTCTAAACACACACGTACACGAGGCAAAGCCAGCTGCTACCCAGACATGTACGCTTGCAGTACTCGGTGCCTAGCAGACCTTGGCTACTAGTCGATCAGCATTTGGATAGGAAAAAGCCCAACCAACTCAAGGCTTACATCTACGTACGTTATTTTTGGTACTGTATTTTAATATTCCATGCAAATAATTAAAATTCATGCAAAAAGAACATGTCATATCATGTTACACATACAACTGTACAATCATGTAACTAATAATCAAATCAAAATCCATCACTAAATTAGTAAGGCTAGGAGAGATAACTGGGCTTGATCCTTGACTGAGAGAGGCACTTATAGAGACATTGAATGCCCAAGTCTTGCAGAAGTCCTCTAGGCTAGCCATTGCTTTTTGTGTATAGAATCGGGTAACCAGAGAACACCTAGGATCCCGGTCGGGCATTAATCAAAGAAAAACAATGTTCGAAAAGAGCACACAATAGTAAGTGCTTCTCACAATTGAAGGGAGCCGAGAAGAAGAAGGAGGAGGAGGAGAAGAAGAAGAAGAAGAAGAAGAAGAAGAAGAAGAAGGAGGAGAAGGAGAAGGAGAAGGAGAAGAAGGAGGAGGAGGAGGAGAAGCAGAAGGAGAAGCAGAAGAAGAAGGAGAAGGAGAAGGAGAAGGAGAAGGAGAAGAAGAAGGGACACTGCACTGGCAGTGGGTTGTGACGAGCGGCTCTTGGTCGTGGAGGCCTTCATAAAATGCTAAAATTTGAACTAAAAATATGCCCAAACAACTTATGCTGGTATATATAGAAGATTACCGCTGAAATATTAGTACCAAATTTTAAATGTCTTAATGAACTTTAATTATATAATCATATTGTAACTCATGTATTTGTATCCTAGATATCTTATATGTGATCCGGACTCATGATCCACGCTTTATGAGTCCGATTCTTATACGCATTGGGTTCCCCGTTGCAACACACGGGCACATTTTCTAGTAAAGCAAAATGGAGGACTGCCATCTCTGTAATCTCTCAATAACTCTCTCTCCATCTACTACAACTATATTTTAATGTTGTTGTGTGCTTAGGACCACTTATCACACGCTTAGGCAAACACGACGTGCACAAATGTTCACTGCCATAGACCCACAGCATGCACCAACATTTGTGCTGAACCAGTAGCACTGTGAGCCACCGGATTCACAGCCTGATGCCACAAGTGTCGCCGCTTCTCAACGCCGCCTACGCTCCGGGGTTGCCGTGCCGCCGCAACCCCATGTCGTTGCTCCATGTGCCATAGCCCCACACCTCTGCTGCTCCGTTTGAGAGTTTGAGAAGAGAGAGAGAGAGAGAGAGAGAGAGAGAGAGGACGCGATGGCCTGGTGGTGGCTAGTGAATATTAGCGACTCGTGGGGGATCGGGAGGTAGGACACGGAGGGATGGAGTCTTGACTCGAGGACGGAAGGAGCGAGAAGTTTGCGACTGTTGGAGACCAAGAGTATTGGGCTCCATGTTTGTCTTTCATTCTTATACTCCAATGACAGTAGCGGGCTAGAATGGGCCTTAATAATTGGTACTTGAATGGACTTGTGAATTAGTGATGTTCTTAAAATGGAAAAAGTCTAAATCACACCCCCACCTATGGTACATGGACTACATAACCCCCTAACCTATGAAACAGTCTAAATCACCCCCTGAACTTTTCAAAACCGATCAAATTACCCCCTAAAGCAGTTTTGAAAAATCACAGTAAATCATAGAAAAATCATAAAATGAAAATTCCAATTGTGTTGGACTCCAGATGAGTAGATCTACACAATGAACATATAATATGGTATGCTTTAGTTCATTTTTTTTTGCTGTAGCTTTAGATCTATGTTTTTCTTCATAGCTGTAGAAAAATGCACTAAAGCATATCATATTACATACTCATTGCGTAGATCTACTCATTTAGAGTCTAACAAAATTGGATTTTCTATTTTACGATTTTTCTATGATTTACTATGATTTTTCAAAATTGCTTTAGGGGTAATTCAACCGGTTTTGAAAAGTTCGGGGTGATTTAGATCGCTTCAAAGGTTAGGGGATTATGTAGTCCATGTACCATAGGTGGGGGTGTAATTTAGACTTTTTCCTTCTTAAAATCCGTCACGAAGAATCCGTCATGGATTGACGATGTAGGAGTCATGCATGGTATGACATGATCCATGACCACCAACATGTGCTCAAGCTCCCCTGCTATCAGATATATGGATCAGGAGTACCGTCTCCACTCGCATATATGACACGTCCACACTATCAGCCCAAGAGCCATCAACAAGAAGGCCCTCGAGGGTTACGGTAGGCGACCAACGGAGCGATCATGACATGCTGCTAGCGTCCAAGACCGGTGTATCTAGACGGCGTTAGGATGATTCGGTTGCACCTTATGCAATGGCAGTAATAGGAAACCCAAACAAACCCAATCACTCTCCTTGTAAAACATTGCTCCCTCATCTATATAAAGGAGAGTAAGAACCTCGAACCCGAGATCCCAACTAGTCATTTTCTTTCCATCTATCTACCATGTAGCTAGGAGTAACAATAGTGTCACTAGACTAGGGTTTAGCACATGTCGTGCCCCCCAAACCATTACATGTCCTTATGACTCATGTTCTACCATCTGATTCAATCTCCATCACTACATTGGTGTAATGTTGTGAGCACATAATCCCAACACCTATACACTAGTCTCTACCACTCATTGGTCCAAAGATTACTCTTGGTCCCTTTGTGATTAGGGGGGGCTAATAAGTCTAATATGGCGCCGCTAGAATCAGAAGAGGGATCAAGAGTTTCTCTAAGGCTCGTGACTAGGCTCACCTTAGGCTCGGATTCAATGTAAAAGCACCAATAGCCATGGCGATGTTGGGAAGCGCACTGTCTAGGATGGGAGCAGTGAGGGTAGCTCACTCGAGCCATGGCTAAGTGTGCCGTCACATAGCTAGAGGGTGTGGAAGTGGTTTGGGGATCCCATATGGACATGGGCCTAGTCCCCCTAGAAGAGGCCCAACTAGCACCATTGAGTGACATGTAAAACCTAACGCCAGCAACTGGTCGCTTGTAAATCTTCCCTTGCCTATATATAAAGCAAAGGGCATCAAGGTGAGAGGGCTCGCCCTTCCAACTCTGGTCAATAAACACTAAATGTCTCTCTCCACTCTTACGTCCTGAACCTAGTCCGAAAACCGCTCTTTTTAGAGTGCAAACAAGAGATAAAAAAAATGTTGAATAATGGAAGGGTATAAAAACAATTTTTATGTGAATGGTTCCATAAACTATAATGTAGAGAGAAAATTTTAGTGCAAGTTACACTTTTAGGTAGCCTCAGATTTTTCTATGAAAAGAAGAGGTTGAATTTCATGCACTTGGCTACTACTTACACGCCGCTCTCTTTAGAAAGAGTGACTAGTGGCGGAGCCACCAATATGGCGAGGTGCAGCGGCCGCCATACCATCGCTGGCGGAGTGGCCATGATGGCGTGGACGAGACATCTAAGGACCTTCTACACCCTAATGTGAACCCGTGAGCAAGCACAAGGAGGGAGGAAAGCTGAGCGAGGCAACCCAGCCCACGCCGTCGAGGTCGGACCGGGCGGCAAAGAACGCCGACGGTAGTGGCTTAGAGGCCCCTCACCTTGGGTCGTTAGGGTGGTGTAGCTAGTTTAGGGAGGTGGAGGAGGTTGCAGCGGTGCCGTGTAGGTGTGGTGAATCGAGCGGTGGCGCAGCACAAGGCGCCACACGCGAGGTCGGTGAGCACGAGGTGGTGGCGCCGCCGCACGCCGGGGCCGGTGAGCACGCAGGTGGTGGCGTTGCCCCGTGCCGCGGCACGTTGTTCGGGTTGCAAGATGGGATGGAGAAAATACGGTTGGCGCGAGAAGTGAATCAGGGGAGTAGACGTGGGTGAGCGTGGTGCTCCTCTTTAATGGCATGGCCAAGCGGCCCAACGACGGTAAATGACGCCCCGGCGGTCGAGCCCCGAACCTGGGTCGCCCACGACGCCGCATATTTGAACTGATTCGGTTAGCGTAAAAACGATCGAACCCATCCCATTCGATGACCTCTAGCTCACAAACCATGCATATTTGGCCAAAAAGATATTAATATAAAATGTAGAGCTACATGCGAGGATCATTTTATATATAAATGATTAGGTCAATCTCAATGGTGAGTTTTATTACGTTGTTTCCAAGACCGCCATGTCATATAAAATGAAATGAAAGTTAGATGAAACCCCTATTCTCAATGGAGATTTTTATTACAGTAATTTCATAGGCATTTAATTTCATGACTTCTGGAGATAGTTGGTATTCGTGCCAAGAGAGTTTCACCAACATGAAACTTTTCCCTTCTCTCTCCTCGGTGTTTCATGCAAAAAAGTGAACTTTTGTTGATGTGGCACTCTATTTAATGTGCATGAAACACTTATGAAATCTCTATTGAGGCTGTCCTTAGTGATAAGTTCGCACGTAGATTTTAATCCCGGCTCGCCACTAAGAGTGGTAGAGTTTCCATGACATTGGCATGAAATGTAATTGGATCCAGTTTGTGACCAACAGGAACACCTATGTAAAAATTTCAACCGCTACCACCTGCATCTCTGGGAAATATCACTATAGCATCTAGTTTAGAAGTGATTTTTTGACACAGTTGTACAAAAAGACCCCAAGAAAACTAATTATCCGGTGTACGATATTGAGCAACACCTTACGTACATCAATCCATTCACGTAGTTCTTTTGCATTCACCAATGGTTCAGAAAACCCCATTGCTATGATATGGTTGAACAAGCCTTCAAAGTTGTAAATTGCAATGCAATTTTGCTTGTCGTTGGCCAGCCCCTTGAGAACAAGGAAGGCTTGACGGTAAGAATGTTTTCTTATAAATATGACCGAGTACTAGAGAATTATCTTCAGAAGAAAGAATATGGATATATGCATTCTTTGTAATGGTTTGACTAAAGAATCATTGTTACACCTTTTTCTTGGTTGTTCTTTTTGCCACACAGTGTTTGGCTTGGCTTAACATTTAGGTTGATCACAACTCTTATCCCTTTGAGAACCTTCAGGGATTCAAAGAGCAACTAGGGGTGTCGTTCTTCATGGAGGTCATCATATTAATGTGTTGGACCATTTGGAAGGCAAGAAATGACAAGATCTTCCTTCAAATTGACCAGAATGTTCAGATATTAAAGAAAAACTTCATACATTAGTTCTAGCTTTTACTGGTGCGAGCAAAAAAAAGCTACCACCCAAGAATTAATCAATAGATTGCAGATTTAACTTAGCTTGGTCCCTTTTGGTAGCTTTGCGTTTTCTCATTTTTTTTTTTTTTATCTTAACTCTCTCTTCTTTTTTGGCTCTAAGTCTTTTTTGTTCTATATACTTTTGGTTAGGCCTCATTCGTTTTGGCCCAAACATGGACAACTGTTTGGATTAATGGACTTACGAGTCTTGATCGTTACAAAGGACGATGTGATATGGGCTGGAACACCGTCAGATCCAGATTTATGTGGCCTAGTTTGAAGTTAGGTCGGCCAAAATTTGTTGTTCCACCCAGAATGAAAACATACCATCGTAGGTCTTTCTTTTTCTCTTCTAGGCCGGGAATAAGAATGGATCAACATAGGTCCGGAATGAAAACGAACCAGGTTTCACTCCATCCAGCCCAGGAATAGAACCATGCCTCTATTCGACCATGCACGAACGATCCGTACTTGCTCTAAAACATATACTCGTACTTGGTCTAAACATATACTCTATCAGAGGCATTGACAATAATGTACGCGATGCTCAGTCAGTCGTTGCAGTGGAGCGTGTCGCCTGGACAGCCTAGCAGGATGCAAGCAGCAAATCTAGGAGCCAGGCCTGTAGCACCATGCATGCTAAAACAAGATTATCTCGCCGGTGCGCATGGACTTCTTGAGCTGCCACCAAACTCGATCAGCTTCACTGGGGACGTACGCGTCGCTCGATCGATGACCACAACGTTCAGCGACATCATCCCGTCCGTGCGTGCCCGTCAAATCTATCACTGCTATATTTTTTAAAAAGATCTTGTTGCCCGGGATTAATTAATAATAAGGAGAATAGCAAAACATCTCGTTAATTACATGCACAAGATGTGCACCCCAAACGCAGCCTAGCTAGCTGCGTGGGGTGAAGGTTCATGTCCTATATTTCTACCGAAGCTGGCCTCGATACCTTATAGCCTACCATTGACCATTGGAGAGCCATGTCCTATATATATTTCTACCGTCAGATCTGCTACCGGCTTCCTATCTTCTTTGAAGACCACGACCACCACATTTCGCCGCTTCCAGATGTTCCACAGCGTTAGCATGGATACCGTGTGTTTCTTTTTCCCTCCCATGCTAAAAAAGTTTGGCCGAAGCAGTCCACCAGATCAATCTTCTTGTTTCAGGACGTTGGATGTAGGCTTGGGCAGTGGCTCCAACCAGCAACTTGCTTCGGTGCCTTGATTGAGGTCATATGATAAACTGGCATTGCACTGAGGACAGATGGTACCAATTCACGTCGCCCTGCTGGGTTCATCAATTTCCCTTGCCAAGCAGCAAGCCTATTTCTAGACCTGTCAACAATTTTCTGTACATGTACCAACTTTTCGGTGCCTTGTATGATGCATGCTACGCGCGCGCCCTCGTTGGCGTCGCAGAGTGTGATCGCGCGGAAACCGGAAGCGGAACGAACCACCCCAATTTTTTTCAGTCAGAAAAAAAAACCACCCCAATTTTATTCCACCGTGCCGCCGCCGTGTGCACATCATGCTTAGTACACCTAACGTCCGCCTGATAGTACTATTATATCTTGACTCGCCTTGAAAGCAGCAACCGTGCTCCGGCCGTTTGATTTCAGCGCGCGTGACACGCGGTCCGGGAAAAGGTGATCGACAGACCAACAACCGCGCCACCTGCGATGAAAGCGAGACGAGACGCGCGCACGCCGGCCGGACGTGCTCACACTCGCGCGCACACCGCACGCTCGAATCGATCGAGCTTACTAGGAGTATAGTAGACACTTGTCCAGGGACGCGCTGCTTGTATGTCCGCGCGCAGTCACTATCAATGACTCAACGCTGCGCTTACACGAACAATTAGTTACTCTCACACGCTCTTGTGGGTCACTCTCTCGCAATGCTTATACATTGAATTGAATTATTAATCCGCCACGTGCTATTCGTGCATCAATATATCATCATGTGTGCGGCTGCCGCACTGGTATATATAGAGCCTGTCAAGTGTCTCAGCTAGCTGCACCAACCAAAGACAGTTTAGCTGCAGTAGTACTCCAGTTCACAGCTGAGTAGCAGAGCCACGGTCCGAAATACCAGAGGTCTCTGGCCGGTCTATTACACGCACGCACGCACGGTGTGCCATGGCCTTGGACGCCAGATCCGTGCCGGCGGTGTCCTTCTCCGTCCCCGTCCGGACCTCGACGTCGTCAGCACGGCGACGAGGCGGTCGTCGTGGTCCGAGAACGACGGCGACGATTCATCCGCTGCTGCGGTGGCGGCGGCGTCCGTCGGTGTGCCGGTGCGGCTGTGGGGCGACGACGAGAGGAGGATGAAGCGGGAGCTGCTGGCGTGGGCCAAGGCCGTCGTAAACATGGCCATTAGTGAATCAATGCAGTGCTGAGTAGTACTAGTACACGATCAATGTTATTTCACCTCAATAAAAAAAAAAAAGGTCCTTGCTTGCGGCCCCACACCTTGATTATATTGCTAATCCATGGATATCGATATTTTTGTATAGTATAAATTCTCTCCTTTTTTTTTTTTTTTGGAAAGTATTGTTATGCCCTAGCTTGCTCTGGAGTGGAATTCAGGGATAGATAGCAAGAATTTGGGAAGGAACGCGGCTGATTCCGCGAGGACGATGATAGTTCACAAAAAAAAGGTTTTCAGAATTGGTTTAATTACCAGTCAGTCGGTCACCCTTCCCTCTTCCTCTATTCCCCTTAGAGCATCTCTAGTGTTGGGTTGGAAGCGAACCGTGGAGTGGGAAACCGAACCATACACATTGTAGACATCGAACCATATGTGTCGGTTGAAAACGAACCATATCTAGAAGTCGAACCGAGGGAATAAAAAATTCTCAGGGAGGAGCGGCGGTAGACCGGGGGGAGGGGCCCCGTGCGGGCGCGTGCTCGTCCAGGGGAAAGGTGGAGAGAGAGTGCAGATACGGGCGCCGGTTCGCTTGCACACTAGAGACGCCGAACCGTGGGGAAAAAATCGATTTCGAAGGCCTGCTTGTGTCGGCTCGGTTCGCTTGCACACCGGAGCTGCCCTTATAACAGTGCGGCCACACCCGGCCGAGGCCCACACTCAACAAGGCCGAGGCCCAACAGATACGCCCGCTACACATTGTTCTTCTTGCTCACTCTGTCAAGGACTCAACAATTTATTATGATTATGATACACTAAAAAAACTATTACGAAAAATATTTTCAACGATGGTCTTATGTATCAAAAATATTAATATATCTAATCAAATTCTAAGAATGTTAAATTTTTCGGAAAGCGAGAATGACACTTTTTATGTGAAGACACAAGTGCAGTATAAGTTAAATGACTTTTGTATCTGCGTTGTATGTCGAAAAAAAAAACTATTGTGTTTTCGTCCTAGAATGTCTCACCGTTTATGGAAAGTAAACGATATCTTCTCCTTGTGGCAACCCTATCGGAATTTATTTTCACCGCGGATTGTTGAAATATGAATGATCTTAAGGCCATGGATATGGGCCAACGCCCTAACCACTTCAATGTCTCGATACGTGACTCCCTTACCGTAATTGGGGGCACCCTAACGTTACAATTTCTGGTCCCTCGTCACGCAGTGCTAATAAGAGTACGGCTCCCATACATTTCTAGGGAACCAACGTTCCAAGAGTTTTCGACCATACACATAGAGGGTGTTTGGTTGCCTACACGGGATGGTGCAAAGGGGCATCCGGGTCCATATGATGCGAGGAGCCCGTGTTTGGTCTTCCCACTCGTATCGTTTTATTGCATCCGCTCATACACTTTAGGCTCTCCGTCCCGGCTCACCTCGTGCGCAGAAATCGAGCTTCACTCTTCATGCAGGATGGCTTGATTCATGCAAGATGCAGGGGGGCCATGTGTTAGACACCCAAAACTTTGATTCATACATGCAACCAAACACGACGATCTCGCCTCGTCTTGGACCAACAACAATGACAACCAAACAAGACCACCTATATGAGCTGAACCTAGCTTCTTTGGTCCTCAGATAGCCCAACCATCTTGGATGAAGTCTTCCTTTGCAACCAATCACGCCCATACTCTATTCGTAGACGACGCCGCTGCCCTCGTTCCTAGTACTGTACTATATCGGTCCGGTCGTCTTTACGGCTGGCCACCGTCAGCAGTGCAGCCTAGTCGCCCATGGCTCCAGGGATCGTGGTCAAGGATCGAACCGATAGCTTGAAGACGTAGCTGAACTCATTGTTCACCGGCTGATGCTGATTTGTTGTGAGAGAAAAACATTGTTTGTTGGTGGGTGAATCAGCCACCGAACAAGCTCCAGGAAGGATACATTATATGAACCCAATCCTTCATTATTCTGAACTAAAATGTTATAAATGTGTGGACACGTCATTAAGCACTGACTTCTCAAACACTGACAATACGGTTCTACCAATCTACCGGACAACTATACGTATCCTGTACTTTCATCAAAAACTATATGTATTCTGTAGGCCATATCGTGTTTCTGTAAATAACTTTGTTTTATTAATAACATGCAGTAGGGGGTGCACTCGATCGTTCCCCTCGTGTTTTCCTTAAGAAAAAACTATATGTATCTTGCTATTGCACTTCCACTGCAGTAGGGCAGTTCATCCAGGCATTTGGGCCATATACAGACTTGAGCAGGACAGTAATGAAGTCTGAACTTATTTGCTAACCAAGTTCAGATACAGAAACTGAATAGATATATATAATCACTTTGTGACTACTTCCTCCAGCTCCCTGAGGCCACCAACCCTCTGCTCAATCTCCTCGAGCAGCTCCTCCCGCAGTAGCTCCTCCCTCGCAGACGCCTCCAGGTCCTCTTGCTGCATACCAATGAACGACATTGCAGGGGATATCACATACGACATACCAGTGAAGTTATCTGTGACATTACAGACACTGTGCAAAGGTGCGTGCGTGCGTTCGTGCTTACCTTGTCGTAGTACCAGTGCACGGTTCCATCTCCACCTGCACTCCTGTACGTGTCGCTGTCGTAGAAGGGATCCTGTGTTGATTCAAATCAAACCACAAACAAAGCGTGTCATGCATCAACACTCCAGGAAACAATATAATGCTTGGTGGTGGTCGTTTGAATATTGGAATCGTGGTGTACTATGTTTGCAATGCGTGCGAGCTTGCCTTCATGGACGCAAAGAAGCAGACGCCCCACACCGTGAACATGGCGTAGAAGGTATCTGCATATGCGCGCGATCGATCCATCGATCGAGAGAGAACGAAACGAAACGGTCAGTGGTTTCAGATATGATCAAAGCAGGGCGGCGGATCCGGATCGGACCTCGATCATGTGCAGCTGAAACGACGATGGGATCGAGGACTCACAGACGCTCTTGAGGGCTGTGTCGCTGAGATGCCAGATGGACTTGGTCACGACCCAGTCCCGCGAGCTCTCCACGTGGTCCACCATCGTCACCAGCAGCGGCACCACCTCCAGCGACGGGAAGGCGCTCACCTTCACTGAACCGGATCTCTGCAACGCAACATATAGCAAAAGCAACGCTAACGTAAACGATGATATATTATTGCAATCGGTTAGTCGATCGGTTTCTTCAGATTTCAGAAATAAGGGCCTGCGTACGTAGAAGCATAGGCGGCAGTATAAGAGGTCATGTACTGTACCTTGGAACGGCCGGACTTGCTGCAGCCGTGGTCATGGAGCCTGCCGAGGCCGAGCTGCAGAGAAACAGCACGCATGGATAAAAGTGAAACATTGAAGCAACCAGAAACAGTCCGAACAATATGCGATTTGAAAGAGAACGATACGTGTACCATCGTCGCTGGGCAGCGGCCATGGCGGTCGGCTCTCCTCGCGGAGTGCAGGGCGGCGGCGGCGGCGACATGAGAGTGTGGCTTGAGCAGCGGCGAGGCCATGGTCGTCGTTCAGCTGCTGCTGCTGCTCTGATGGCTCTGAAAGTGAGTCTGGGCGGATGACTCTTGTCTGGTCCGCTGATCTACCTGTAGGATAGGAGTTTCTTCGGTGGATAAGGTGCGTAATGGGTGGCCTGGACGTGTGCGCTCAACCAAACGGCACTAGTATTTTCTCCAATCTCCATCTTAGAAGCTTTCGGGCCAAAAAGATAGTGAAGTTTTCACATTACGAAATGATTGTTGGGGCTGCTGGCATAATAATCACTAAAACGTTGATACATAAACAAACATCTGGAACTTGCATGCGTGTTAACTAAGAAACAGTGGTCAAAATTAAGCATCAGAAAAGATTGTGTATTTCATTCCGCTTATCTATCAGCTACAAACCAAAGTTCTCCTGTGTGTTCAAGAAAAAAAATGCAGCAATAACTTTTCTAGCAAAATTTACAGTAATTTTCAAGTGTCGCAGGAAAATACAAAGAACTCACAATTAACAAAGCCAGATTTTCTTTATTTCAGTCCATTTATCTCAGTGGATGCCTCAGTTCTAAACTCTTCCAGAGCACCACTGGACATATCCTGGTGCAAGAACTTGACTAATTCAATTACTCATAAACAAACAAATTTTTTATTTTGTAAACAACTTGGTAGCAGTGAAGAAAGCAAAAGAAAAGAAATACAGTGACAGTAACCAATGGAATAGCTACAACTTCAGAAGACAGACTGCAACAATTGATGGATCATTGTTTTTTTTTTTTTCAAAAGTAAGAACTACGGACCTCCAAAATATTCTAAACCTGTTTGATGTAATCAAGCAAAGCAGAAGCACAATACTAATATGGAAATTTCAATGTGTGGCTCAACAGTCATTCATTGTTCTCGATTCAGTACAGGGACGGATCCAGGCCTATTTATTGTTGTCAGGTGACGGTAATGATTTTATCTGATTTCCATTGCAAAATGATAATCATATGTGCAATTAATCTATGGTGTAATAGAGGTGACATCAATGAAATGTTAGGCAACTTATTTACGAAATATCATGTATGAGTTGCATGGGAACTCTTTTAACCGAGCCTCTTCGACGAGGGATAAGAGGAGGTAGAACCAGCCCCTTTCGATTGGCCCCTCCCTGTTCCTTCGTTATGGGCCACATGCTAAACCGCCTTTGTTAAACATCTACAACTAACCAAACTAAAGTTTAATATTTTTTCAAATATAAACTTTTAGATAACGTGATATAGACCAGATCTTGTAATTGGTATTGGTCGGAGTGTGCCTTCCGCCACATGGGCGCGGTGCTCCCCGCTTTGTGCGTCGTGGAGCAACGCCGGAGCCACGCCCAAAGCTACTCGTCTCGGGATTGGAGTACCCCAGCTGCTCAAGTGGGAGGGGCTCTGCGGGGGCAACGCGGCGGCGGTGTTAGCGACACGGCGGCGGCACCGGCGTGTTCTCCGTGGCGGCAACACCACCACCACCCTCACCGTCCCTCGTTCTCCGGCACGACGACCCGACGTACTTGTCCAGCACCACGTGATCCCGGCCTCGCCCCAGCCCCTACTTGTCAAAGACCACGTGATCCCCGGCCTCGCCCGACCCCCACGCCTCCGCCTCGCCCAGCCTCCCCGCGGTCGAGCATCTCGAACCCTAGATGTGTGTATGTTGGGCCTATTGGGTCGATGTGTTTAGTGCCAGTTAGCCGGCAGGGCGTGTTCCTTCGACTCCACCGACCGCGGAGTGCTCCATCGCGCCCGATTCGCTTCTCCATGCGCGAGTCGTCCCCCTCCACGCCCACCTCGGCGTAATCCTCCGCGCGCCGCTCACGAAGTTCACCGAGCTTGGCGTGTTCTTCGACTCGCCGGCTGAGGCGAGCTCCTCCGTGTCCCCATCGGCCGGACGACCGTGGCGAAGCTCCTCCGTGCCGCCATGGCTTTGCGATCGCACACGCCAAGACGCGCCCACATATCGAGATATTAAACTTGGGTAGAGCATCTTTTGTCCACCCCTCGCAATTTTCCTATTAAAAAGTCTAAAGTATTTCCCGGGTAATTCTAAACCCTACAAATTTCGAAGCTAGATTTCAGAAGCTAATTCTAGGGCCGAAGATCTGATGAGCTTTACTCTGTTCTAGTCTTATGTCAAAACCTAATTATATCATTTAGGGAATAAATGTGATCATTGATGTGCTCTAGTTTTGAGAGTATTGTGTCAGTTGTTAACACATTTGGTTATCATGGTTTATGCTTATTTTGTTTATCTGTTAATTCAAAAGCGTGTGAATTGATCAAAATTATCTAAAATTTGACCTTCTGTGTGAATTGATCAAAATCATCCCAAATTCGACCTTGTGGATAAACTTCTGATTTCTTAAATTGTAACAAAGAAATCATTCATTTGTGAGTGAGCACAAAAGCATCTACCACATATTACAAAAACCACTAAGGCTCACAGAGTATTACACTTGATCTTAGCCGGAAGGCCGAGGAAGGTGACGCCCTGGGCCTCGTTATATAGCGATTCCACGCTATCTAGGCGAGGTGGGACTAAAGGCTTTAGTCGGTCCTCGGTCAAGTGCTATGTTAATGGGCTGTGGCCCAGCGGGCGTCGCCGTTTTCTCTAGTTATTAGTTAGGCCCACTAGTTGCACATGGTCTCCCAGCGCGGGAGAGGGAGAATCTGGTGCGGCCGGGCCGGCACGCGCGACAGTGGGTGGATGGATACGTACGTGATACGGGGCACGTCAGCTGGTGTAGTGTAGATGAGGACCACGTCCCCATCTCTCCCTCGCGCGTCTCCGGCGACGACGCCGACCGCATCAAGGGCCTGGCGTGGCGTGGCGTGGCAGCGCAAGAAAGAACAAAGAAGAAGAAATCCGGGCCGGAGCGGCAGCAAGGCAGCTGCTTACACGGACGGACCACGGAGCCGGCGCATCATCTCTCCCTCCCCTCCCCATTGGGATCGGGCGGGCGCGGCCGCCGATGGCGTCGCCGTCGTCGCGAGCGATTTTATGCGCCCACCCACGCAAAAGCACAAGCACAAGGGTGGCCGTGGCGGGGCAGCGACAGCGACGCCGGAATGGAATGGAACAACGGGCATCGTCATCCACGTCCCGTCCCCACACCGATCCATCCATCCATCTACCGCTCCAACGCACGGCACGGCGATTGAGCAGCGTCGACGCAATGCACGCATCCTGCAACGAATCAATTTGGGGCCGGCATGGGGGCCGGCGTTGCCCCGCGCGCGGCGGCCTGTGCTCGGCTCTCCGGCCCTGTTTTAGAGCAGCATGCGATGCAGTGCGCTAGCTAGCTCTTGATCATCGTGCCTTTTTCCGGACATGAGGTGACAGTTTCCTGAACATGTAGTACAGTACGCGTTAAGATTAGGTTCTCTTATCGTCTACATACAGACCACATCTATCGTCGAATATATTCATCACTAGGATTTGGATGCCAAGCCTTAGATCAGTAGGTCGATCCAGCACAAGTGCACAGCGCTCTCAAGAAAGATAAGGGGCCCGGCCAACAAGGAACTGCTTTGCATACAACTTATCCGGTTTAGGACTAAGTGTTTTTTGTTTGTTTAGGATCATGTATATGTTACAAAAGTGGTTTTTAAACAAAAAAAGATAACCAAGGTTTTTGAGGGTTGAACCTCTTGAGGTCTGTTTAGCATAGCTCCAACTTTAAGATACTCCTTTATATTTCAATAGAAATTCTGTAGGGACCAAGGCTCTTCTAGTTCTCTCTCTCTCCCCTCTAGTTCTCTCTCTCTCAAAAAAAAAAAAAAAACGCATACACCTGCTGGTGAATACACGGTATTCAAGCCATTTCAGGATCAAATACGAAGTCTAGCAAAAACTAACTTGCATCTCACTAATTAGTTAGTTTGATTAACAACTTTGCTTACTTTTCTAGTAACACATAGCTTAAAAGGGACATGCATGCATGCATGTCACTGATTTCAACTACCAATTAACAGAGTCATGTTCCACAACATTTTGGTGTTTAAAAGACATATATGAATGGTGTTTAAAAGACAGGCACACATGTATGAGTGGAGTTGAGAAATCTAGAATACCTTATAATTTGAGATAGATTTCAACTTTCAATACATTGTATTTCAGGACAAAAAGGGTAGGAAAAATCATGTATTTTATCCAACATAGGAAAGGAATTGCTCAACCAAATGCGAATTCAGCTCTAGCTCCAATAGAGCAAAGATACGACCACCTCCAAGAATTCTAGGAACTAGAGTTTCACTAAACTGGATGGTTGTGATCAAGTGGTACAAATAAGGTGTACCGTAAGAACATCTCAAGAGTCTTCTCCAAGTTTCTTCAGTCTAGTCTTTAAATCATCATTTAGAAAATCATTTGAATAGCAGTTGTTAGTTGTACCTTTTCATCATCCAATAGGTCCTCAATATCTTGTGTGCAAGTCACCTACACTTCATCTAGCGACAAATCCAAAATAGAGGACGACAGAATATTTGGAGATATATACTAAAGAAATTGTAGACCATTTTTTCACTAAAATCTCTAGTCCTATTAAATGATATAAATAGACTCTTGGAGTTCCTCTATAGATAAACTTGTTTTCTTATAATTATAACGTGAAAGTTCAATTAACCCATTGTTAGAGGATGTGGTCCCTAAAGTGGTAGAATAAAAGGTTTGAACCAACCATGATGACTTTTGTGGATAAAGTTTGGCTTTGCATTAGATAAGACAGACTTTTTGCAAGCATGATGAGATATTGATCATTCGCACCAAAGGAAATGGCAAAGGTTAGGATACTTGTTCGGGGGTTTGCGGGGAGGCGATACAACTATCTACAACTATATGCTACTTTGAACACAATGGACATAAAAAGACTCACACATTTTTTTTTTTTTTTTTTTTTTTTGCTACATAACCAAATATGCTACTCCAAACTCTATGGGATGTGTTTTGATTTGAGATATTTAATTTACACTTTTTATTGTTACTATAGTTGCAACCTTTTGCTACTTGTTTTGTTCCTTAAAGTTAAGTTATTTGTCTTATCTCAATGAAAGCAAACCTAGTATTTTACGGAAAGTTGATAAAGAATTCACTAATAACAGACCATTTTGATTCTTTTGAACAATTAGAGGAATTTATTAGATCCTTTTTAAGAAGCCTCAAATGATCATAGAATTAGATCAAATCTATGCTATAGAAAATAATGATATTTTCCATGAAAAAGAAGGAAAACTTTGCTCAAGAACACCGGTCGCGGACACCGCCAACAATAAAATATGCTTACCATTATGAAAGTGTGTAAATTTGTTGTAAACACCGCGACCGACTATTTTATTTATTTCTCTGGTTCTCGCTTCATGTTTGTAGTTTGCCTGGCTTCAGCCTCGGATGGAATATCACATGGATATCATCCATGCAGCGTCGATGCTGCTGGAGGAGGAGGCGAACCTGGAGGGGACTACATGGTCAAGGGGGCGGTGATGAGAAGGCAACAACAATGTGTTATGTCAAATAATCAATGAAGAGTCAAATGTTGTAAACACATGTAGAGAAGACATTTCCCACGTCTTCTCTCTCTTGGAATATGATATATGAACTAAGTAATCGATGCTATATGTTACGACATTGTTGGAGATGTCCAAAGGCATATTACACGTTTGAGCGGTGCCCGTGTCCCTAAACATAAAAAAAAAAAATGAGAGTACGTTATATGTGCAGTTACAAGTAATTTCAGGATTGATTTATTTTGCTTCCCTTGATTGACGTATCCCAATTTTCCCATGCTCATTTGTTTGCTTTATTACACTTAACGAGTGAGCCTTAGCATTTGGTTGTGTCCTCCATAATTAAATTGTTTGTATTTTTTAATCTCAGTGGCAAACCATTAAGGTACGTTTATGGTGGATTGAGAGTAAAAAGAAATCCCAATGATCATGGCTACTATAAATAAACATGTCATTCCATCTGAATCCGGTCCAGACACCCGTTCTCAAGGAAAGGAGCAGCCCCTACATTTTGTACGGCAGCCAGGAGTTGGAGGCAATATTTGGGATAACAAATACTCCCTCCGCCCCCAAAATAAATGACGTTTTTCGGTAAAAACATCTAGGCAATTATATATTAAAATAGGATTAATATTTATATTACATAATTAGTATCATTGGAAAGATCTTTTGATCTAGTTTTTTAACAAATTTATTTGGAGATTTAAATCTTCTACGTATTTTCTATAAATCGAGTCAAACTTGTGGCACTAAAATTAAAAACGTCGTTTATTTTGGGGACGGAGGGAGTAAACATTTTGTTGTGCACAACGTTTGACTGTTTGGCTTGTTGCATGGTACGTTTGGGAGATTTCTTTTCACGAATCCTAGAAATTCTTTTATGCTCTAAATAATTGTTGATTCCAGTTCATAATTAGATTTGGCTCTTGCCCAGACAGCTCAAGCGATTTATCCCTCTTTTTTCTGTCAATATAATACTATTTGGAGTACAAAGTATGGGAATATTATATAGAGGAAAAGGGTGAGGACCAGCAAGATAAATGGACAAGGAGAAAAAGTTCGATCAAATCTAGCCAACCAATCCCGATATCCACAACCTCTTTTCTCCATTGGACCAGAACTGTCCCAACCCAGAAAAACCAGAAGCACCCAACAGCAAGAGCACCAAGCCACCAACACCAAACAAAAAACGCAGTCAAATTGCACATCAGAAATACATATACAGAGAAGAAAAGGGGGGGAAAAACATTACTCGACAGCTCGTGCGCCCACTCCACCACTGTTCTTGGGAATCTTGCAAGGAAGAAAGCAGTGGGTCTCAGCTCACCACTCGTTCCGGCCGGGCTCCATGGCTTCCTGACGTCCTCTCCTCTTGATCCAAGAACACCGGCCAGGGGTTTCTTGGAAGGAAGTTCTTGGATTGGTCGGCCACCATGTCGGCCTCGTCCTCATCCATGTGCGGCGGGGACCCGGCGATGAGGAGCGTGGTGTGGTTCCGGAGGGACCTCAGGGTGGAGGACAACCCGGCGCTTGCGGCGGCGGCGCGTGCCGGTGGGGAGGTAGTGCCGGCGTACGTCTGGTCGCCAGAGGAAGAGGCCCTTACTACCCCGGGCGTGTGTCCCGGTGGTGGATCAGCCAGAGTCTGAAGCACCTGGATGCCTCGCTCCGCCGCCTAGGGGCAGGAAAGCTCGTCACGCGGAGGTCGCCCGACGCCGTCGTCGCGCTGCTCCAGCTGGTCCGCGACACCGGCGCCACGCACGTCTACTTCAATCATCTATACGGTTTGTTCCACGTTCCACCCAGTAGTGCCATATGTTTGCTTAGCTCAGCTTTTTCTAGGAAAAAATAGTTCTTTTTCATGTTGTTATTACTAAACGGTTGTATCCAGGATTCCCCTCCTTGGTATGTTGTTCATGCTTCAAGATTAATTCTTGAAATTGGCTTCACTAGAGGAAACAAATCATTTGCAGTTTTATTCTCTTTAAGGTAGTGCTTGATATGGTAGTATTAAGTAACTCCACATGTCAACTGCTTCCCAGTTGAACAAGAACCCTTGTCTCAAGTCTTGAGTCTTGAGGCTTGACAAACTTCCACTTGTCCATTGAGGTGATTCAGTGTTAGTAATATAAACTCTCTATAAACTAAAATCCCAGCATTTTGCCATTTCCTTCTTAATTTACAAAAGTTCTTTGCTTCCCTAGTTCCCTAACCACCCCAATGAGGTATGTCAAATTCCAGTTATAGTAGTACTACTTTAGTTTTCACTCCATTAATTGCTTGTCCTGGTACTAAGAGAAGATGTTTTAGGCCTTTGTTGAGACCAACTCATCTTATATCTTACTCAATCACTGTGTCACCATCTTTTCAGACCCGATCTCACTAGTCAGGGACCACCGGTTGAAGGAGATGCTGACGGCTGAGGGCATCGTTGTGCAATCTTTCAATGCGGATCTGCTGTATGAGCCATGGGAAGTTGTCGATGATGAAGGGCAACCATTCACCATGTTCGCACCGTTCTGGAACAGGTGCCTCAGCATGCCGTATGACCCCCTGCACCACTTCTGCCCCGAAGAAGATCAATTCAGGTGCTTGGAGAACTATGAGTTTAAATTTTTCTAGTTTCTACTTGTACACATAGCTTACTGACCACATATTGTTTTTGACTTCTGATGCATCATGCGTTGTATATTCTGCAACAAGAATACACGCAACTGAAGAAGATTACACACAATTAAAATGCTGAGTTATCTGTGTTTGTCTTCTGCAAACAATGTAGCATAACTTTACTTTAAAAAAAGACAATTTTGCATAACTTATCCTTGTCAAATCATTTAGCCCTCCAGCTGGTTGATCAGTTAACTATAGTATCATAAGCATTGTTTCTGTGCTACAAGTTGATGTTGAATTAGCTCTTGAGTTTATTGGCTGAAATTTTGAACAGGTGACTTATCGATGTGTCCATCGGAAGATCTAATCTTTGAGGATGAGTCAGAAAGGGGAAGCAACGCTCTTTCTGGCCCGAGCATGGACGCCAGGGTGGCAGAACGCAGACAAAGGCGCTAACAGCCTTCCTCAATGGTCCATTGGCTGACTACTCAGTGAACCGCAAGAAGGCTGATAGTGCGAGCACATCCCTACTCTCACCTCACCTGCATTTCGGTGAGCTTAGTGTGCGCAAGTTTTTTCCACCTAGTTCGTATGAAGCAGCTTGTGTGGAGTAACGAGGGAAACCACGCTGCTGAGGAGAGCTGCACCTTGTTTCTCCGTTCTATTGGCCTACGGGAGTACTCTCGATATCTGAGCTTCAATCACCCAAGCAGCCATGAGAGGCCCCTTTTGGCACACCTCAGGTTTTTCCCTGGGTGGTCAATGAGAGCTACTTTAAGATTTGGAGGCAGGGAAGGACTGGGTACCCGCTTGTTGATGCTGGCATGAGGGAACTGTGGGCGACAGGATGGTTGCATGACCGGATACGTGTGGTGGTTTCAAGCTTCTTCGTCAAGGTCCTTCAACTTCCATGGCGATGGGGTATGAAGTACTTCTGGGACACATTACTAGATGCTGATCTTGAAAGCGATGCACTGGGTTGGCAGTACATCACTGGCTCTCTTCCTGATAGTCGAGAACTTGACTGCATCGACAATCCCCAGGTGCGTGCAGCTTTTAATTTCTGAATAAATCAGGTCACCTAGTAATGATAAGTAATACTGAATACTGATGCGTTGTCATGGTAATCGATTCTTCATGCTAGTTTGAAGGCTACAAGTTCGACCCGCATGGGGAGTATGTCCGACGGTGGATTCCTGAGCTTGCAAGATTGCCGACAGAATGGATACATCATCCATGGGATGCACCTGTTTCTGTGCTGCAAGCTGCAGGAATTGAGTTGGGATCCAACTATCCTCTCCCCATAGTTGAGCTAGACGCCGCCAAAGCCAGACTGCAAGAAGCCCTATCAGAAATGTGGCAGCTGGAGGCAGCATCAAGGGCTGCCATGAACAATGGAATGGAGGAAGGCCTCGGTGATTCCTCAGAGGTTCCGTTTCCTCAAGAATTACAGATGGAAATCGATCGGCAGCCAGCCCAGGCAACAGCCAATGCGCCGATGACTGCACGGAGGCGTGAGGATCAGATGGTGCCTACCATGACCTCTTCATTGAACAGAGCTGAAACAGAGGTTTCCGCCGATCTAGGGAACAGTGAGGACACTAGGGCACAGGTTCCGTTTCATGCACATTTCCACCCCCCAGTTGAGAGGGAAGACATGATCCAAAATACTGAAGGCCCTACACTTAGAATCAATGGCACTCACCAGCACAACATCTTTCAACAACCTCAGAATCATATAGAAGCTCTTGCTCCATCAGTGTCGGAGGCTTCGAAAGTAGCTGGACCGCAGAGAGGGCGCTGTGGTCCCAGTTTGGTCACCTCCTGCAGCATCAGGCCATTCAGAAACTTTTGCTGCTGATGAAGCTGACGTTTCTAGTAGGAGTTATTTGGATAGGCATCCACAGTCGCACCGATTGATGAACTGGAGTCAATTATCACAGTCATTGTGAGTTCGGATGCACGGTAACCCATTTGTTCTCACTAAGTTGCGTTGTTCTTGCACTAGCATTGCAATTTGCAGCTCATCATGATAGCGCGCATGATTAATATATTACTTGTGCTCAACAAAATGTGCAAAGAAATATGCTTTGTACTTTGTGCAGAAGGCTATACCATTTTTTAAAATAAACCAGGGAGGTCTCCTATTTTGTGATGGTGGTGGGGGAAAAAGGGAGGGGGGTATTCATTGACACTATCATACTAGTATATGCTTATGTAAATTTATCAAAGGCGTAATGTAGCTGAAATGGCATCTGATATTTGATGAAACTTGAACTGCAGGACAACAGGCTGGGAAGTGGAAAATTCTGTGCAGCCAAGCTTAATCTGTTAGGGTTTTCTGAAGATGGAATTCATATGTAGATTGTCCACTCAACTGCTCATCTATAGTCTGATGGGATGGAAACCAGGCAGCTTTTCCTGGTGGTGATTATAGTTGTGTAAATCTCATCTTCTAGAACGTGTGTGATCGATATAGTGTGGTTGGCTTTAAAAAGTCACTATTATTGATCAGACAACAAAGGTTTTTGCGTATTATGAGCCTTTTGTTTTTTTTGGAGGTATGTGATGTATGTAACTGTACATTCCCTTGTGTTTCTCAGTTAACCATTGTTAGTTTCATTCTTGCCTCTTGTCTAGTTAGTTGTATTACTTTTTCATGTTTTGCCTGAGTTGTGGAGTAGCTTGCTCCGCCGCTTCACCCTGGGGATTTGGAGCTCTACTATGGTTCTACTAGGAGACCTTATGGTTATGATTAGGCCCTGCTTAGCATGGATGGCTCCATTTCTTACTACAGTGTTCTGAGGAGCCAGATCATTGCCCATTACAGTGCACTGAGAAGCTGAAGCCGTCCGGAGCTCTATCAAACAGGGTCTATAGATCTCGATGTATTGTTTGGTTTTGGCTAGGACACTGCCAGAGCAAGACCATGAATTGCAGGCCGAGGATTGGCTAGTGCCCTGTATCAGAGCATAGGCTCCTTAGACACAGAGGTTGGAGTGCACCCATGGCTTCTCGTCTTGACAACGTTTAAATTTAATTTGATCTTCTTCATATCATGATTACTTGAACACATCAACTTGATTGTGGTAAAGCCTCTGGTTACATGGAAAGGCGTAAGAAACAGAAGCGTGATGATGATTGAAGGGCAAAGAAAGAAAGAAAGATACTTCCAATTAATGAACGAGTCTGTTAACCTTAATTATTATAGTACTAAGGAAACGTCATCGTCGCCGTAGCACTTGCATCATCAACTATGATTAATCATGTGTCACCGCCGGTGGCATGATCGAGCTGGCCTCACCTGAGCCTTGAGATGCTTGCATGCCCCCACATTGGCGCAACGAAGAGGAGGCCAGCCAGACGGCACTGGCTGCATCACAGCACAGCGATTGACAGTTAGCTCTCAGAGCTACCGCCACGTGATCACTCGCTCTACCGCCTGCACTGCACTGCCCTCCTGCCGTTGTCAGCGTTCCTCAAGATATGCAGCGGCTGGCAATCAACACAACAGTGGGCGCGAATGCTACAGCTCGTCTTGGCTGGTCACTCTCTCGCTACAGAGGACGTGATGCTATAGAGTACTGTACAGATAAACGCGTCTATCGCTGTCGACTTGTGATTCATGTGGCGCGCAACAAAATGGAACTTGCTGCCGGTGGCTCTGCTGCAAACCACGCGACAAGCGGGGATTCGCCAGTCCAGCAGTATTGAGAGAACCACAGAATCAAAACACATAAACACTAGTACGTACTTGGCATCACTGGTCACCACACGCTCACACCTCACACAGAATTTTTTTAGCACAGTATTAGACTTTCACAGAACAGCAATTTTCCTCTGAAGGGAGGATCATTGGAGGCTTGACACAGAAAATACAGTTACATGAATTAACTGCAGGATAATAAACAGATAAAAGAAAAACAAACACGCCACATGATTCCATCACGTACATGGATCAGAAATGGTAAATGCGTACAAAGTTATGAACTAGAATTGATGTACAATGTGCCCAATAGTAAAGTCCCACTCTTTAACAAAAGATGTTAGACCTGAGAAGAAACTGGTCAGGCGAGCTTAAAAATTACACCTTATTTCATCGTTGGGAGCTAGATTTCATTATCCCCTGTACAGTGAAACCACCCAAAATCTGGCGTCCTCACCTCATACAACCTCTTCGATTGACAGTTTTCCATGGAGGTAATGAAATAGTGGCTGTGTAGGTACAAGAGTGAACTTGCAAGCTCCAAAGAGAAAAAGGAGAAAAGTAGGAACAGGGAAGGTGAAGAGACCCATCTAACTCTTCCCACCAAGCCCCTCGTAAAACAAGATATACCCATGGTCTGTGTTGCCTGAGTATTCATGTGACGAACCGAAGAATGTTTGTAGGGTCTGCTCTTCAACCATCTCGACGTTTTTTAGTAGTCAAAAGAACAACCAGTGGTTGTGGCTTTTGACGAGGCTTATATAATGCCCATGGTTGGGGCCACTTCGACATGGACCACAACAGCAAAGAGGGGAGTACTCAGTGTCTACATCGTCGGATGTATTACTGAGCTTCAGTTCCATGGGGAATACAACCCGGTATGAAAGCTTCTTATACCGCCAAGCTGCTCAATGTACTTGAAACGCTTTAGGTGGATCACCAATATGTGGGAGCCTTCTTGATCTTCATTCTCTTCTGTGCTTCTTGCAAACTGGAATGCGACCAAATAATGAAGTTCAGCAGTAACAAAGAACTAAAGTGAATATGTGGGGTCCAACAACGGTATGAGGGAACCAAGATTACTCAGGGGTCAGGACTTTATGCTGTCATGGAGATCTACCAAAACAAAGTGCCACCACCAAGTAGGATGACAATGGCCAGTACAATTGACATATATCTAAAGCAAAGAATACTGATAACGATGACAAATAAATACAACCAAAGGGAAACATGGTATAGTTACCTGCAGCACTTGTCGCAGAAGAATTTATCCTCTGCATTTAATGTTTCTGTAGAACAGAAATTTTTCAGGCAGCTTGTGATAGAACTATTTTGTTCAATGTCAACACTAAGATCAAGAAATGTTTCATCCCTTGCAGTTACTGTTTCACATCTTAAGCATCTTGTTTTCGTTGGTCAATATGCCCTGCAAAGTTTGTATGCATGTAAAGATGATGGTAACTTGAATCCAGAAGATAAAACACAGGGCACTTTTCAATTAGTTTAGTCACCTGAAAATTTTTATGGACCAGAGTAACTGGTGGTTCTTTTTAACTCCATTGGCTAAAGGATGAACTGGGCCATTTGGAGCTTTTCAGGAGATGACGATTGGGGTGAATCCTTAGCAGCACTTGACTCTTTTTCCAGAATATCAACAAGTTCATTCAAAAGGAAATTTAAGAACTCATGTGCATCCTACAAAGAACCATGGAGACATATTTAGTCAAGAGAAGTGGTTGTTTTGGAGCTACCATAAAAATTAATTCATTCCTGAAATGACTGCTTTTGAAGCCACCATAATAATTAAAACATTTCTACAATAGCAGAAAATTGTGGGCACATCACACAAGAACACATGCAGCAGTACACTACAATAACTCATATCCATTACTTACAGCTAAAGTATATATTGCTATACAGTTTGTTACTGTGTCAATCCAACAGACAGACTACCATCTAAAGCAGATCAGATGAAATACATTGCTATAACATGGTGTGCATTACCTGGTGCATGTAGCTGCGAAACAACTCATTCTGTTTCTTCACTCTCTGAACAAAACGTTTTGGAGCAATAACACCAGTCTTTTTTTCTTTTGCTTGGCTTATCTACATGATACACAATGAGCACCTCTTAATTCACACCTCTTCATTCTTTATGGTGGCAAATTGCAATATCATGCAGATTGCAGAAGTTTCACATGACTTACAAAACACTATGCAGTAAATACACAAAGGATGAATGCATTGACAACAATGATGTCAAGTCAAAGATCTTTACCATAAAAATTAAATGACATCAGGATCATATTATATGCAATGTTAACACCATAACAATCAGTTATGCACTACGATTAGTCGGGCTGGTCGGTGCTATGGCGGCGATTAGTTACACGATTTGATAACATTGATTATGTCAGGTAATTAACAGTACAACAGCACCCGTTACCTTAAGCAAGGTATCCAACAACCAGTTGCAAATCAAGAGATGGTACAATAAATAAATATTTTATAGCCACCAGCATCACATTAAGTACGACTTAGCATGAGATTCATTATTCAAATGCACATTGGTGATGCTATCCGAGCATGCCACATGTGATGCGGGTATGATTCACGAATTCAACAGATGCATATAATATGTAGCGACAGGCCTATAGCAAAATCAACACTAACAGGAGGTTTCAACTCTTAAGAAACAACTAAAAAAGATGATTTAGCAGAATATGGGTTTTCAGTTTATATGAGTATTATACTATTATCTCACTTCAAGAACAAAGCAAAACTAATTGTCCAACACCTAATGACCTAAATATATTAAACAGCATAAGGAACATGGAGTGCCAAGCAAAGAACTCCATGAATGCACCTCGATTGACGGTGTTATCCAACTAAAGCTATACATATACAGCTACTGCACATGTTAGAACTTCAATGCGGCTAAAAAAAGTTAGTAAGCAGGAACGCAGCGCATATATCCTATCAGGGATGCGCCAAATAATTGGAGATTTTGAAATTCTTAATATGTTAGGTATCTGCCAATAACAAAAAATAATAATAAGCTCATATACATATATATATATATAGAAAATGAGAAGGATTTATTTCATTTACAGTGCCAAGCGGGTAAACTGTACATAACTATTGTCACCTCAAAGCAAGACAAAATAGACATTCTTTGCACACTTGTGACTTGTACCACATGAAACCGACAGCTGTCAACATATGGAATCATTGTTTCAACCTCTAGTCTAAGTGATAACCAAAAAGTTCAAATTTTAGTATTTTACCAAGAAATTACAACACTCTATGCTCATTTTACAAGGTAATAACATTCAAGAGTCATTTATATCATTTGGTATAATCCTATCTACATGTTACCTGCATAAAAGGTCGGCCAAACAAGTCAAAAGATTTTCCTCAGCGTCACCTGGAGTTTTGTTATTTGCATAATATTCCAGCAACTGCTCCCTGAATGGAATGCAAAAATAAAGTGCCTGAAACAAGAGTATCAGTGTCAGATTTATGTAAAAAAATTCATTTGACGGAAATTATAGCATACCAAATACAATATTTTGCACTGCTAGCATATGAGAAGCAGGAAGTATTGACCATTAGACACAGCTATGTTACGCTGATCTACCTGGTCTTGAATCATCTAAAGACAGCAATTGCAAATTGCAATACACATAAACATCATCTCTTAGTTTTACTCTGAACACAAAACACAATGGTGCTGGTGCAGCAGGAGAATTTGAGAAAGTGGACACAGAAATGGGAAAACAGGACTGGTTGCTATTGGCTTTCTTCATGTAGTGAACAAATAATAAATGCTGATAATTCGCAAGCAAAACATCTTATCCAATTGTGCTAACTCCATGGCAATGATTTTTCTACGGCTTATTAGCTGGCTGATGCTGTTTTGTTGTGAGAGAAAAACATTGTACCATGGCTGATAAGTTCAAGGGAATAGGGGAGAACAAAACTCGAAACCTAATTGGTTCATTGATTTCACTGCTAGCTCCAGACAGCTAGCAATTTGCTAAAATTTGTCCAGTTAAAAGATAATAGGAAACCACTACCTCAAGGATATCTCATACTACTTACATGCAAATTATCAATGGCAACAACAAAGCCTTTTAGTAAAGCAACTTGGGGTAGGCTACTTGCAAATTATCAACATAAAAAGAACTTTCACCGAAGACAAATTGGTGTATGTTCAAAGAACTGAACCAAAGAATGCAAATATTCTAAAGTGGACAGAGACTGCAGATAGCTGCCTACCTCAGCACCTAATACTCGTATTAAGAAGAAAGAAAAATTACTTCCATACTGTCATACAACATAATGAAAGAAAAAAATACTCATCATAATACTCCTTCATATTGGATTTTATTTTACCACAACTTTCTTTCACCTTGTGCTCCATCATACCACATTCCTATATATAGGATTGAAGATCAACAGGAGAGATTAGATCCAAAATCCAATCAACAATGCTTTCATCTCCCCCGTCTTTCCCAACACTTCTCCTGCATGGAGCATTTATCCTTGTTGCCCCAAGCCAGTGTCACACCTCATCCCAACTCCAATGCCTCCCAACCAGATCCACGCCTCCTGCAGCTGCCACTGCCAAATCCAGTCATCCATCACCAACGAAGCCACCGCCACGTACAGTGGAAGGGTGTAAGCTTGAACCAGAGGCTGCAGCATGGCCTTCACAATGTGCTGTACTCTGACTCCTTGGAGACACTTGAATTGATGGGTTGCTGTGGTGCAGCAATGCTGAGGAGTGGCAAAAGGTGTGGGGAAGAAGCTGGTGTTGTACAGGAAGGCAATGGTATTCCCCATGGTATCAAGGCCTGCAGGGGGGTGGCTTTAGGAGGGCAAGAATGAACAGAGAGGAGGAATACGATGCGAGAGGGATGGGTGAGAAGGGAGGCGGTCTAATGCTAAAGTAAGTAATCCATGACTTGAGTAGCTGACATATTCCAACCAAGTATTCAAGTCACTCTTCTAGCATGACAACCTGGTGCAAATGGTTTGGGTTCATGTGCAAGTAGATCTACACCAAAGGTATATTTAAAAAATCAAGGCAAGTGAATCACGGTAAGTCAGAAGCTATGTTACACGGATACATCCCTGAAGGCGTGTATCGCGTATCCCCATATCCAATACGTATCGGATACGGATACCTGTACGGTACGCCCAGGATATGTATCCTCGAAGTATCCAAATTTTATTATTTTCACAAATATTGGATACGTGCGCAGATACGTATCGGCATTGCGGATACGGTGCCGCCCGATAAGACAACCCTTATCCCTCTGCCCCCGACACCCTAAGCCTTCGTTCGATGCCCACACTACAGCACGCCGCGTGCCTCACGCTGCATCCCCCGCCTGGTGACGCCAAGAACCCCGCTTGCCGGATGCCGGCGACAAGTCTTCACCTTAGCTCGCGGCGACGAGCCCACGTCCCCTCGCTGCGGCGCTAGCGACAATTTTCCACCCCTGTGACGTGGATACAGGAGTTAGTCCCCTTCCCCGTTCTCGGTCTCCTCTTCTGTCAAGACAAATGACTTAACTCCAGAGCGTGAAGGTTTGGTTTTTGTGCACTCAAATGATCAAATCTGAGGCATCTGTCGGAAAAGAACTGATGAATACAAAGACAGGAGAGACAAGGATGTGGGATGTAGCAGGAGATTCTTTTGATTCACTTGGTGCTATTGGCATTCTTGAAGTGGCGACCTGTCCCTTGATGAACCTGAAGACTTTTTGGTCTGGATGCTCCACAGGTTGATGTTGTGGATGACAATTGAGACAAATGAGGGATAGGAACTTTCTGCTGCATGAATTGCAAGCCTGAATGCCCTTATTAATTTGGTAAATCTGGGGACTAGTATATTTGAGAGACTTCACACCTGCTGTTCTGTAATAATAGTACACTTAAGTAGTTAATTACGATGTTTAATTGTTATCAGTTTTAAATTTAGACCTGTAGTATATTTTGTTTTATTTTTTAATAGTAGATGCATCCGTGTATCAGGTTTTTTTGGGAAATTGCCGTGCAACTTAGGTCAGAAGCAAATAATTCCCAATTAATTCCCAGAGTGGTAGTTTCTCAACTAAGAAACTGATACATGCAGGCGTTATCTATATACCCCTAATTGCCAAGCAGTCTTTGCATGATGATTCTAAATCTGTCAAAAAAACACAGGAGGGATAAACACCTCTTGTTAAATATTTCAGTTACATGCCACAACCAGATTAAAATTTTCAAGCCTATGGATTCTAGAGCAATCATATAAATGGGTGGTCCCGAGATGCAAGAGGATTGCGCACACATCCCATCTACATATTGTGCTACTGGGTGTAGTCCGTAAGCATGCTACAATGGCAAGTGTTCAAAATGATGGATATCTATGCGTTCAAAACTGCTTATATACTTCATTAGGCTATGAAGCTAATATGGTACAGAGCTAGCATAACAAAAAACAGTTTGGAGCACATTACTAAAGGACTTCTCATATCAGCACATATGTTACATTACAGTAGCACGCTATCGAATGCATTGAGCAGCTACTATACAGACAGTTTCGATTGATTTTGTCAAAGGATATTAATCATATCAGCAGTTCAGCACACACATCACAGTACAACATCATATCTCGAATCTGGCGAGCAAGTGCTAGAACAGCATAATATCTAGCATACACACACCTACCACCAAATCAATGAAAGCACCAACCAGGCTGTTTCACCACACTACCACGCTTACCAGCATCAAGCCTAGCATAACCAAAGCATCAAATCTACTAGCTGTTGGCATGTATCCCCATACCTGAAGGACACTGTTGCAGTAGCAGGTGTTGCCGAAGTTCTCGAGGCCGAAGTAGCGCTCGCCTTCCGGGAACTGGTCACCGAGGGCCTTCTCAAGCTTGGAGCCGCTGGCTCCCATGACCATCCACCGGTCCCACCACCCAGAGGCGGCGCCGGTGAGGTACCGGAACCCTGACCCGAGCCCTGAGCGGCTCCTCTCGGCAGCCGATGAGGCCTCCACCGTGGGCGATCGCACCGGATTTGCCGTCCTAGGGCTTGGTGGCTCGCCGCGCGCGCGCGGCGGAGGGACGGGAGGATGGGTAGGAAATGGCGGGAGGCCGATGCGAAACCCTAGGGGTTTCGATCCGAGTGGGCGAGGCCGGCGAGAGGTACGAGGATCGAGGAAGTAATCGCTGCTGCTGCTTCTGCTGCTAGCACTGGCGCTGCTGCTGGTGCTGCTTCCGTGGGGATTTCTCGCCTTTTTCGCAGGCGATGAAACGGGAGGACTCAACTCGCTCAGTCGCTTGATTTAGATCGGCCTCGCCTTTGGTGGTTCTTGCTGTTTGCCTGTTTCTGTTCGTGGGCAAGCATTTCACTGGACCTGTGGGCCCCGCTCCTATCTGTATTTCTTTACTCTCCTTCTACCGCAGATCTGAGCGGTTGTGGCTGCTGTGTGGTCTTGCAATTCATCGTCATCGTATCGTGTACACTCCTCCATCCCTTCTTTAAGCCCCGATTGGATTTGGATTTGAGGACAAATTACTGGCTAGCTAAAACATTTTTTCCTGCACAAGTACCATAATGGCACTTAAAAAAGGAACATAAAAAGTACAGGATGAAAAAAGAGGTTTTGTGGCATCTTGGGCTGTCTTTTTTAGAACTCACGTTTTAAACTTATATATATTTTAGATCTTATTATAAGGTCTAATTAAAGTTTAGTTAGCTAAACTGAAAGACTAAAAATCTAAAATTTTAGATCACTTTAGTCACTTGAGTGGTATAAATAAAGTTTTTGTGAGGTTGGCTAAACTCTAGACAACGTTTTAGTCTTTTAGATCTCTTGTTTAGAGTCTTAAGAGATAAAATGGTCTAAAGTTTAGTTATGACATTCAACATATGGTCTAAGTCATCACTTGGAAAGCCATTTGAACAAAAGTAGCTTTGCATTTTAGAAAACAACTCCACGCTCCATCTTTGTTTAGGCCTCCTTTGGCAGCTCGGGGAGCAGCAGCCCAGGGTGCATGAGCCCCTACGGGGATTTTTGTGGACTTCCGCATCCCCCTCCACCGGAGGGGAGAGAATCCCTGTTCCCTAGTGCTATTTGGAAACTGGGCAGGGGAAACAGCAGGGGAGGGGAAGCAGCAAGGCAACAGTAGTGAATCCATACAGAACGAAGGCCAAAAATGATTTTTCAAACTGCAACAGGCATGAAGGACGTAATCATTTTTGGAACAGTTTTAGAACCAGGCATGAAGAACGTAATCATTTTTGGAATCATTTTTTAGAACAATTTTAGAACAAAGGCCAAAATCATTTTTGCTTACAGTACATAATCCATAGAGAACATAGCCAACGTAACATCAAATAATCCATACAGAGCATACATTACTCAGTAGTCCATATAGAACTTGGAAAGGAACATACGAAACTTGGCTCAACATGCAGTACTCGATGGCGTTCTTCAGTTTTACCAACTCAAATAGAGCAACAGACAAACTAACAAGTTTACTAAATTCATGCATACGTTATTTTTGTCATCTAATACAACAAAGCTAATATATGACTTTCAAAAAGCAGCATGGCGGTGAGGTTAAATCCCTTGTAGTGACATTTCCTATCATCAAGACGACCTTTGAGGTCTAATTCTGCAGCAAAAAAAGTAACATAAGTGGAATTAGTAACTTAGCAATGAGATAAACAGAGAAATATACCATATTATATCACTGGACAAGAACAACAAGCACAGAGAGTGAGACAGCCACTCCCACACGCCACAGCATAACATAGGCCACATATAAAAATAAAGTGAAAAATAAAATAAAGCTGGGCAAATTCCATAACAAATGGGTACATTCTGATTACACACAGGTCACTGAACAGTAAGCTGTTCTTGTATACTTTGGTCGTACAATACCAAATAGTTGATCCTCATGTTGTCCCTCACTGATGGCTGATCTATGCATTTAATACCACAAGCAAAAGCCACACCTGCAGATCTTTGCATTGAGTACATTGCTATCTGAACGAATGTGATGGGAATCAAAACTGTATTTGTGCAACTACAGAGTATCCATTGTCTCCAGCAGGGGAATGCAGATTCCTACTAAGTAATAATCAATCAGTTTATGCAGGACTACACATCTAGCCAGAACCACTGCAAGCAGGGTCAATGACTGAATGAGCACCAATTAGTCCAAAGAAAGAAACAAAAGGTCCAACCAAACAAAGTAGTTCCAATCAAACAAGATGTTGTACAGACATGCATCACCTCTCGGCATTTTTTTTAGACAAAATGGTCATGAAAACACAGCCTAATACATGGCAGTCTCCAATGATCAAATTTGAGGCATCCAGATCCTCATAAATATGGTCTAAGACAAGGAAACATACCTCTGACATTTTCTTCATTAGCCAAACTAATCGAACAGCTGGATTTTTTGTCCCAAAAAATATCTGTCAATTCATCTCAGATTGAAAGAGATCAATAGCATCAGCCTAGTTTCTATGATTTAAGCCCAGCCAATGTGTCTATATTACTACTGCCTGCTTGTGCTTTCTTGCAGTTCGAGCACACCATGTCGAAATTACTACTATAACCACACAAGCAAAAAAGCTACAGCCCAGCCTGAACCTCCAAGACGCATGTAATGGTTACCTTGCTGCCCTGGATGGAGGAGAGGAATGCCTGAATCCGACCTTTAACTTGCTTTGCTGGTGATACAGTGGAAGGCCTGAAAACAAGAAAGGAGATTGTAAGTCGATGAGGATCTTGGCAGCCAGTAAAAGCTAGTAGCTACTATATTGCCCATCTCCCTTCACCAACGTTAACTGAACTGCAGCTAGCTTTCACAATCACAAAATAGAAAATCTGTCGACGGCCACAGCTGCAGCCTCTACCACTCGGCCTCTATCTTAGATAGATTCCTAAAGTTTGGTGTGAATAATGAATATTGATATAGAAGTCTGATTCATTGTTTTACATGTGTGAAGCACTGAAGCCTAAACGATGCAACAGTCGTTTGCAATTGTATTAGTAGGAGGCGTATAGAAGAAATTATCCATCATTAGGTAAAAACAACGATGATCTCTGGCAAACAAATTATCAAGAGAATTCTACTTGTTTAGTAAGTCTGCACAGTAAGAAGGATATGTTAATAAATAAATATCTGGTTCTCTGGATGTCAATTGTCAGGCTCAACTCAACTACAAACTATATAGTACATTCTACCAAAAAATACAGAGTATTTCAACGAAAAGTAATAGCCACTGTCTGATTGCCTGCATATTCTTTTCTCCGTTAAAATCCTGGCCGATCAAATAACAGAGAGGAAGAGGAAGATCAGGGCGGACCTCGAAAAGAAAACGTCCTTGTCGAGATGGTGTAGATCCTGGAAAAGATAGCTCTGCAGATCCCGTTCTTGGAGAAGATAGCACCTGACACAACCGGATCAGGAGCAACCGTCTCAATCTGACTCCAACCCTAGCAAGAAAAAAAGATGAGAAAAAAGGGATTGGGAGGAGGAGATGGGGGACGTGAGCTGGTGGAGGTGCACCTGATCCACCGGTCGCCGCCGGTCTCGGTTGCCGACGGGAGCAGAACGGTGCAGCGTCGGCGTCGCCTTCTGGGAGCAGGAGCGACGGCGGCCGACTGCGAGCGGCGGCTGTGGAGCACTCCCGAGGAAGGACGGCGAGCGGCGGCGGCAAGGACGGCGAGCAGCGGCGGCAAGGACGGCGACCGGCTGCTCTCGGGGAAGAAGAAGAAAGGGAAAGAAGAAATCGCCTCTCGTCTCGCTCGGGGAGCGGCGCCCGGACCCTAGCGATGGGGAAGGATCGCCCTGGGGAAATCGCGGGGGTCGGGTCGCTCGGCCCCTCGGCAAGGTCTTCCAAATGCTGGGGCGGCTGGACCCGGGGCTAATATCCGCGCAGGGGCCTGGCCTAGGGAAAACGCGGGAACCCCCGTGGATTGGGCTTTCAAACGAGCCCTTAGTAAGAAAACTAGAATAGAGAATGTTCATATTTAGAGATCTAGGAGTGATTAGAGAAGTGATTTAATGTTTTCTTTGCTAAATTCTAGGGAATTATATAAAATGACTTTTGAAGTTACTCTTAGTTTCGATATTATCATTTTTTGGACTAGAATATTTTAAACTTTAACCATACTATTAATATTTATGATGCATAATATGTATTATCAAACTATCGTTGAATATACTTTATAACAAACTTATTTGAAGACACAAACATTCCTCATATTTTTACAATAATTATGTTTTTATTAAGAAGTACAAAATCTTAGACAAGTTTTTTTTTAACGGTGGGAGTACACCTTTATGATAAATCATTCAACCAACTCATAGGTTCGGCAAGATAATGGAGTTTGGAAAAAAAAAAAACTATGATAAATTATATTCAACCACGTCAAATTCAAATCTAGTAAGAAACAGGAGATGGCTAGCAATCAGTTCTGAATAAAATGTAGAGTTACAGCGAGACATGTGTTTTTGGTTGGTGGATAAGTCTTTATAAAGGTTTATTATATCATTTTTTCTTAAGGTTTATTATATCATTTGTTTATCTAATGTACTAATCATTATTATTGTTTCAATTTCAATTATTTGAAACGAAAATGTTTCGCTAACCATTGGCAACGTAACGTCCCAGTACCACGGAAAAGAATAAATAAATGAAGGTAAAAAAATAAAAAGTGAAAGAGAGAAAAAAAATTAGCAAAAAGAGAAAGAAAGAAATACTAAAAAAGAGAAATTGTAAAAAAAAAAAAAGTAATAAAGAACGGCCCAGAGAAGGCCAGCGTCTTGGCACTCCTCCCGGGCGAACAACATGTACTGTACTGCCGCGCGGCCGTCCGCCCGGCGCTGGGCGCCGCATCCGTTTAACTTCACCCGGCGCGCAGCTTGCTTGCTCTTTCTCCCCTGCATTCCCCATTCCCGTTTCACCTTCACGCAGCGTGGCCCTTCCGGTGCTTTTTTTTGGCGTGTCCATTGACACGTATTTCATTAAGGGAAAATAGAGTTTTACACGACGCACGCATTAGCCAAAACAATTGGCCGCAACGCACGAGGCACACAGACAACAATCGGCCGGCCAACACGGGCGGAGCGACAAAGTTGTACTTAAAGAGTAAACTACAGTGCGGCGAGAGGAGAGCGAGCGCCACGGCGACAGACACAAAGATTCCCCGCAATTGCCGCCCCGTGGGGCCGCATCATGGGGAAGAGCTCACGCAAATGTTGTCGCTTGCTGGGCGACACATCGCCGCCGTAGTATTCGGAACTGGCGACGCCTCCGGTCCGAGTGTCACATCGTGTCGACTCGGCGACCCCTCGAGCTTGCCGAGCATGACCTTCAACGCCCGCGCTCCGGTTTGATCTCGGCTGGCGCCGACCGCACAGGCGGGTGCGCGCCTAGGGTCCACTCTTCCCGGTGATTCTGGACGAGCCGGAGGAGGGCCGGCCCGGTGAGGACGGGCTCGCCGAGTGGCAAAGGTGATCGCCGACAGAAGTCCCGGGGTCAAGATCATTAACCACGCCAGGCGTCCTGCTGGGAGGCTCCGGCGCCCACCCCGCGATCCTGGTCGAGGAGTAAGAGGTGGTGGGGCGCCGCTGAGCCGGGTAGAGGGGGGCGGGGGGGTGGGTGGGAGGCTGCCGTCGCTACGTCATCCAAGCGGCATCGGGTATGACGGGGATCAGGGACGCAACTCCGTCTCCCGTCAGCCCCGACCGTGTCGTGGTGAACTCGGCAGGACCTGGTCCGCCCACCGGCCGTCAGAGCCCTCTCGGATGTGGGCGGTGGCGTGACACCGCCGAGGGTAGGCATGGCCGACGAGGGGGCCTAAAGAGGACCTCCAAAGACCTCATCTTGGGCGGGAAGGGCCCCCGGTGATGACGCGCGGCTGGCAAACTCGGCCGACACAAGCTCGCCCACCGGCCGCAGTGCGAAGCCGGGTGGCGGGGTTGCGGGCGCCTCCCGCACGGTAGCGAACTTCGGCCCGCCACTTCTCGGCTCCACCAATCGACCCTAGGCGATTGATGGGCGACGAAGAGCTCGCCGCATCAAAGACAGGCATGGCGCGCCTCCCAAGCTGCGAGTGTGGGCGTCGGCGGACATGGAATTTGCCGACAAGGATGGCGGCCGAGGTGGGGCTCCTCGGGCACCGAGGGCCGTCAAGACGGCCTGGCACGTTGAGCTACGATCCGGCACGCGGAGGCACGCCGAGGTGGGCAAGGCGCCCCGAAGCTTGCAATTCCTCGCCCGGTGCCTCGTCGGCCGAGGCGGGAGAGACAAATGGGCGGGGAAGTGCACGGGCGGCGACGTGGTCTCCCGCCGAACCGAGCCAGACCGCAGGCCGACGAAGGAGCCCGGAACCGACCCGCCCGGCGGCGATGGTGGCGGTGCGGGGGGGCCGCGTCTGCGCCTCACGCCTCGAACCGCAGTGAAACCATCGGCATCAACAACAGGGACGCCACTGGCGGGCGTTGGAGCGAGGCGTCCGATGGCGGTGAGGCGGCAGTGCCTGGCGGTTGACGCTGAGGCGTTGGTATGCGAGGACGCCAGCCGGATCGGGTGACGGCCGGTCAGCCGGTCGCGAGGACCTCGCCCGAGACGCCGCCTTGGGCGTCGCGCTTGAGCTTTGAGCTTACGACGACCGCCCTACCACGGCCGGCAGCGGTGGATTGGCCGGGCGATGAGCTCCCGCGCCCCGCGGCGCTGCGGGCGCCACGCCGGGCGCCCATGACGGCGCCGCAACGGCAACACCCCCGCAGCTCCCGGAGAAGGTGTGACGACAAGGCGGCCGCGGCGACGGTAGGGGGCCTCCGGCTCGAAGGCGGCATCCTCGTCATCCGAGGAATCGGAGTAGACGGCGCCCTCCACGGGGGCAGACTCCGGCGGAGCGCCGTCGTCGGTCAGCCCCAACGGCAGTAACGAACAGGACGAGGACTGCTGCGACGGGGAAGGGGAGCACTCGAGGTCGGAGTCGTCTTCCCAACGCAGCAGCTTGGACCTGCCAGCCGACTGGTGGCCGGGGATGAACGGGGTGGCGTCAGCTGAGAGAGCGGCGACGGTGACCTCCATCGGCTTGCTGGCAGCAGTGCCCAGCGAGCAGCAAGGTGGCGTCCCAGTCGTGGAGCCTCCTGGGCTGGCCATGGCGCCCCCGGACATGGTTCGAGGCGACGAGGAGGTGCCGGGCGTCGGGAAAGGGCCCTCGATGGCTGGATCCGCGAGCCGGACGCCCACCGGCGAGCCTACAGCGACCGTGACGGCCCGACCGGGGAGGGGCGCGGTCCCCACCGCGAGCGGCCGCGTCGAGGTCGGAGCGTCGAGGGAGGCCGGCCTCGGGCGCATCGGGGGCGGATTGCCGGATCTGACCGCGGCATCGCCGGATCCGGCCGCGGCCCCTCCAGAACCGTGACCAGCGGCGCCGGGGAAGAAGCGGCACCTGGCGGCGGCGGGCCATGGCCGGCGACCTCGCACGGCAGGGAGGAGGAAGCGGGGAGGCCTGGGCTGGCAGAGGAGAGGAGGGAGGAGGTGGTGGAGGCCGAGGTTGGGGCGGGCGCCGGGGCCGGGGTGGCCACCGGCGCTGGCGACGGCGTCGCGGGCGTATCCGCCAGGGGCAACGGTCCGGTTGGAGAAAACTCAGCCTCCCTCCCGCGTGCTCGGTGCTCTCTCTGCGACGACTGGTGGGTGCTACCGCCGCCGCCATACGCCAGGTGCCGAGGCCTTCGTCGGTCTCTTCTCCGGCGACGAGCACCCATCAGGTATTCCCACTCCTTCTATTCCCTTCCTGCCTGCGATTGTGCGAAATCGAGCACCCAAACCCTAAGTTATTTGGCTATTTGTCGCCTACTAACTTTTCACCCATGTCGTCCGCCACCATTGACAGGATGCAGAAGCTATCGGGGCTTAGGAGCCTCGAGGGGTTCCGATCCCTCGCTGGATCCGCCTCGACGGCCATGAAGGCCGCAAAACCCCAGGCCTTCCCGGATACTGGTGGTACTTCGTATGGGAGCTTCGCCAATCTTAAGATCACAGCAGGTTCTGATTTCGTTTCTGCCTCCACTTCGGTTTTGAGAAGCTATATGATTCTATGTGTCATTACTGATTTCTATTGGAGTTTTTGTTTGGTTGCAGAGAAATTGGTGAAGGAGCAGGCTTCAGTGAAGACTGACTTAGAAATGGCGGTATGATTTCTCAACATTTTGCAACGTTTTTGCCTTGTGGTGGAACTTTACTGGCTCAATATATAGCTCGTACGAGTATGATTCAGTTGCATAAATTGGAATCATTCCTGAAATTCACCCTGGTTGAAGCCTGCACTCTCTCTAGCTAGTCTGAAGCTCCTGATTTACTTTCTATTTACAGTGTTTCCCTTTGTTTATGTCCCTGAAAGTTACATATGTATTCTGTGTTGAGTAATTTGACATTTGGTGTGTTGGAATTGGATGTTGTACGTTTACAATATTGCCAGAGTCACTCTCAGTCTAGTTATTTTCTGGATGCATGCACTCTTTGAAGTCATACTTTTCCTGTGAAAGAGTTCCAAACATTGCTGGGGAAGTCCACCTTCCCATTTGTCACTGTTTTGTTCTGTATTCTTTTGTGCTGATCCTGAACTTAACTAAACAAGAGACATTGCCTCTTAGGAATATATTATGTGTTTAAAGTGTTTTAATAAGAAACCATCTGTTTGGTATGGATAGTGTTATTAACTCCAGATTGACACAGTATATGTCATTGCTGTAGTTACCTTTCATGTTGCAAATGTTCTGGTGCAATAGGTTAAATTGGCTCAAGTGTGAAGTGAGTTTATAGGCACATATCATTGTTTTCTACACCAACTATTATTTTTGTCCAGATTTCTTATTACTGATGCATATCGTTTAATATGATTTCAGCATGTCAAATTGAGAAGAGCAACAGAACAGATAAACCTTTTAGAGGGAAAACTTCAACAGGCTGTGAATGAAAATGCAAAGCTTAAGGTGAAGCAGACTGAAGATGCGAAGCTCTGGCAGGGATTAGATTCGAAACTCTCCTCGACAAAGACTTTGTGTGACCAACTGACTGAAACACTGCAGCAGCTAGCTAGTCAGACAGAACAAGGTAAGTTATGGTGACATTTACTTTTCCCAAATGTTGTTAGACTGTTTCTCCTACCTTAATTGAGAGGCAGATCTCCTGCCATTCGTTTTTTTAAAAAAAAAACTGTTAACATCTGACTGGTGAAATAATACACTTACAGCTGAGGAAGATAAGAAGTTTTTTGAGGAGATTCTTGGGAAGAATTCCAAAGATATGGAGGAATTCAACTGCCTGTTTGCGTGATTTATCAACGAAACTGGAGGATGCGGAACAAAAGATAATTTCAGGTTGGTCGGTCTCTGAACAATCCACAATCAGTACAAGTTAATGGAGACCTGTGTAGAATCAACAACTTAGTAACCATATACTATAAACTGTGAATATGTTCTGTACCTCTGTGTTTACTGATTTGATACATTAATATCCAAGTAAACAATAATCTGCAATGTTCTAAGTGTTTCTGAAATAATGTGACAATAAAGTCTCTTGTCCTGTTAATTTCAGGGCGACAGCAAATGTTGCAGATCAAACAAGAGAAAGAAGAGATGGATCGAAATTACCAGGAACGACTGTATTCAAATGATACTACGATAAAGGAAAAAGGTATAAGTTAAAATTTATGTAACAAATGATGCCGCCAGAATTGGTTTGGTCATAAAATTAAACTGCATCAATAGTATACAGGAACAAAGTAGCTGGGAATGGGCAAGTAGTAGAACAATAGAAATGCGATGAATGAGTCCATAAAATTGCTGACTTCTTTGTTTCCTTTTTTCTACTCATTTTAATATCCCACTTGTTTCATTCCCAAACTGTGATGGGAGTTTGAGGAAATGGAATATCATATTTCATCCAGTGGTTTCCACTTTGAGGTGTGTGTAACATGCAACAGTATTAATTTCAATAATATGAACTTATATATGCAGATTCCCTCATCAAGCAGTTGGAGGGTTCAGTTGAGGAAAATAAATCTCGCCTGATATGTCTTGACTCCCACTTGCAATGCCTGGAGCAAGAGCTGAAGCTAAAAGATGATGTTTGTATCAGCCTGAAAGGAAACCTAGCAAGCAGTGAAAGTGAAAGGAATAGCTTGGAGCTTATGAATAAGGGACACATCCTGAAATTGAAAAACTATGCCATGACAATAAGGACCTTAAGGAATTGCTTAGCAGCTTCATGGTTAAAGTAACTGAGCTAGATAAAGAGCATGCCTCTGTGTCAAGTCATTTGTCTAGGCTGATTTCTTCATCTGAAAGGTTCTATGAAATGGCCCAAGAAGAGAAAATGCTAATGGCAAGATCTTCTAAGGATAAACTTGAACATCTCCAAAGCCAGTATGTAGATTTGACGTCAGAAAACAATGCTCTGAAAACTGAAATTGAAGAACTGAAGTCCAGACTCATAGAGTTGCAGAGAACTCAAGAAATTGTTATGGTTCAACATGTTGAGGAATGCCAAGTGTCTGAAGATAAGATCAGAAGATTAGAGTCTGAAGCTGAAGTTTCTGCCTCCAACATCAATCGGTTAGAAAAATTAGCTTCTGAACTACAAGGGAGAATTCAAAAGTTGCTAGAAGATTCTACCCTTGCTGAAAATCACAAGGTTAGTCAACTATCTGGCCCAGTTACAAATTCATTTGCTATTGAAAAAATATTGATGATGTGTAAGCTTCCTTACTTGTGGTATTGTATATGCAGCAAGAGTTGCTTCAAAAGATTTTGAAGCTAGAGTCAGATAATCAGGAGCTTCTAGGCCAAGTGCAATCCCTTATGGAAGAGAAATCTAATAATGCTGAATCTATGCAAGGAGAGATAACTAAGCTTGACCAGCAGGTTAATACACTTGAGAATCAGATCAACCAGCTTCGCAGTGTTCTGGATGAGAAGGAGCAACTCTATCGTTGTTCTGTAGAAAGAGAGAAGACTTTGGAGGATCAGAAACTACAGGTTTGTGTTTTTAGATCTTTTAAATATCATAATGTGATGGTTTATACATAAGTACTTAACACAGCCTTTTGAATCCAATGCCCAGGTCGAAGCATCACTTTCTGCAACAGAGTGCCAACTTAGTGATGCAAAAAAACAGTATGCTCTCATGCTTGAAGGTGAAAAGATAGAGCTATCCAAGCATTTGAAAGAGATATCTTTAAAAAATGACCAGGTATTACATTTCTATTAGTTGCTTTGGCATCTGGATCGCAAATAAATTGTGGTTTTTGCAAATGAATTTTACAGGCGATCAATGAAATCCGTAAGAAATATGAACTTGAAAAGATTGAAATTGCTAATGCTGAGAAAGAAAAGGTAAGTTAGCTTCTATTTCAGAAATTATTTGTGCTAGATGTCTAGATGCTCAAGTTATTCTAATGCCATACATTTTATGAATGTTTGGAAATTCAGGCAGAAAAGCTCATAAGTGAAACTGAAAACAAATGCAAATTAAAAGATATCACAGAACAAGCATGATTCTGAGAAGTATTTGATTTGCCTTAAGGAGGAACATGGCACAATGGTAAGTTGAATGAGTTTTGTTTTCTTCATTTTAAGCAAGTTTACTATTCCTTAAGACTTAGCACATGTGTTATGCCATGGAATGATGCAAAATGTTGGTGCTGAAATAGTTGAACAAAGTAAGCCAACACATTAAGATGATGATAGCTTGGAATTTTATACAGACCTGCATGGAGACTTTCTTTTAGGGGTTCTTTGCTGAAAAGATTTATTACATCAAAAAGTTGCCAGACGCCCTCGGTGTTCCTTTCTTCAAATTGCAGTTCCTAAATGGCCTTGCCATGTTGATAAAAAAGGAAAACCATACCAAAATAACCTAAGGTCAATTAGTTTAAAGATTATTTCTAGGTACTTTAGGGTAAGCACTGGAGATGGGTTTAGTGATTTACATTATATTCATCTGGTACACAGCTCATAGCATACTGCTGACAAAATTTGAGGCTTCAATAGCATCGGGTTTCCCTTTAGTTTTCGCAGCAGCGTAGATATGATATTCCACAGCACGATATCAAACAAACTGTTTTAAATTTATATTCCTGTAACATTTTAGATTTTCAAACTGTTATTGCTATTACTTATGGACTGTACATTGCATAACTAGTGAAATACCAATATTTTTAAAGAAATCCTATTTAACTGTTTTTACATGGTGTAAAAAAATAGGACATAATTAAATGCTGCACAGTAGCTAGTTTGATTAAAAGTGTATACCCCCGCCTCCTCTGAAATGATCACGAAGGTGGTGATTTGCTGATATCAGGTGGCAAGAATTCAGCAGGACAATGAGCATAAAGAGGCAACTCTCCGGGCTTATCACAAAGAAGAACTGCAGCGCATTCAGTCTCAGGCTGAGAATGAATTGAGGGAGGTCAGTAACAAATTCTGCAATATGCTATGATCATGGAAGTTTTCCATACTGATGAAATCTGTGTAAATTTGCAGAGGCTGTCATTGCTCAGAAAAGAGCATGAACTTCAAATAAAATCAGTAAGGATGCATCATGAGGAAGAATGCCAGAGGATGCAGGAGGAACTGGAGCTTCAAAAATCCAAGGTGGTGATTGCTTAATTGGTATTTTCATCATTTGACTTTTTGAAGATAGTCACTTTAATAAATACTTAAAGCATTCTATGGTGCAGGAGGAAAAGCAAAGAGCATTGTTACAATTACAGTGGAAAGTAATGGGAGAAAGTCAACAAGTTGATCAAGAAGTGAACTCTAAGAAGGTTCTGTCTACTTACCAAGTTTGGATATGTTCATGCATTCAATGTTTGTTTTAGTATATTGATTGCATAGCATGCTAAGCCTTGAACATAATTGTGTACTACCTCCGGTTTGGTATTAGAAGTCGTTTTTGGACAAGTGGGTCAAACATTAGGAATATAAATCATCAATAACTTTTAAGTTGTTGAGTTTGTAAATGTGAAAATTATATGAATAGATTTGTCTTAAAAAAATACTTTGATAAAAGTATATGTATATCACATTTTCATAAATGTTTTATAATAACAAGAGGTCAAAGTTGTGTTTTGGAGACCGTGTCGATGTCCTAAACGACTTCTAATACCAAATATGTTCACACTAAGCAAGGTCAACTGTCTCACAGAATGGATACCTTGTGCAAATAGTTTTTTTGTAGGTTCTACAATAATCAGAAAATATTTTTTAGGTTCTGCATTCTAAACATACTGTTCTGCCCTTACTGAGAGAATCAAATTGACGAAATAACTTAATGGCATTACACTACTATGGCTCTACACCTTTGTTGTCTGTGATTTCATATACAATTAATCTAACCTTATTCTGATTGGAATTGGATTGTAATAGCTGTTTTACACCCTTCATCAATGCTTTAGTTCATGTTGTTTGGAAAAGCAAGTGTAAAGCATCCATAATTGTTGAAGTAATATCATGTTTGGATGCACATGTGGTCCAGCAGCACTACTAATGAAAGACTATGCTATTTTATTTTTCAATTTGCCTGTGCAGTCATTAATTCAAACAGAAATTAATATAACCATTAGTTTCATTTCTGAATTTAAACCTTACATGGACATACTGCAGCATGGTTTGCTGTGCACTTTTGTCAGTTTGCCTTCTTTGAATTCATTATATGCTTTGATTTACTTTATATGCATGGACTAAGTGTAGGTTTCAACTTTCAAGCCCTCCTGTTCTCACTGGGTTGCTTTGGCACATTGATTGAATCCTAGTTATATACTTCTGCTGCTTGCAAATATCTGAACAAACTCTCATTCAATGCATGTATATTCTATTTTCCAGAGTACTAGTAGCTGTGTTTCATATTTGTCATCCTGATTATAAATTTTCTCTAGATGGTATTACTAATTTCTTAGACAAATCAATGAAAGAGAACATTTTGGTTCATCTATCTTAATTACTAAGGAAATAGTCTGATAGTTAAGGGAATATGCTAAATCGTAAGGTGGTTTTCCATCTAGATTTTGGCGAAATGCATTTTGTAAATTGTTAGAAAAATGCATATGAAGTTTCAACATGTTGGAAGCACAAGGCTGGTCCAAATTCCTATCTTAGTTGTTTCCTGTTTAATGAGACATTAGTTGATTCTCCTTCCTAATTTAGCTCGTCATGATGCCTCGTACATGTTACTCAGTCCTTATGAAGTGCACATATTTTTTTAGGAATACTCTGTTTCGTCGATGAAGAGGGAGAGATCCATATGGAAGAAAAGAACGTGAGGTCCAATTGGTAAGTCCGGAGACCAAACAGAAGGTAAGATGCCATTATTTTCAGTGGTACACTCTGCAAATACTTATTTGAGAAAGTTGAAACCAAGTCTTTTTTTTTTTGTTGTGTTCAGGATGTAAACTTACCTGGGATTTTAGAATCACCAATTACGAACATGTTGAGAAAGGTAGAGAAAGTGCCTCAGGACATTCCTAAACATAGAAAGGTGATTACTTTAACAGTTTCTTTATTTTTTGTAGCCTGAGCTATCATTGTTCAGATTATGTTTTTCCTGAATGCAATAATTTGTGAATTGCATATTATCCTGTGGGGTTTCTCACTTCTTTAGTTAAAATAGGTAACACACCATGAATATGAAGTTGAGACAGCAAATGGAAGAATCACAAAGCGCAGGAAAACTAGGAGCACTGTCATGTTTGGTGTATGAACTTTTACTACATTCTTTTGCATTTTCTATGCAGTTTACTAGCTATCTGTTTCATCCATGTTTTGTATCATATTTTTTTAGGAACCGAACTCTCAGAAGTCTTTTGCATAATACTGCTGACAAAGATGTTACAAAACTTAAAAGGTATGATGGTTCTGCACGGTGACTATTTTTTTTTTCTATTCGTATTCATACATAAAAGAATCCACAAAAATATTTTTCAGTGAGACTTATTATGTTCTGTTAGATCAATGCTTTATGTACAATTGTTGAGTTCTAATCAAATTTAGAAATGCCTTTTGAATTTTATTCTTTTTCTAATCTATGTTCCATATGTTGTTTGTAATTTCCTATGATTGCTATCTATATAACTCTTTTAATCCTGGAGATCGGAACTACAGTGGATTTCTCTCACAAATCTACTGTGCAACTACAGTACCAATCTAAAAGCCGTTCGATCCAGCAATAGAACATCCAGACCGTCCACGCGCCTTTCCTTCTCGAATACTCCAGCATCCACCAGCGACGCCTCCCACCAGCTCCCAAATACGTGCCGCCTCGGGACATCCCCGTCCGCCCGTGACTGCTCCTCCGTCGCCCACACGCGCCAGGTACCGGAGCCGCCTCCTCCGACCTCCGCCGCCACCTCCTCTCCACAGATCACCGGCGCCGCGGCACATCACCCGCAACGCCGGCGCCTGCGGCGTAGGCCCACTCGGCTTCGTCTTCTCCCGTCCTCAACTCCAACGCCGCTGCTCCCCGTCACCTGGCTTCGCTGCTGCCCAGCCGCTCGGCTTCTCCGGCGCCGCGGCGTGTCACCCGCAAAGCCGGCGCACGCGTCGCAGCCGCGAAGGAAGACGTGCTGCCTCCGGCATCCCCGTCCACCGCACCGCGGCCTGGCCCCGCCGCTGTTACCCGCGGCCTGGCCCGCTATCAGCACGGCGCGGCTGACTGGCGCGGCCGACGCGAGGCCTGCAGCGCGGCGCACGGACGCCAACGCCCGCGAACACACGGCCGCAACGCTGCCCAGGCGCGCAGCGCGCGCGCGGCCCTGGGCACTGCCGGCGCAACCCGCGCGGCACCCCACAGGCGCAACCGCCGGCGCGGGCCCCCAGCACTCCTCCGGTCCTCCCGTCGCTGCCTGCGATGCGCTGGCTCGCCGGCGGCAGCGCACGGGCGCGCTGGCCCGCGTCGGCGCGGCCGACAAGCTCTCCAGCAGCAGACGCGCGCGGCCGTGGTCGGGACAGACCGCGTAGCGCCGCCACCGGAGCTCAGGCCACCGCCGGCCATCTTCCTCTCCTCTCTGTTTCTTCGATGAAGGAAAACGAACGCGGACGACGAACACTGCCTCGGTGGTCCTCCCGTGACCAAGAGACGTCCCTTCCTTATCCTCCTCCATGGGGCCCACGTGTCAGAGAAAGTGCCACCTCCTTTGCCCTTTAAATGCACTTGGTCCATTAGAATAAAGAGGGTAACAGAGTGGGTTCACTAGATCGGCTCATGGAGCCTGACCGCATGGACCGGTCAGTCCAAACAGCAGCCTGGAACACGCGCGTCCGCACCTACGAAAATGCTACGGCCACCCAGGAAAGCGTACAGGAGGGGATGAAAATCTATTTTCCATGTGTCAGAAAATTTCTAAATAAACTATGTCCACCCAATACCCTACCCATGCAATTTCACCCTCGATCCTTTTTACCCAAAATTCTATATTTATTTCCAAATTTTAATTCATTTATAAATCCTTTATAAAACTTTTGAAATTCATAGCTCCTCCATCCTAACTTCAAATCACATGTTGCTTTACCTTTTAAGTAATATGATTATAATTGAAATTTTATGTTCAAATTTTTTACGATGCTTACGAGGCTTAATTTATTAATTAAGTCCCAAATTTTACTATAGCTCGAAGGCTTGAAATTTCAGTAAGTCCAAATTTTTCCTATGGTTTGGAACTTTCAAAATTTCAAAGTTGTAGATTTTACTATAATCTGGAGTCCCACAAAATTTACGACAAAATTTAATCAAGATTCATTTAATTTTTGTTATTTACATAATTATTATTATATCTTGAAGGTGTCATTTGTCCTCAAAATCCAAATTTATGTGTATACCACTGCAAACCTCATATGCTCATTACTTTTCAATTGCTTAATATTGTGCACTCCCAATCAATCCCTTGCATCCGCCAGCATCTGCTTTCGTCGTCGCCCTCTTTACAACCCAGTCTAGCCCTACAGTGGCCCTAACGGCTACATTTCGTCCTCAACTCTAAACAACAGGTGTCACTATCTTTTTTTCATGCTTCTAAATTACTAACCTCCATGTACATTGCTTTCCATGTTAACTACATCCAAATTTTCATTTTACCGATACCAATATAATTGTATTTTACACTATTATTTCACGTAGAGATATATGCTTATTGTACGAGACTTATCTTTTGCTTCCATGTACAATCATATAAAATGTTGCATTTCTGCCTTCCTGACCCGTGCTTCGTCGCGAAGCACGGGGTTCTCTGCTAGTTTCTATTAAAGTTGTGACATAAGCGCGTTCATAGTTGACATAATACAACATAACTAACAATTTCTCAAGATGTGGTAAGCATGGTACTTCCAAAGGAGACTGTATTTTGATGAGCTTCCTTCCATACTGTTATTTTTTATTATATATCATTACATGACTGCTAAATTGTACTGGTTTTCCTACTTTGCCTATGATTACTGGAGTAATTTTTTTAGATAATGATTACTGGAGTAAATGCATCTGAATCGTACCAAAGTAAACCAGGCTCTGCTCTGTGTTGTGTTTCATCATGTAACGGTGTTGAATTAGAAACTTTTTGAGGCAACTATTCAAGATATGGTTATTTCGTATACATTGTGTATTTTTGCAACACTGACTGTTATGATGTGCTGCATCCTGCAGGTTCCTACAGGATCCCGTAGTGCACATCCTGCAAACCTTGGTGATTTATTCTCCGAGGGTTCCTTGAATCCATATGCTGACGACCCTTATGCATTTGGCTAGAAGGTGATAACTTGTTTGCGCTCAAAAAAAGGTGATTACTTGTTTCCTCCTTGGCAGATTTTACTTATCGAGCAGTACTACACTAATCATGCAACACTGAATACACCCAATACTGTTTCATTTCTCATTTATTAACTTCTGAAGAATGGCAATCTTAACCTGGAACTAGCATTTTTTGAGTAATTTGGACTGGTTAATACAAGACTAATTCAACTAGAGCTGTTGGATGGCCATAACTATGGTTTGAAAACCATAGTATAACTTGGTATCTTGCTGAGTCTGTAACACATTTCTTTCTTGTTAGTAATTTACCTATTCTCACCAAATTTAGTTCATGATTTTGGGTGCATCAATTCCAATCTTGTTACTATCAACATTTTGATCAGCAGAAACTACCAAATTTGTTTCTTACCATCAGTATGCCATATTTTAGTCTGGAGCTAAGCATTGCATCAGCAAATCGATAATGAATCCTTTCATAGGAGTATAGGTTTTTTTCTGGTCTTGAAATTTGAACTGAATCTCGTCTTGCAGCTCACACCTGGAAGTATCATCTTTGCAAGCACAATGACGAATTCTGGAACACACAAATACCTCCACCATGTTGAATCAATCCTGCGGCCTTTACCTGGTCATCTGTCCATCCTAGTGTACATGACTGCCGTTCACTCATGTGTCTGAAGCATTGTACTGCAATAAGCATCACGATTGTCTCTTTTTTAGATTAAGACGATTGTCTGATATTTAGGTGATTTGTGAATGAACCGTACATGTCATAACTACGGAGTAACCGAATATCCTCAGATAAAGTACTTAGACCATCTACAAGAGTATCCTATAATTTTCTCCTAATGTACATGATTTTTAGGATCTCCAAAAACGAATAAGATAGGAAAAAAAATTACCAATCTCCCACAGCACCCTATAATTCTCTCTTAATAATCAAATTTAGGCCCACCAGAAACAATTAGTTGGCCCGGCAGTTGCTGTAGTCGCCCTCCTCTACTCGCGCGATCCACGGCGTCGCGCAGCCTTTCTCCGCTCCCGGCACTTCACAGCGAGGGCCGGCCGCCACGGTTCTTCCTCGCAGGACGTCCGGCAATCTTCTACGTTCGCGGCAATTCACAGCGATGTTTGTTCAGATGATCAGCAGCCTACGCATCCGATGGGAAGTGTCCCATATGATACTACAAAGAATACAGCATATCAGCACAGTTTTGAGTGTCTAGCACAGCAGCCTACGCATGCGAGATCGGGACAGGTTACTTTTCTTGAACGGGACGCGCGACGTGCCTAACACAATCGGAGCCATCGCAAGGCAGCAGGCAGGCCCGTATCCTGATCGCCGGCTGAATTTTCCCAGCCGCCGTGGCCTCCAGTTCGCGCGCTCGAGCCGTGGATACGCGCGGAAAAAGCGTGCGGAGATATACGCACCTTAGGGGAATTTTTCCAATATTGGGAGGTCATATAGCGTTCGTTGGAGGCGGTGTTTTTTCTTTTTCTTAAAAAAACGTATTGGGAATACTGTTGGAGTTCTTTCTTTACCAGCCGCAGCATAGCTACTGGATCGTTACGTTATGTTTGCCTGATATATGCCGTCGACCGTCGTGCGGTGCTGTTGGATCGGTATTTTTGCTCTTCCCGCCGGACCAAGGCCCGGTCCAGGCCACAAGTGCTCCAGTGTTTACTTCCTGTTTTTTTTTTTTTTTATTTAGACCTTCTTTATATCTAGTTTTACGGGCTGGGGCGGCCGGGGGCCATGCGCCCCCAAGCCCCTCTAACATTTCCAAGCAAATTTTCATGATTTTTATTTATATTAAGATGGAGAATATAACAAAATCCTTGTCACATATACCTTTTAATATTTTCTAGATAATTAAATCATACAAAACACTATTAGATAATATTACGAAGCACATTAGAAAGACTAAAACATAGATAAAATTACAAGTACTCGTGTCAAGTCGATGAATTAATAATAGTCACCGTGAAAAATCTAACTTAACTCATTGTGCTCATTTTTTACAAGGGTGTGTTTAGATCCCGAAAATTGGCACCGCATCGAACTGGTAGCACTTTTCGTTTGTTTGTGGTAAATATTATTCTATCATGGGCTAACTAGGCTCAAAAGATTCGTCTCATGAATGTATATCTAAACTGTGCAATTAATTATTTTGTTTACTTACATTTCATAGTTCATGCACGTGTCTTTTTGGTACATTAAATGATTCAATGTGACGGAAATTTTGAAATTTCAAGTCAAATTCGGGTGATTTAAACACAACTCAAGTTGGATTTTCTCGGCCCTCCTTATGAATAGTCCCGGTAGTGCTAGACGGCACGAAAATAGAACACAGTTCGGATCGATCATCTGTCTCTTTGACAATTGATGATCTATGTTACGCACATGGGCTTTGTTAGCTTAACAACCACCATGCACTGGTTGGTTGGCCAGCCGACGGATTGGAGAGCGTAACGCTTGCTTAGCAATAATATCTCCAGTGCGAACTGCCTGGCTTCCACATGACTTGACTTAACGTAAGTCAGCCTTAACATCTTGCTCGCACGCACTAAGAGAGTGTTTAGATCCACACATCTTAGTTAGCTATTAAGAATTAGCCGAGGTGGGTTCAAATAGACTTAGATACTGTTTGCGGGCATAAGTAGCAATTAAAGATTGGAGTGAAGAACTATTCTACCTTATAAAGATTATACAAATCAGTGAACCATTTCCAACTGGGAGTTGTTCCAAAACCTTGATCCTGAGGACTGAACTAGCTCTAAGGTTTTTTTTTAATTATTTTTTTGGGCTGCCCTTATTTATTTGGTGATCTCGTTCCGGGGGGGGGGGATCATTACACAAATACCATAGTATAGAAGCAGTAGTAGATGCGGAGAGGTAGAGATACAGATAGATATGACAGAGAGTAGTGATTTTATATGTATAGGAGACAGAGTCAAAGAGATAATATCTTCAGTGCTGACTTCCTGACTTGCACTGCACATGGAATGATTTGAGTTAACGCCAGCCAGTGTCAACATATTAATTGCTTCCCCCAATAAACGTGATCTCGCCATTTCGATATTACTACTAGTGGGACTTCTTTATTAGAGCTAGTATTATAGTGTGTACTGGCCGGCGAAATCACAGTAGAAAAACTGGTCACGTTGGAGAGAGAATGTTGAGCTGGCGTTTATTTTCTCGCCCGCCTCAAGCACAAGACACGAGAGAAGAAATAACTCTTGTAGCCAGCGACAAGCCGTAAGAGCAAGTATTATGTTAGGATTTAAGCCAAATTTAAATGCTGATGTGGAGGAGAGAAGGGAGGAGAGAGAGGAAAAGCAGGCTATAAGCTTACAGCCGGTTTGGGTACAAGAACCAAGAAACTATATGAGATAGACAAGTGGATCACGTATTAATTAGAAAGAGCTAACTATTGTATGAGTGGGCTGAGAGAAGGCCGTAAGAAACTGAATGCTAGCTGAGATAGAAAAATTAAATGCTTACAGCCTATACTACTAGTTAAGTACTTGACCATAGTACTAGCCGGCTAAATAGGTGGCTGCAAATGACGTGGACGCGGCTTACAGCCTGCTGCTGGCTGGGTTGATCTTAGCTAGCTTGTGCTTTATATATGATTGCAGTTTAAAACCGAGGTGAAGCCCGGCCTATAAGCCGGCCTCCCTCTTGCATCCCCGAAACAAAGCGAAGAGTAGAGGAACTGGACAGCAGGGGTTCTCTAGCTAGCTCGCGGCAGGGGGACGAATAGGTGAGAGCTAGCTGAGATGGCCGGAGGTGTCATTGTTCCGAGCGATGGCCCTGCCACGGACTACGGAGGCGGCCTGACGCTCTCGGTGTTCATGAGCTGCCTCGTGGCTGCCTCCGGCGGCCTCATCTTCGGCTACGACATCGGCATCTCAGGTGCGCGTGCTAACTGATGCATCTCATGGAGCAGCTGTTGAGTTCCTATCGTACAATTCAACAGAAAATCCTACGTTCAAAAACAACAATTTCTGTGTTCTGAAACTCTGAACAGTTACCTGACCTGTTCATAATTGGATCACCGTTATATTCATTCAAATTGAAAGGCGGTGTCTCGGAGATGGAGCCATTCCTGCGGCGCTTCTTCCCTCACGTGCTGGAGCGGATGGCGTCGTCGGCCAAGGGAACGAGTACTGCCTCTACGACAGCCAGACGCTGACGGCCTTCACGTCGTCGCTGTACGTGGCCGGGCTGTTCGCGTCGCTCCTGGCCAGCCGCGTGACCAGGGCCATGGGCCGCCAGGCCGTCATGCTCATGGGCGGCGCCCTCTTCTTCGCCGGCGGCGCCGTGACGGGAGCCGCCGTCAACATCGCCATGCTCATCGTCGGCCGCATGCTGCTCGGCTTCGGCGTCGGCTTCACGAACCAGGTCAGTTTCACTTGTCCGCATCATCCGGAGCTCGGCCATGTGTGCCGTGTGCGCCAGAGGGTAGAGCGAGCCGCCGACTGCAGTCATTGGACCTCGTGGTAGACTTTTTCACTTAGTCTTATATATCCACATCAGTGGCAGCTTACAGTCAAGTAAGTACGTAGCTATTACGAGGTCATCAAAAGATTTCGTGACAAAGAGGTCATAGATAGAATTAAAGATTGCCAAGATATTTTTCGAGCGATTGTTGATTAAATAAGCGCGTGCATTCAAATAAAATTAAAAACGGCAAGTCCACGATAGAGAAGCGAGTGCCGGCCATAATTCGGTAGTCGCGGCGACTATTTCAAAACTGGTGACGCGGGCATGCATATGGCCATGTGGGATCCGCGGGAAGAAACAAAAACGAGCTGTTTATGTCTTCGCTGACCTGTAATCTTTGTTGACTTTGTGTTAGTCCAAACTAGAACTGTCCTATCCAGTACGTACGTCGGTACTACTACAGTGGAGAGGATAAGATTTTCCTTTTTATATAGAATAAAAAAGAGTACAGTGGATGACAACAATGATCGATACGGCAGGTAATGTATGGCCACTAGTTGATCGCCTAACTGTACTCGTCGTGCCGATGCCAAAGGCTTGGGATAGACAGTAGGGACGGTTCGTTGAGATATAGTGGCCGTATGATGCTTCTCAACGAACTGTCGTTGGGGCCATGCATGGAAGCTGTGGCAGATCAGCTGCGAGATTCTTTCTGATCGTACTTTAGAATTGGGAGATGAACGACAGTTCGTTGAGAAGCTTTATTTGCTTCATAATCTAATCTACTGTAGATTGGACTATTGGGTCCGTACGCCGTTTCAATCCCCACCGTGGCACGCGACCTGGTCACCGGGTCTCCTCCTTGCTGGCTTGGTGCTTCCCTCGAGATCGATCACCTAACACCAAACAATGGCATGTCGGCATGTTGCCCAGTTCGAAAGTCAGCTTGTCAGGACTCGTGTGTCTCGGCTCAAATGGGAGCGATCAGCGATGACGGCCTGCCGGCCCAACTGTGGAGCAATGTCCGCCGTCCTTTAACAGAGACTATTTAAAGGCCCATTAGAGCCTGATTAATTTAAATTTAAATCGGCGATGCAGGCCGCGCCTCTATTCCTGGCGGAGATGGCGCCGTCGCGGTGGCGCGGCTCCCTCACGGCGGGCTACCAGTTCTTCCTTGCGCTCGGGGTGCTCATCGCCAACGTCGTCAACTACTTCACGGCGCACCACTCGTGGGGTTGGCGCGTCTCGCTGGGCCTGGCGGGCGCGCCGGCCGTCCTCATGTTCTTCGGCGCGCTCTTCCTCACCGACACGCCCAGCAGCCTCCTGATGCGCGGCCGCGCCGACCGGGCCCGCGCGGCGCTGCTCCGTGTGCGCGGCGCCGACGCCGACGTGGACGCCGAGCTCAAGGACATCGCCAAGGCCGTGGAGGCCGCGCGGCAGAGCGAGCACGGCGCGTTCCGCCGGATCGCCACACGCCGCGAGTACCGCCCGCACCTGGTCCTCGCGTTCGCCGTGCCCACCTTCTTCCAGCTCACGGGCGTCATCGTGCTCGCCTTCTTCGCGCCGCTCGTGTTCCGGACCGTCGGGTTCGGCAGCAACGCCGCGCTCATGGGCGCCGTCATACTCGGCGCGGTCAACCTCGCCGCGCTCCTGCTCTCCACACTCGTCATCGACCGGTACGGACGGAAGGTGCTCTTCATGGTCGGCGGCGTGCAGATGGTCGTCTGCCAGGTCGCTATTGCCTGGATCATGGGGGCGAAGATCGGCAAGAGCGGCGAGGCGGCAATGGCGCACCCGTACGGCGTGGCGGTGCTGGTGTTCACCTGCCTGTGCTCGGCCGGGTTCGGCTGGTCGTGGGGGCCGCTGGGGTGGGTGATCCCGAGCGAGATATTCCCCGTGGACATCCGGTCGGCGGGGCAGGCCATGAACGTCTCCATCGTCCTCGGCCTCACCTTCGTGCAGACGCAGTCGTTCCTCGCCATGCTCTGCCGCTTCAAGTACGCCACCTTCGCCTACTACGCCGCCTGGGTCGCCGTCATGACCGTCTTCATCGAGCTGTTCCTGCCGGAGACCAAGGGCATCCCGCTCGAGTCCATGGGCGTCATTTGGGCCAAACATTGGTACTGGAAGAGGTTCGTCCACGACGGAAAGAGCGGCGAGGCACTGACCTAAGGTCATAGGCACATGAAGAAAAGGAAAAGGAAAGAAAACATCTAGATAATACAGGGTTGCTCTGGAGTGTGGACTTGTAAGTTTTTATGTCTGTGCCATGACCATTTGGCATACCAACGTGTAATTGTATATTCGTCGTTGTGGTTTGCGGTTATGAAATGAAATATAATGTTTGTTTTTGTAATGTATATATGGACTAGTTAAATGCCCGTGCGTTTGCTGCGGGATAACTAAATTTTAGATAAAAACATGGATCGCACGATAAGATAACAATACTATGAAATTAAACCATGATATTAAAGTGACATTTAATCCAAACAAGTTTTGTGAAAGTAACACAATCAATAATGGATATCGCGGGTTTGTAAACTCTATTTTATGGCCTTCTACAATAAATGTAACTGCTGAAATCAAAATTGCACTAACGATTGTAGACATTCCATTTTATCAAAGTGAGTCATCAGGATATATACTGAATCCCTCACCAATAATCACCATAATCTGAATTTGTTTTGTAACAGAACACTATAAACCATGCAGGAGGTCAAATATAGTTATACAGTTTCCACGGTGGATTGCTTTTTTATACAGTGTCAGGCATACATATGTACAACCAGTGTCGTTTACCCTTGTGCTTTGATCTACTTTACTCGAATATTGCTAGCCCTTGTTCTTCTCATCCAATCCCCTCTAGAAGCCTATTTAATCACTCCTTTTTGTCTACGTTTCAGCCTAGGAAGGCCATTCGGAACAGTGATAACCAGCACAGTTCCACATACATTAGAATGAGTAAATTGTGCAGCAAGAGAAGGGAGGGCTTCGTCTCTGTGATTTAGCAAAGGTGTTAATAAACCCTCTGTTTTTTTCTCTCTCTGGCTGTCTTTCCAATTAAGAAGGAAAACGCTTCCACACTGATGTTAGAACTCGGCATTAGAGGCATGCTGATGTTGAAATTGAAATGCCTTACCATATATGGCGGCGGCCAGCAGCAGCACCTTAATTGGTTCAGAATGATTACCTTGTTCTAATATATAATTTGGTTGTCAATAAAATTGAAATCTTTCTTCCATCCATTCAGTTAGTTGTTGAGTAGTACAATTAGTATTGGCAGTGGTATACCTCATGGTACAGTAAGTTGGAGCTTGATGTGGACTTGTCTGACCAGCAATAAAATCCCGGGACTGGAAAAAATAGAGTGAAAAGGTTAATGGGAAATGATCCATTTAATTAAGGTTTGTTTGGAAACTTGAGAGCTAACCCACAAAATAACAAATTATTTTGGATATTAATACACTCATGAGCAAAGCAACAAACGAATCAGTAACTCATATGTCTTTTGGACCTCAATTCACCAGTTCGTAAAAAACAATCAGTAACTTTTGTACATGGTAAAAAAAAAACTTCAGTGCAATAATGCAGCAGGTACTCTATTAAACACAACCTCAATAAACTTGGCAAAAGTCAGTCCCTCTCCAACATATGAGGATGGCCACAAAGAGTCTGAAAACCGACCAGCAGCATGCAAGTAGATAGTACTTCTGCATTACACATTAAGATAATTGTATTGCTGCTTTTTTGTATGTTATATTTTGCTCGATTGAGTCTAACTGTGTTGGAAAATAAAGGGATAAATAAACATCCCATGAGATTAAACATGTACGGGAGAAGCTAACTGTGTTGGCAAGCTAATAAATTGCTACTATGTAAAAGTTCAAACATGAAGACGCCCACTATCATGCAAGTTGACAGCATTACAGAACCAAGTCATTCTTGATATCTCTCATCACTCGCTTATTAAAAAGTTATTAGTAGTAAATCATTATCTTGTTAAAGCAACATCAAACTCTAGTTATTAGAAGTCAGGCTGCTGGAGTATATCTGCCATAACCAAAAATCAATGCCTCTGAAATATTCAGAGAGCTAGAACTTTTGTGAAAAAGTTCAGTCTGTACTATCAAACCACAAAGTGATATTGAATTACCATATGCTCACAAAGATATGTATATGACACCCACACAAATATGCAATCTTAGGTCTGTAGCTTTAGGAGCCGTTTCAACTTCTTGAAACTCTCTCCTGAACAGGAAAACAGAGAAAGAAAGAAAGACCATTATGCCAGGTGGGTATAGAAGCAAATGAGAAGACACAGAATCATGAAAACTGTAGTGAAACATAGAAGGCTTTTGTCGTTGACATGAATAGCTACTGATTAGTAATAGTTCTCAGTCTAGCGTTAATAACTGAAAGCTCACTTCTCTGTTAGCGTGCGCAACAACAAATAGAGGTGGTGCTTCAGGTATAATTTTTCAGACAAACAATATTGCCTAAACTTAGCATCCATGTTTCAGAGTACTCCACTTAGGCTGTTGTCGGACAAGCAATAGTGTCAGCTGTGCAATCTTAGTTGTCTGTTGATTTTTCCACACATGACATATGGCTGATGACACCAAATTTTAAGATGGCTCAAATAGAAGAAAATAAGTAGAATTTTAAGATGGCTCAAATAGAAAAAAAAAAAAAATAAGTAGAATTTTAAGATGGCTGATGACACCAATAGTTCAAGATGAAGATAGTAGTACCCAGCTGATTTCTTGAATGCACACCAAAATTTTCTGGAATGACAAAGCGTGAACTAAAGCCCAAGTTGGGTTGCATATACAACCAACAGCAACTGAGCCCAAGTTCTGTGAAAGTAACACAAACATGAAGGACGTCCTTGAGTGCAACATATCAACTGGATTTTCAGTTTGTTCAACATGACGCTTTGTTTCTAAAATCACTTGTCCTAATTGTCTTGCTTAGAAAAACAAACATATAGCATTAATATGGCATCTACTATATAGTAAACCTATTTGAATATTGCAAGCCCAGAAGTTATATAGAGCTCATTGATGATCACTAAAAATAGACCATGCACTGTAGCAATTCGACAATAATACAAGTGAAAATGCATTCACCACGGAGACAGCAGTAGTAAGATGCCTTGATAACCATTACCTTTCCGTCCATTCCTTCCAAGTCTATATATATACTCTCTATCAGAAGGCAGTCCAACCTACATGTGGAAACAATATTTTTTTATTCAGAGATAGGAAGAGAAACAATTATGTAAGTCACATGTAAGGCAATGGTGACATCACGATAATCTACACCATGTACTGTTATTTTTTTTGAAAGTAAATGGCAGGAGCTCTGCCTTTCCATTAAGATAGGGAAAGAAGTTTTTATGTACAGGTTATACTTATAGAGAAGATGGCCTAGCCGCGGCCAGAAAGGAAGCCCAAGAGCAGAAAGCGAAAAGCGAAAAACTCATAAAAGAAGTCACCCGCCCCAAACTTGAGCCCTTTTCCTTTGCTCGATGTCCTCCTTTATTCTTTGGGCGACCTGAAGCGGCGTCTGGAGCTCGTTTGAAAAAATCCTTCTATTTCTCTCTTTCCATATATTCCAGACGGTGTAGAGGACCATTCCATTGAAACGCTTCCTTTCATCTTTTACGATCCTTGATTGAGCATTCTCCCACCAGGAAATGAAACGAGGCGGGTCAGTGGCCGGCAGTATTTGGGCTGCGTCGAAATGCTCCCATTGGAGGACCATGTACTGTTATGTCACAGCTAACTAATATTAGACCCTTTGACTATCCATATTCATCTGAGACCTTAGTTATTTCACTGCACGAAAGTAGTTACCAATTTAAATAGGGCTCAATTATATAGCCATTGCAAAAGACAATTATGGGGAACTTCCTCTGTTTGATCTTGGCATGTTCATAAATAGACACAGGACTGTTACAGTAAAAAAGGCAATTATGTGATCTGGTACAACCTGAATCTGACATTGTACCCAACCTGTACGTATCTGCCTCTAACAAAAAGGAGATATAATGCAACCAAGAACATTATGACAATAAAGTAATATGCTATAATGGGATTATCTGCAGAAATTAACTGCATTGCCTGATGCATACTATATATATACATAAGCAAACCAATGAACCAACCTTCAAATGAAAGTTAGCAATCTTGATGTACTCTGATGCTCCATGAACAGTAAACTGATTTTATTAACTAAAAATAATGAATTCAAGGCGCACTAAATTGACCCACGTCAATTCATAGTCAATCTCTAAAACAAAAATTTTATTCTATTCTTTCATGCAGTCCATGGGTCCCATATACATTACAACAATTCAAGCATACCAGTGCTTTCAGCCCAATCAACACTAACATCTATCCGTCATGTTCTCTGTCCTAGAGAATTATGTGAATCGGCAAAAATCCTATCGAACAAATAATATAGGATGAACACTCAGGAAAAAAATAAATGAAACAATATGGTCTGAACTGGAAAGAGGGGGCAGGATACACCAGGCCGACTCTCTTTTCAGGCCAGGCCACCTAAACAAATTTCAGAGATAAGGAAGCAAAAGCACAATCTGTGTTACTCATGGAAGCAGCATCCTCAGACTAAACCTATGTTCTCAGACCTGTTTCACCCTCAAAAACAAAAAAATATGTTCTCAGCAGATGGATCAGACTTTTTTTTGTTGTGATAAGCCTTTGTGCAAGGCTTCTCCTAGCTATGTGGTTACCTGCAATTCTGAGTTATGTGGATACCTGCAGTTCATTTTTTTCAGTGATGAAGCTGATTATGGTGACTGACCGAGCATACTAAATACGGCATGGTGAGCGCGTGTTTCTGATTAGTGCTTACCAAATACGGCACAACACACAGTTTGGATGGCAATTACCTGAATTTTTGCAGAATTTGAAGCTCGAATAGGAATTCCAATACGGCGAAAAGAACAAATATAGAAGAGATGCCCAATCCGTCAAATATGAGCTGCTAGTTAATGCATATATTGAACTAATTGTATGATAATGTATCAAGAATTTCATAAGGATTTTGAAATCACATAAAAAGGCTAACTGTCATAGATAGCAAATTAACGATTTGTGTGCACTAATAACCCAAATATTCAGTGAGCTAGACCTCTCGAGAACAAGTTCAGTCTGCTACTTAACAATTTTGTACTGTCAAACCACAATGTGATATTGAACTACCATATGCTAACATACGATTTGTATATGGCACCCACACATTAGTGTTATCTTAGGTCTGTACCTTTAGGAGCCGTTTCAACTTGTTCAAACTCTCTCCCGTACAGGAGAAAAAAAGAAAGACTATCATGTCAGGTGGGTATAGACGAAATTGAGCCGACACAGAATCATGTAAACTGTAGTGAAACATAGAAGGATTTTGACATATACATGAATACCTACTAATAGCAATATTTATCAATCTAGCATTAACTGAAAGCTCAGTTCGGTGGCAGAGTGGTGCATCAACAAATAGAGTCAGTGCTTCAGGTATAATATTTCAGGCAAGCAATATTGCCTAAACTTAGTATCCAGGTTTCAGAGTACTCCAGTTAGGCTGTTGTCGGACAGGCAATAGTGTCAGTTGTGCTATCTAGCCTGTACCTAAACACTAATCCAAATCATCATCCATCACAAATAGGTTCAGGTGCCATAGCTTCAGGTATGGTTACTCATTCTACTCCAGTATGTTGTTGGACACGCAATAGTACCTTTCACTCTTATGTGTTGTCGGACTCCCTACAGTACATTTTTAAAGAATGGTTTGGTACAGAGTGTCTTTTCTCTTACAACTTTCAGTTAACTGTATCTTCTAAGTTAAAATCAGTTTCTTAGTCATTGCAGGATCAACCTGAATCAACCTGAAGCAAAAGTGGGTAGAAATTTTAATAGGAGTACAGAGACGGGACATTGCAGGATCAAGCTGAATCAGATTTTTGGGAACCAGCCATTCTACATGGTGGAAACAGATGGGCAAAATCTAATTAGGAACATCATAAATTTGATAGTTGATGTCACTGCTAGAAATTTTAACTGGAGAATAAATGAAAACTCCTAGAAGAAGATAAAACCGGCTACTGCTGCATGCAACAGGTGAATCACATCAAGAAATAGCATAGTTATTTAAACCCTGACAATCTACCAGATTACAAATGTTTTCAAATCTGTACTATCAATATTTATCAAAGAAGCCCATTCAAAGAAACAGCATTAACAGATAGGTTCCTAGCCAATCATCAGGGAGTGAACATTCAAACCGAAGATTCATCATGGGTTTTTTCAGAGAACAAAACAAAATCAAAGATTAAGATGGGTGTAGACACTTCAACGATCGGTGTAACAGATGGGCTGAATGCTTATTTGAACATGCTGATAACCAACACCTTTGATCAAAGGGGTGAGTACCTGTGTGGATTTGCACCAACGGCTTCTGCTGCACAGCGTCGTCTGGATCAAAGGTGTGGCTTCCCTTGTAGGCGGATCCCGAGCGGCCTGCGGTGTGGAGGCGTCGCGAGCAGAAGGTCAACACGCAGCGATAGCTCGTGAGCGTGACACAGGTGATGAAGGATTTGAATTGTTTCCGTAGAGGGAGGAGAACGTGCGACCTGAAGAAGTGAGGGATTTGAATTGTTTCCGTGAATGGCTACCGAGGGATTTGAATTGTTTCCGTGAATGTCTCCCATGATTTCCTATATTTATCTCCCATGAACGTGCGACCGGTGCATGGTTGTCTCCCATGGTTTCCTATATTTATCTCCCATGACCGGTGCATGTTATTTCCTATTTTTGTCTTTCCTTCCATGACCGGTGCATGTCTTTCCTTCCTTTCACAGATCGCACGAAAAACGGGTATCCGTTCCATCCTTTTAGGTAGTAAAGATACTGCGAATCAAGGAGCATGTGCGGACAACTCAGCTGCGCTCTACGCGCTCTGCCTGCCTCGCCTCGCCTGTCGCCTCAGCGGCCCCTGTCCAGTCTCGTCTTCTCATCGCTGCCACGCTTGACCTGTCGCGCACGACGAGAAACGATCGAGGAGCACGCCGCATGGGCAGGTTCAGAAGAATTTCAGAGTTGGTTCGGCGGCGCTACTACTAGCAGTCAAGTCAAGTGCCACTGGTAGACGAGACCAACCACACGCTAGTGGTGAAAGCGTAGAAGGATAGCAAGTTGGATGAAAACGAAGCCCGGCACTGATCTGATTTGATCATACCGGTGGACTCCACCGACGATAGATCTTTCGGCGGGGAAGTAGTGCGCACTGCGCAGAAACGGTACAACGCGACTTGCCGGACGCACCACCACCCATGCGTGATGATGCGTCGTCGGTACGTGTACCGGTCGCTCGTGCGGTCGTGTCCGCGGACGACGTAGTGCGCGCGCCCAAGCTCTGCGTCACGGCGCGGCGCCCGCTGACATCGAGCACCAGTATGTACGTGCCTTTTACGTATTCGAGAAATAAAAAATCTTGCTGCAGTGTCCAGCCCGTTCATGTTAATCTGGGATACACCAGTTTCATCTGGACATGACACTCTGTGTTACAGCATGAATGAAGTTTCTTATGTGTCCAGACTCTGTACGGGTATAGCAGCAGTGACAGGCTCTGGATTTTTTTTAGAGGAACCAGGCTCTGTAACTGATCTGATCATCTGTTAATATATACTCGTAGCTGAAGAATGTATAGGGTGATAGGGCCTAAGTGTTTTATTACTCCAGTAGTACGTATTTAGCGGTCAGTATTATGCAGTAGTGAGCGTCGTATGGCTTGGGCATGTTTATTATCTTGCAAGGACCTTGTATATTAGCATGTGTTCAGTCGGGTGCATGCTAATCTGATGGAATGGAACGAATTTTCTTATCAGGACATTGACACTCTGTATTATACATACATACGTATGAAGCTTCTCTTGTGTCTGTCCAGAATGTGTAGGACAGTGCCAGGTTAGGGTCTCCAAGTGTTTAGACTGTCATTTGGCGATCACGTCTGCCAAAATTCCAAATCCCAAGACACCCGCCGTTTCCTACAACGGCACAGCTTCCCGCCTTGGCTACTGCTCCTCCGTGACGCTGCCCATTCTCGTCATTTCCACTTCACTCTCTCACTACAAAACTCTGCAACTGCAACTGCGAAAGCCACTGCCTCTCTCCACCAAGATATTCTCAGTTCCCCATTCCCCACAGCGCAATGGAAGGAGGAGGAGAGCAAGGGATGGAGGTGGCTCTGACGACGGGAGCGTTGGAGGCCATGTGGAGGGAGGACGGGCTGCGCCCGGTGCTGCAGCTGGCGGACGACCCGCGGATGGAGGGGCGGTACCGCGTCTCGCTCTCCGACGGCGGCGCGCGCCTGCAGCCCGGGATGCTCTCCGCGTCCCTCAACCACCTCGTCTCCCACGCCGCGCTCCGCCGCGGCACCGTCATCCGCGTCATCGAGTACTTCGCTGGCTTCATCCGCGTCATCGAGTACTTCGCTGGCTTCATCCTCTCCGTTTTGCATGAAATTGGCAGAGTCAGTGATAGATCCAACATTTTGATGTGTATCATATAAAGAGCTGAGCTGACTTTTTTTTTTATTTTGTCCGTATATGCGTTTGCATGGAATGGGAGCCACTGACCCTTCAATAGTCCTTGCTCTTGTAGTCTTGTTATAGGTTTGGTCCAGTTCAAATTTCTTTCTCCATTTATATCCTGCAATTTTAAGTTCGAATTAAGTATATTTTGCTTTTCCGGATGAACAAACTCCTCACATGCCATATCCCCACTAAATTTAAATGACGTGTTTCGTGAATTTATTCTAACCAATTATAACTGGATGTTCTCTGACTATTTTTCCTTCTGTCTTGGTTTCTTCATTCAGGGTCACTATTGTCATCCAACTTGAGATACTTCGTGCTGAGTGCATGCTAATCTGCAGTCCCACAATCTCTGAGGCCAATGCAACTCGACATATTGGTGTATCCTGTTCTGGTGGTCTTGCCATCCATGAACCTGCCACAGGTTATGCTTTGGCCCTCCTGGAAATTCTTATGCAGGCCCAATGCTCGCTTCTTACTTGCAAGATTCACCAGGGCTCTTGGGTGCGATGGCAGCGCAGCTGACACCCGGCGCGGTGGTGGTGATCTCTGAGCATGCTGACAGCAACAGGACACTGTAGCCGATGCTGCAGGTGGTGGACGTGCGGATGGTCAACAACCCCTGCGCCGAGCGCTTCAGGATGGTGCTCTCTGACGGTGTCTACACGATGCATGCTATGCTTGTAACTGCCGAGAACACACGTGTCCGAGACGGCTCCATCCAGAAGGGCTCAATTATCCACCTCCAGGAGTTCACCTGCGGCACTGTCCAGAACCGCAGGTGAGGATTATTATCAATCCTTCCCTGCTCTCGATTCCATGCTGCATCCCTTGTTTGACATGCAGATTTGTTTTTATCTTGTTGCGTGCGTAGAAATGTTGAATCTTTGTTTGCCTCCCGCATGATTCGCTCAATGTTCAGTGCTGTAAAACCTGCAGTGTGTTAGCCTCGTGCCATATTGTTAGGGTTGCGAACTTTGCGGCATTTCTGTAGGAGATTTGTGGCTACCGCCTTGAAAATGTGTTGGGCTTTGATGGTGGTAGAAAATGGTATTTGCTTGATGTGGTACTGGAGTTTATGATCATTCCAGTCCACACTCAGGGAAGTATTGTTGATGGTTTTCTGCTGCCTTTAGATTACCCTCGGACTAGGTTAATTTGTCCAAATGGAGTTCAATAACTCTCAGCCAATTATATTCTTGTTTCTGTCAAGGTTGCGCTTCTCTGCATGCTTTCCCTTTCCCAATGTCATTAGTAATTTTCCAATGAAAGAAAACAGTCAAACAGACAATGGTTAAAATGCAGAGTTTCTTTTTATTCTATATAAACTACAAACTTTCTATACTGTTGATGATCCTCAGTGCAGTGAAAGGGTGCTGTAGTTTCGTGCTAGTAGTTACAAGTTGGAAAGCTCTCATTCTGGCATCCATGTCAAATCAGTATACCGACCCTCCAAATAGCTCTTTTAAGATATGACGAGTCTGAACCTTGTATACTCCCATGGGTGTTACTAAAGTTTGCACAATTATAGAATTCTAATGAATTACCGTACAACAATAGAATGTGGATTTACTGATATGCTGAATTTTATTGTCTGGAGTGGGTTACTGTTGTTTCATGAATGAATATTTAAGAATCGTTGTTTCTCCAACTTATTTGGTTCTTTGAATTGAGTCAATTTTTTGAAATACCTATTTCTGTTAGAGCTGACTAGGCATCTCCTAATGAGAAGAATATTGTATTTCAATGTTTTTTGTTGACACCTTTTTGTGGATCGCCTCTTATGAGTTTAATTGACCATGCCTTTCTCTTTTTGTTCAGGATCATTATTGTTATCAGACTTGATGTTCTGCAAAGTGAATGTGACATAATTGGAAACCCCAAACCCTATGTGATGAGAAACCAACCTAATGAGCAGGTCACCAACTTACCGGCCAGTGCTGCTCAAGCTAATACTGACATTACTCCTTGCATTTCTTTGTCTCGGGAAATATCAAACATGAGCAGGAATTTTGTGCGGAAGACAATTGCACAGATCAAGGATGAGAACCTGGGGCGATCAGATAAGCCTGATTTCGTCACTGTCAGGGCTGTATTGTCACATGTGAGGACTGATAAATTCTGTTATCCACCTTGTACCTTGGAGCTTAATGGTAAACGATGTTACAAAAAGGTGAGGAGAAATGGTGATGGGACATGGTATTGTAATAGATGCAATCAGCGCACTGAAAATTTTGAGTACAGGTGCGTGCTTTTCGTGTCAGATCAAGGATCACACTGGTACTACTTACGCTATTGCATTGCAAGAGGCTGGTGAAGCGATATTTGGCCACACAGCGCAAGAGCTTTTCATGATACGAAATGTTGAACAAGATGACGTGAGATTCACAGGAATCATGCAGGCGGTTCTTTGGCGTGAATACCTATTCAAGCTGAGAATCGATGAGGAAACCTTTAATGGTCAGCAGCATGTGAGATGCATCATCATTGGTGTTGAGAAGCTGGAAGAGACCAACAACCTTTTGAATGATGTTTCACACCCCATTCTGGAGGATGATTGCTCTGTCAACTTGGAAGCCAAACAGAGCCTTCTAACCTCCAGTAATGCTTATGGCTGTGCCACAGGTGTGGGTGCCACAGGCTTTTGTGCAGTCAGAATGGAAGCCTACTCTATCAGCTTCATCTGAGATTCCGAGTTCTGTGATTTCAATGGTTGCTTCATGGGTCGGTAGGCAGGGGGGAGTGCCCAACTGTGCTTCCGATGCAACCAGCCTGGGCACTGGTCTAATGACTGTCCTGTCTGAAGTGCATTAGTGCCTTGGCTCGTGGAGTCTCACGCAGGAGGTTTCTGGGAAAAACTGCAGATCAAGTAGTTCTGTCAAGGTTGCTTTTGCTTAGTAGTCTGGCTCCTAGTTTATCATGTCCAGTTATATTTCAGTACCTATCTGTATGTATATGTGCTGGTTTCTATGGACCAGGTAGTTAGTTACTTAGTTATGTGCTGGAAAACAGAAAACCTCTCTACTGTGTCCTGCCGCCGTATTGTGGAACCTGTATTAGGCAACTGATGGGCCTATGCTATAGGGTTCATCTTATGTTTAAGAATGTTTATATATATGTGTTCTGTTCATCGACGGTTTTCTAGCATCTGCTTCTGCATGCATGTGAAGTGCTCAGGCAAATGCTCCCTTTATTCTAAAATTTTTTAAGAATTAAGTGTTCGGGTGTAGAAGCAAGGAAAATGCACCCAGGTTGGTTGGTGAATGTCTATGCTGCCTGTGACTATTAGGAGAATCTGGTGCATTTGATTGCCTGATGATTATTCAATTATTCATTTTTAGATCTATTCGCGTGAAAAGGGCATATATTTTACTGTGTTTATGTCAAGACGGAGGAAATATTTAGTGGCGAACATATCATTTTTTTCTTAAAAAGATGCCAAAAATCTATGTAGCAAATTTTATTAGAACATAGTCTGTCAACTAGGTGAGGAGTGATCACTGAAATCAAACATGTAATGGACTGATGGTGGAGGATTTCAGAGATTGTAAGATTAGTGTAAATTCTCACAACCTTTGTACCCGCGGCTCCCTAATAGGGTTGCTTATGATCTTGCAGCTCTCGGGTGTAAATTCTCGAGTGGAGTTTATACCACTTGCGATGATGTACTTTACATTGTTGACAAAATGAGAAATATCTTTCAAAAAAATATTAGAACAAGGAAACAAAAGCAAGCATCGCCCAGTTTTAAGCATCGTATTGCTGCAAATTCTGTTGTTGCATAGATTAATTATAGTGCCACAGAAAAGAAGACTGAATTTATTCCAGTGGCCGGCTTGGATCTTTCTATTTAAGATGAATTAGAATTTACTTCATGAAATAGACTATTTGGCTTAGAATTTGATACTAGAAAATAGGCGCAGCTTTGCGCCCTCCTTTGGAAGTAAACCAGCCTGTGGATGTTTGTAGCTATCCAAAATGATCTTGCATTGGTAGGAAGGGATCGATTATTACGTGAACTCCAAATGGTAGAGCTCCAATGAAATGTGAAGGCAAATGATAGGTTATTATTCATGAATACATGTGAGATAGTTTCTACAAGTATATATTTTTTTAGCTTAGTGCAGTGTATACATAAGGTTGGTAGCTTACATGAATATATCTCTAACATAGTAATAACTTACCAAATTTTCAGTTGAAGTATATATTTTTTGAATAGAAACTATCTTAAGAAGAAAAAAGGTGATGGTGTGACGATCCTTGGGTCTAAGGATCAACATTAGCAATAACTCAGATCATACAATTAGAAGACCAAATTGATTCTGTTCTGTAGGTATATAAGTACAGATCAAGTTGAATGGAATTGAACTTTCTCCAGGATTTGCCCCCTAATTATTAGGAAAAGGCTTAGGTATGAAATTATTTTGCTATTTGACATTACTTGGATCCCTTGAGGAATCTGCACTATAAAATCAATAACTTTTCTTAGAAGGATTAAATCAATATATAACTAACGTACAGGAAAAAGAGAATAAGTATATGATAATGCATATCAGCGCTGATTGGGTAGATCTGGAGCGAGTTGTGACCGGAGCTTGATTATACATGGCAAGATCGTTAGCTCTTCCATGCGAGTTGAATATTCAGATAAAAGTATATAATAGGAGAAATTTTATTATAATCAAAATTTTAGGATTGCATGTACATACTTCTGAAATTAAGATACTCTTTAGGAGATTTAATTCCTGAAATTAAGGACAGAAAAGAAGCATCAGTTTAATGAGAAGAATGGAAGGTAAACCTGTTTGAGCTGGGCTGAGAGTGGCCTAAATATCATTGGCCCTGTTTGATACTCTAGCCCAGGGCTAAAAGCTAGAGTTAGTTTTTTAGCTCTAGCTCTAGCTCCAAACTAGCTCTTTGCTGGGGAGATGCGTTGGATCCTTGGGCTGGTTTGATACTAAATGCACATTTTTAATTATTTAGTGGCTCAAAAAAGAGAAAAAAGTGAGCTTTTATGTGGTCCCGTAAAACCAGCCCCAATATACACCCCATAGATAGGTTAGTTATTTTGGGAGGCTTAGTTGCATTTAAATTTCCGTCTAACCCCTCTGTTTGGATCCCTTGGGGGCTAGTTGAGCCAAAACTAGCTCTAACCCTGGGATCCAAAAGGGCCATTGATGAAGAGAATATGAACAAAGAATTTCTTGAACTTAGGGTTGGAACTTGACACTACAATTAGGACGCGAAATGTATATAAAAGATGGTTTGCTTATGGCAGCTCGATATCCATTGTATTGTGCTGTGTTATGTAAACAGAATTGTGGATTACGTTATCTAAATTGTCTGCTTGCCCACATTGTTCAAGAGTAGTGATAAAAAGGTGAAAAAATAATTCTCTGATTTTTTAGTACGTACACGCGAGCCATCTAGTCCTGGATATGCACCTTGTGAGCGGGCAAACCTCAAATTTTATAGCCCAATCAACGTTCATAAAGCCTCCACTAATCCCATAAATCCATATCGCAGAGTGTCATGGACCTTGGATCCATGACGATAGTGTCTTCTACGGTGAGGTTATACCCCTCTACCGCGAGGCTTAGTTCTAGGGTAGCAGCCTAGGCGCTTGAGAGACATAGGGAGAGAGAGAGAGATTTATTGGTAATACTTTGCTTGCTTCTTGAAGAGTTCACGTATAGAGATAAATAGGCCAACCGGCCAAACAAACTACAAGCCAATTGCTCCTAAAATCAAGGACCCTCTCTAATCTCTTTCTTTTCCTAGCCACTAACCGGATCATGTCTGATCGGTCTGCATGGTGACCGGCTCCTCTTTACTTCTATTCTTGACGCCGGCTCCACTTCCCTTCTATTCTTAGCGCATGCACACCTTTTCTTCCGCCATGATGCGCTCCCGACGGAAGTACGAGTCACGCCGGCTCCACTTTCCTTGGGATGCACGCTGGCACCCGAGCAGCGCTGCGTCTCGCGCCGTCGTGCCTCCCGCGTCGGGGCGTGGTGGCGGTGGCCGCGGGCACCAGCGGGATCCGCCTTTGTCGCAGCGCGTGTTACCGTCTGAGGGGGCGGCCATGGCCGGGGTTGATGGCAGCGCACAACGCAGGGGACGCCGTCGCGTTCGGGGCCGCCGGTGCGGCGCCACATCGTCGAGAGAGGGGGAGAGGGAAGCCCACCGCCACCTCGTGCTCTTGCCGGGGGGAGGGAGGAGGGAGGGAGGGAGGGAGGAGGGACCGCGGGATCTGGGAGCTAGGACTGAAGTGGCGGCGTTCGCGTCTCCTTGCCGGCCCGGCGCCGTCGCTACTCCGCTCTCGCCTCTCGGCATGAGGAGCACGGTCCCAAAAACCGCGAGCGGATGGGTGCAGATGAAAGGGGCTTTGGACTGTTGGTTAATTTCTGTAAAGTTTTAGGGTTATTTTTGCAAAATAACCGGTACTCGCGACGATCCGGACCGTCCGCGCGCCCGATCTCACGGCCAGGAATTGGAGGCGGCGTGGCTAGGAACCTTGGGGTCCGTTTGGAATATACAAGATTTTTCACATTAATTTTATATAAAAATTTATCTTTATCTGCATCATATAACAAAGTTATAGTTTTCAAATCAAAAGAATATAAGCTCTGGTACGCGACCAGTACACTTGTAAGAAAGCTCAAAGCTAGAAAGTTGTAGATCCCATAGATAGCTACGCCTTTGATATAAATAAAATAAAATAAAATAAAATAAAATCTAACTCCATACAAGAAAAAATGTGATTTTTGTGATATCATTTAAGTATTTAACTTGCATGGAGCGTCTTGGGTGATATATACATAACCTGGGGATTAAACCGATAGATGATATTACATTTCCTATAAAAGTGGGTCAAACTTAAGATAGTTTGACTTTTAGATGATTCTAGGAATTGGCTTATATTGCAACTTAGTATATATTACTATAAGAAAAGAAAAGCATAACCAGTATAGCTACTTCAAGGTTCATCTTCAACGATCCCCTGATCATATCCTCGGGATTTGGATCTCAGTTTAGAAGAGTACTTCCCTCCTTGAACAGCACAAAGATGCTGCTGCCATCGCCTCTGGAGATCCTGAGCTCTTCGTCAAGGTAGGTTGTAAGCAACCACGATTCGGCGTTGTTTGTCCTGATCGGTATTTTCAGTGGAGGCTGATCAGATATCGTCTTTGCAACCGAGGATGCTGCATTTTCGATAGAAGTAAATATGCCTTTCAGTGGACTCAGGTCGATGTTCTGTCCAAACAATTCAAACTTCTCTGGTAGCACAATGGAGTCGGTCAACTGTGGTGTACCAACAATGCCTTCATCAAATTTGATCTGCAAGGATTCAGAATCATGTGCTCAGTCAGAACCATTTATAACAGAGTTCACTCAGTTCTATGCTCAAGTATGGCAAGTGGGTTTATGAAGGCATGCATTGCCCTATTTGTTTGTTTCCAAGGCAGAGTTGTTGTGAGCACTCCCAGCCGTTGGATCTTAAACTGCCTTAGATCTCTGCTTGGGAACAGACCTCCTGGTAGGCAGTACTGCTGGTAGGGTTGAAAGCAATAACCCCTTTCAATCCCGTACAACCACAAAGATCAACTGAGGCCCCATTTAATGGAGGTCTAGCCAACTCTGGCTCTAGTTCCTTCATGCAATATAGCTACACTATAGCAAGGAAACATTTAACTCTAAAAGAAATCCATGTATTCAATCTTGCAAAAACAAGCCCGGCACTCTATGAGATTCAAGTATTCGATTTAACTCTGAGATTCAAGTATTCAATTTAACTCTGAGATCCAAGTACTCAATTTGTACTACCTCCGAACAAAAATAAAGTCCATCAGGACATTGGCACAGTCTTTAATATTACACTTTGACTAACAATATCTTTACAAATATAAAGCCTTCGATGGAAAGGATTAGAATATGAAAATATAGATCATAATGAACTAGTAAAGCTGATCTTATGATGTTAGTTCATATCAAATCTTTGATATTGATAGTCAAAGGAAAAAGATACTTAATTTAGGAGAAAACTCTTATATTTGTGATCACAAGAAGTAAATCTTTACAAAATTGGGTGAGTCTTTGTTGCATATCCAAAAGGCACCAAATTCAATTCAACTTCATTACATATTTATATATTATGCCATCTAGGTATGCCAACATGAGAAACACTATTAAATCGAGGGAGCAATTTGTGAATCATCCTGGAACTAAGATTTAAGAACATCAATGCATGCGAGTGTCTGAAATAGTCATGGTAAACTGCTTCCAGTCATAGATGAAAAATGGATACTTAGATGGACTACAGAATCTCACCTGCACACGCTTGGGACTTCTAATTTCAAATTTTGCATTGGTGGCAACTGAGGTTGTAGCCAAAGGTCCTGAAAATTTGATACAGTTTTTGCACTGTGAAGTTCTCAGAATCAATGGTCTGTGATATTTCCTCCTCCCTTCACGAGCTCAGGCAGATTACCAAACCCCAATAGTGGGAACAGTTGGGAAAATGATGTGTACCTGAAATCACATAATCAATCAGACTCCTAAGATTCTTAAGCAGAGCAGCAGTGTAAGTTAAGAAGAGTTTCACTTCAATGGACTTGTGCGATATTCTAGTTGGTCAGTTTCCCAGAATTCTGTTAGTCATGATGTTGACTACATGTGCAGTGATCAAAGAAGTGAAGTGGAAAATAAAAATTGATAGAATTCCTTTTATTTTATTTTTCTTCCAGTTCAAAAATCATAATTGGTACATTCTCAGCAAAGTGATAGCAACAGCCAACTGACATTGTTTGACAAGTAGGTTTGTGCATCTGCAGATCAAAACTGAAACCGCATGCCGCATACTTGAAAGCCAATTAGGTATGTGTGCTCTGTAAGCTCAAAATATTTACCAGGTGAATAAGCCTAATTAACCACAGAAGTGAAATTTGTTGTTGAACCACACAATTTTGTGGCATCTTTGGGTTGTATTGTGAACCTTGAAAGGCATCCGATTTCGATCTTAGTTTAGCTAGAGTAGGACAAGCGATTTCTGAATCTAAAGTATTTTTCTCAAAAATCAAAGACTGGAAAAAGAATCAGTTCGTAGAAGATTCTTAACAATTTTTCATCAGCCGATACCAATCTGAGAGGTAAATTCAAAAGAAACTTGAACAATAATTGTCCCACTCAAACTATGCAGTTTCTAGTATCGATCAAACAGTTTGCAGAGTAGCAGATTTTAGCGCCCACTTGTAATAAGCATTAAAAAGGCATGAGATCAGTTTCACCAATTTAAAGCAAACGCAGATTTGTAGAAGCTTTGCTGACAACACAAAATACCAAATTATGCAAGTTTTCTATCAATCGCTGTACCAAACTCAGAAGTGAAGCTAGAAAGGACGTGGACAGCAAATTCCCCAGTTATATTATGTTGAAATTTCCAGTAAAATTAGTGCCCTCTTGTCCTATAAGTCCAGGACAGAATCAGATGAATTTCACCTACCACGAGAGAGACAAAGGGGGAAGAAAAAAGAGAGACAAAGAGGGGCGGTTTCTTACGCGAGGATCCACTTGCCGTTGAGGAGCGTGAGCGCCTCGGTAGGCGCCGGCGTGGGGTTGAGCCTCTCGAGCTGCGTGATGAGCTCCAGCACCTTGGCCCTCGACTCGCTGGACGCCCGCAGGCCCCGCTCCGTGCCGTACAGTGCGTCCTTGAGCTGCGCCTTGAGCTCCGCGACCTCTCTCGCCTCCGGCGTCTCCGGCGCATCCGCCACCGCGGTCGCCGTGACAGCTGACCCGCCCTCAGGCTCCGGCCCCCACTCGTCCTCGGGCTCGGGGTCACCACCGCCCGCCGCCGCCCGCGCAAGGACGACGCGGCGCGCGGAACGCAGGGACGGGAAGCGCGGCGGGTCCGGGAACGCCAAGGCGCCGGCGATGCGGTGCCTAGACGAGGAGGACGAGAGCGACGGGGACGGGGATGGAGATGGCGCGCGGAGGACGAGAGCGTTGAGCAACGCGGATCCCGCCATGGTGGTGGTGCTGGGTGGGCTCTGTACGAGCTTTCTCCTTCCGTCCGTAGGTAGCTTTGTCCGGCTTCCTGTTTTGTTTCTGGAAGAATGGTGAAGCGTGGCAGAGTGGTACTCCATCCATTCCACAAAAAAATATATACAATTCTTATTTTTTGGATTCAAATAATTTAAAAATTGTAGAAAAATATTAATATTTATTTACGATAGAAAATAAGTGTCATTAAATTAATTACAGATATATTATATTTGAAGATATAAATATTAATACTATTTATTCTAAATTTAATTAAACTTGAGTTATATACCATATAATTTTAGTTTCCATTAAATGCTAGTGGTGTATGAATTACATATAATTGTAGTTTTTCTTTTGACAAAGAGAGCAGATGATAATATGAATTTTCCGCGTGTTGCAGCGGGTAAGTAAAAGTAAAAATCTTGTTAAAAGAAATTTAAAAATATTTTTAATAATGAACTAAAGAAAAGACCGCATGAATCAATGATAAACTTCGATGGGACTCTACCCAAGTGTGGGGGATCGATATTCGGGACACCCGTCACGTGATCTCTCGAACCATCCACGACGAGCAAATGGGACCGAGATCTCGGCCGTAGACGAGCTCCTCATGGGCGAAGGAAATGCTCCTGGCCCGAGCTCTCTCCCACGGGCTCCCCCGACGGAGGCCCGCCTTCCCGCCTCATTCGAGCTCCCGCCCCCTCTCACCCGATGGCTCGCGTACCCGCACCTCGAAAGATCTCGCCTAGGGACCCCTCTCCGCCTCGAGCGAACTCCGGGGCACGAGCTCGAGCTCAGCCCGACGCCCATTCTCCACCTCGAATGAGCTCTCACGAGTATAGAAGGACATGCCGAGCTCGAGCTCGGCCGACGAGTTCCTTTCCGTCTCGGACGAGCTCCGAGTAGTACCGATTCCGGCTAGTAACAGGCTCGGGACACAATGCCGGCCGACGACGTCGTGGCTACTTGTCGGCCGCCGCGGCCTATGGCGGGATATCGTCGGGAGAACAAGATCCCGGCGACAGCGCGGCATGGCCCGTCGGACCACGCCATACCGCGCCGAACACTACGGACAACCGCTACCGGACAAAGATGACCCCGGCGGCGGAGGCCGAGCTCCCCGTCGAACTCTCCCGTCCACACGTTTTCTGCGATGCACGGCCGCGCGCATTTATGGCCGGGCGGCGCCGCGCGCAGTCCGGCCGTGGACAACGGCGGCGTGCGATGGGCGGGGGCTCATGGGGGCGACAACGGCGGCGCGACGAGCTCACTGTTCCCTCCGTCACCGACCGACGCGAGCTCCGAGCTCGGCGGCCGTACGACGAGCAAAACATAGGAATATGGAGCCGCCCCTACGCAGCTCCACGACGACCGGCAGATAGGCTTTGGCAGGGGGGCGGCGACAGCGTATCTTGGGCGGCGGTGCGTGCCCGACCAAGCGGCTACATTTCCTTCTCCACCCCCAAATTTGTATTTCTTCGACCTCTAAGCCCTCCGTCCAGAGGGCCACCTATGAGCTCCCCTTGCAACTATAAAAGGGGCAAAGCATGGCCATCGGATGGAGCGGAGGCTCTCGAAGTTCTCGGCTCACAAGCATTCTAGCTTCCAACACTCCGAACGCCTACTTTCACGAGAGACACGGGAGCTCGTCTCCCTCTCGCCCGCTTGTATTCGCCCCGTCACGAGCTTTTGAGCTCGGATAGTGGCCTCACTGGACTAGGGAGCGCGATTTGCCCCGAACCAAAGTATAAACCTTGTGTCATTGTCTCTAGAGCTAGGCCATCCGAGCACGCGTAGCCGGACATTCTTGTGGCGGTGGTATTAGACCACGGCGGTTGGCGCGCCCGGTAGGGGCGGCGCTAGTGCGGCGTTTCTCCACTCCGATGGTTTCTTCCACTTCGCCGGGCCCGCGGCGCGCGATGCGCTTCGGCACGATCGACTTCTCGGCACCGGAGCGGAGCGATCCGTCACGGAGCCGTCTTCACCCGCCCGATGCGCGGCGTGAGGACATCCCGGCCGCCTCAAGCGCCACCGACTCCGTCCCGACGAGCATGGGACGGAACTCCACCTCCGCGCCCGGTCCGGCCCCATCCCGCGCCGCCGCGGACCGCTTCTTCGGCCTCATCCGGGACTTGCTTTCGACATCCTGGGACGCGAGCCTACGCAGGCCCTGTTCCGCGATGTGACCTTCTCCACCGCCAATGTCGCCCTACAGCTCGCCGGCGAAGAGGCGCTGTCGGTCGACGAGTTCACGATGGCCTACGCCAGGATGTACCCCGATGGGCAGCAGGGCCTCCCACCCTGCTGGGGCGATGAGCCCGGGGCAGCCCGGCGTCCACGAGCTCGAGCTCGCCCTCGATGGGATGAGCCTCATGGATTGCGACCCCACGCGTCGGTGCTACATGTGTCACACCCCGACGGTGCGGTAGAGGAGGTCCACTCGGCGACGCCTCCCAACACACGCCACGAGACACCGCCGCGCGCTGGCCAGCCGCCTGTTGACCGCATCAAAGCCCGCCTGGAAGAGCTCGAGGAGCTCGAACGCGCAGCGGACCCAAGAGCGCGAAACCCTCCTCGCCGGCGGGGAGGAAGGCAGCAAGCGCGAGCACGAGCTCGAGCCCGCGAGGTCCACGACCGCATCAACCAAGACGAAGGCCGGAACAGCTCCCCGCCGGTGTTCGGGAGAGCATCCGAGAACGGCGGCGGCCGCCGCCGCTGCTCCTACGACGTTGCCGGCCCCCGAGGGACCGGAGGCACGCGGGGCCCACGAGCGGCTCAAGAGACTCTGGCGGAGGCCGCGGTCCGGCAGGCGGCAAGCTGCGTCTCACCGACGACCGTTGGAGGAGCACGAGGCTTCCTCCCACCCCGAGGTCCACGCACGACGACGGAAGTCGGCGAGAACCGCGACGCCGGGACACCATCAACGCCCGGCGGAAAGCGGAGGCTCGAGCCGAGAAGAACGTCCCGGGACGACGGCAAGTACCACCACGACGACCATGAGAAGCGCCCTCGCCCTACGCAAAGCGACGCGGTGGCCGCCACGACAAACAAAGAAGACAAGAGCCGCGCCCCACGCCGGTACACCGCCCGCGGAGCCCGTCTCCCAAACGGGCCCACCGGCCCTCGAGCTCGAGCTCGAGGAGGCCTAAGGCCTTCGGTTCACGCATTCACGACGCTCCGTTCCCCTCTCGCTTCCGAGCTCCGACCTCGGTGCAGAAGTACAACGGGGAGACCGACCCCGCCACGTGGCTCGAGGACTACCGCCTTGGCTGTCAAGCCGGAGGTGCCGACAGCGACTATTTCATCATTCGCAACCTCCCACTCTATCTTGCAGATTCGGCGCGATCATGGCTCGAGCACCTCCCCGAGGGCACCATCCGCAGCTTGGGAGGACCTGCGTTACGTCTTCGTTGGCAACTTCCGGGGCACCCACGCCCGGCCAAGCACGACGTGGGACTGCGAGGCTGCAAGCGAAGAAGGAGGAGAGCCTGCGCGACTACATCAGGCGCTTCTCCAAGCTCTGCAATAACCTCTCGGAGGCCTCTGACTCCGAGATCATCACTGCCTTCACATTCGGCACAACCTGCAAGACCCTGATCCACGAGCTCGGCGTCCAGAAGCCCCGAACCGTGAAGGAGCTCCTCGACCTCGCCACGCGTCACGGCGAGGAGAGGGCGCCGTCTCCGTATCGTCAGGGCAAGGGCAAGCCGAAGGGCAACGACGAGGAAACCGGGGGGGATCGAACTCCCGCGAAGGAAGAGCAAGAAGAACAAGCACCCCGCGACGGCGGCGACGACGACTTCGTAGCCGTGGCGGACAAGCGCAAGGCCGGCGGCAAGGGTGGCAAGCCTTTCATCCCCAAAGAGCACCGACAAGATGCTCGAGGAACCGTGCCCGCACCATGAGGGGCGGTCGGGCACAAGATGAAGGACTGCCGCCTCATGAAGAAGCACGTGATAGGCACGCTGCGTGGTGGCGACAAGGGCGACGGCGACAAGGACGCGAAACCGGCTCCCGACGAGTTCGACGCCAACATGTACATCGAGGACGGTGCGGTCAACGTCGTCTTCGGCGCGGAGCCACCGGCTACGAGTCCAAGCGCCGACGAACCTCACGCGCCGCGAGGTCCTCTTCACCGAGCCGGCTACCCCGAGTACCTCAAGTGGTCGAGCTCGGCGATCACCTTCGACAAGGCCGATCATCCTCGACACATCCCGTACCCAGGAAGGTACCCGCTCGTCGTCGATCCCATCATTGGCACCATGCGCCTCGGGAAGGTGTTGATGGATGGCGGCAGCGGCCTCAACCTCCTCTACATCCACGCGCTCCAGGCCCTTGGCATCCCCAAGGCACGTCTCCGCCCGTCGCCGGAGCCGATCCATGGGGTGGTGCCAGGGAAGCAGATGCTCCCGCTCGGACGGATCGACCTCCCCGTCACCTTCGGCACCCCGGACAACTTCCGCAAAGAGGTCCTCACGTTCGAGGTGCTCCCGTTCAAGAACGCCTACCACGCCCTGTTGGGGCGGCCGTGCTATGCGAAGTTCATGGCCGTCCCCAACTACACCTACCTCAAGCTCAAGATCCCCGGTCCGAGGGGAGTCATCACCATCGATTCCACCTTCGAGCACGCATTTGGCCGCGAGGCTGCAAATCCCAAGACGCCGACGCCATTTGTCGAAATCGGCGAGATGCTGCCCAAGATGGCGGCCTGGGCCAGCGCCGAAGACTCCCCCGAGCTCAAAAAGAAGGCGGGCATGAGCTCAACCGTCGAGCCCCAGAAGGTGGCGAGCACGAGCTCGTCCGCCGAGCTCGAGAAGGTGACGGGCACGTTCGAGCCCGAAAAGGACGCCAAGGAGGTCACGGTCGACAAGGATGGGCGCACCCTCTCTGTGGGTGCCGAGCTCACCCCCAAATAGGAAAGCGAGCTCGTCGACTTCCTCCGCGCGAACCTCGATGTATTCGCGTGGAGGGCCTCGGATATGCCGGGCATACCGAGGGAAGTCGCCGAGCACTCCTTGAACATCAAACCCGGCTCTCGGCCGGTGAAGCGCGAAGGGCGAGACGTTTCGACAACGATCGACGCCGGGCAATCGCCGAGGAAATAGATAAGCTCTTAGCCGCTAGGTTCATCAAGGAGGTGTATCATCCCGAGTGGATAGCCAACCCCCGTACTAGTTAAGAAGAAGAATGGGAAATGGAGAATGTGTGTTGATTACACGGGTCTCAACAAGGCATGCCCAAAGGATCCGTTTCCTTTGCCGCGCATCGACCAGATTGTTGACTCCACCTCCGGGTGTGAAACGCTCTGTTTTCTCGACGCCTACTCCGGCTACCACCAGATCGCGATGAACGAGCTCGATCAGCTCGCTACCTCCTTCATCACTCCGTTTGGCGCATTCTGTTACGTAACAATGCCCTTCGGTTTGAAGAACGCCGGTGCCACCTTCCAGAGGTGCATGCAGAAAGTCTTCAAAGAGCTCCTCGGAAAGCTCGTTGAAGCATACGTCGACGACATCGTTGTCAAGACAAAGCGCTCGAAAGAGCTCATCCCTGACCTCGAAAAGGTCTTTGCTAAGCTCTGAGAGTTCGGAGTCAAGCTCAATCCCGAGAAATGTGTCTTCGGGGTCCCTCGAGGGAAGTTGCTTGGCTTCATCGTTTCGAACGTGGCATCGAGGCCAATCCCGGAAGGTCGCCGCCATGCGAACATGGGGCCGGTCAAAAACGTCAAGTGCGTGCAACGGCTCACGGGATGCCTAGCCGCTAAGTCGTTTCATAGCCCGACTCGGGAACGGAGCCTCCCACTCTACAAGCTGCTAAAGAAGTCGGGCGCCGCTGGACCGACGAAGCCCAGCAAGCCCTCGACTCGCTGAAGCAACTTCTTGCTAATCCACCCGTACTCGTCGCTCCCACGCCCAACGAACCGATCCTCCTTTACATCTCGGCCACCTCGAAGGTGGTAAGCACCGCGCTCATCGTTGAGAGGGAGGAGGAAGGGCATGCGCTCAAGGTACAACATCCGGTGTACTTCATCAGCGAAGTTCTCACCGACACCAAGACCCGCTACACACAGCTCGAAAAGCTCGTGTACGCGCTGTTAATCACCCGGCGCAAGCTCAGGCATTGCCGACTCCCATCCGGTCAAAGTCGTCTCCAAGTTCCCCCTTGGCGAGGTCATCCGTAACCCCGAGGTTACGGGCCGAATGGCCAAGTGGGCTATTGAGCTCATGGGACCCGACATCACCTACGCCCCCAGAGACGCCATAAAATCCCAGGCTCGGCGGACTTCATCGCAGAGTGGACCGAGGTCGGCGGCCATCGGGCCCGACGACATCGAATCTTTGGGACGCTGTGCCCGACGGATCCGTAAAGAAGTACGGGCCGGCGTCGGACTCGTCTTCATCTCTCCAAATGGGGTGCGCATGAAGTACTCCATCCGCCTACACTTTCCCGCGTCCAACAACGTGGCCGAGTACGAGGCTCTGGTGAACGGCTTGCGCATCGCCCGCGAGCTCGGCGTCCGGCACCTCGAGGTCCGGGGCGACTCCGAGCTCGTCAAGAACCAAGTCATGAAGGAAGTCGATTGCGTCAACCCGAAGATGATCGCCTATCACCAGAAGGTCCGAGAGCTCGAGGAGCACTTCCACGGCCTCAAGGTCAACCACATTCACCGCCACCTCAACAACGACGCGGATATTCTCGCCAAACTCGCGTCAGATCGCCTGTCGGTCCCGCCAGGCGTCTTCATGCACGAGCAACGCAAGCCATCGATACGACTCAAAGACGACCCTGCGACGACAGACGCGAACTCGACCGCCGACGCCCCGAGCTCGGACCCTATGAAGGCAGACGCTCCCGCAAGCCCAAGCTCCCCCAACGCGAAGGCCTGCCTAGCCACGAGCTCACACCCAACAGGCTCGGGGGCTGGATCGAGCTCGACCACGACGGCCCCGAGGCCTGACTGGCGGATCCCACTACTTCAGTGGTTCAAGGAAGGCAAGCTCCCCCCAGGGCAAGAGGAATCCAGGCGCCTGGCGCGAAGGGCCAAGTCGTTCGTCCTTGTCGGACAAGAGCTCTACCGACGCGGAGCCTCTCAGGAGTCCTCGGCATCATCACCTGCGAGGGGAGAAGCTCATCGAGGAGATCCACTCGGCGCGTCGGCCACCATGCGGCGCCGCGAGAGCTCGTTGGGAAGTCGTTCCGGTAGGGTTTTTCTTGGCCGACCGCCGTCGCGGACGCCATCCGAATCGTCCGACGTTGCGGAGGATGCTAGTTCTTTGCCAAGCAGACGCACCTCCCGGCTCGGTCCCTCCAGACGATCCCGCTCACCTGGCCGTTCGCGGTCTGGGGCCTCGACATGGTGGGACCCTTCAAGAGGACGGCCGGGGGCTACACGCACCTCCTCGTCGCCATCGACAAATTCTCAAAGTGGATCGAGGTTATGCCCATCGCGCGGTGCCGAGCTGAGGAAACCGTCAAGTTCTTCACCGGCATCATCCACCGCTTCGGGGTCCCGAACTCCATCATCACCGACAACGGCACGAACCGTGGGAGAGGTCTTCATCGGATCGGTGCAGCGATCGCGGCATCCGCGTCGACACGTCCTCAGTCAGTCACCCGAGGACCAACGGCCAGGTAGAAAGAGCTAACGGCATGATCCTGCAGGGCGTGAAGTCTCGCATCTTCAAGAGGCTCGAAAAATACGCCCGCCGGTGGCTCGCCGAGCTCCCGTCGGTCGTATGGAGTCTCCGCACGACGACCCGGCGAGGGCCACGGGACGGACGCCGTTCTTCCTCGTCTTCAGATCCGAGGCTGTACTCCCCACCGACCTTGAGTACGGCTCGCCCCGCGTCCAAGCCTTCAACGAGCACAATAATCAAGCGCTGCTCGAAGACGCCGCCGATCAGCTCGACGAAGCTCGGGACATCGCCCTCATCCACTCCGCCAAGTACTGCGGTCCATGAGGCGCTACCACGACCGCCACGTCGGAGGGCGAGCTTTCGGCGTCGGCGACTACGTCTTGCGGTGAGTCCGAGCTCGAAAAGACAAGCACAAGCTCTCGGCGCCGTGGGAAGGGCCCTTCACCATCGCTCAAAAATCGAGACCGCACGCATTACAAGCTCAAGGACCATCATGGCCGAGTCCTCACCAATGCATGGAACATCGAACGCCTACGTCGCTTCTACCCCTAAATGTATTTCGAAATGTTGTAGCTACAAGAGCTCAATAAAAGCACAAATTCGATGCAAAAATATGTGCAAGCATTTCGAATTTTTTTTTTTTTCCTTAGAGCGCATCGAGCAACGACCGGCCTCCGCCCGGCGAAGACCCGCCCTTGCTCGGGGGCTACAAGGAGCGGGGGTGCACACCCCATTTTTAACACACCGATTTTTTCAAAACTTACAAGTTCGAGCTTCGCGACGAGCTCAAACTTGCGAACTTACACTCCTTCCTCTTAGCTCGGACAACGTTCGAAACGACTAAGTCGTGGGCTCATCACCTTAGAGCATGGCGCGGCGCCTAACGACCTCCCGCGCCCCCGCGGTGGCGAGGAATGGCCCGCCATCCGGCTCTCGAATCATGAGCTCACCGAAAAGTCGAAACAAAACATGATATAAGAGGAAAGAGCGACTTCCATTAAGCCACGAGCTCCCTTAAAAGTTTTTACAATTTGCCTCAAACTATGAGGACTTAATGAGCTTGCAACTAAAAAGAGGCCGAGCCTCGAGTTCCTATCCTTGCGCGGCGGGTCTTGATCCATCGGCACGGGGGCGGAGGCGTCTTGCGCAGGCTCCCTCCTCCTCGGCGGGCTCCTCGGCTGCCCCAGCGGCGGGGGCTCAAACACCTCGAGCTCCTCGGCGGCAAGCTTGAAGAGCTCGGCCAGACAGCTCCGCGGTGGCAACCTCAGCAGCAGCGACCTTCCGATCGGTGTCGGCATCGTCAACACCCGGTGCCCACCCCGTCTTCACGATGTCGACCTCGAATTTGGGGTAGTGGGTGAAGAGCGGACGGCCGATGGCCTTATGCACCACGCGGCCTGCGTCCTCCGTCACAGACATCCACGCGGGATCGCCGACACCCGCTTGGCGGGTCTGCCCGTCTTCCACCCCGAGGACATCGCAGACGTCCTCGACCGCGGATACAAGGCCCTCGTGGGCGCGCTTCGAGCTCTCGACCTCCTCCACGGCCTTAGCGGCACACTCTTGGAAGCTCCCGAGCTCTTTCCTCGCGCCGACAAGGTCGTTGGTCTGTCAGCTTCACGGTGGGTCCGCCTCCTTCTCTCCCGGCCGCGGCCGCGTGTGCTTCGGGGGAGGCTTCGGAGGCGGCGAGCTCCCGACTCCTGTCCTCGGCCTCCCGCGCCGCCTTCGAGACTTCTCGCTTCTCACCGCAAACAAAGGCAACAGATTAGACATGAGCCACAAGGCCTTTGGGACACAAAAGAGGAAGCAGCCGCCCGCTTACTCCACAGCTCGTCGTAGAGCTCTTGCTCGTTGTGCCGAGCTCATAATTCTCGGCTTCAAACCGAACCCGCTCCGCCTCCGAGGCGCGGAGATTGCACCACAATTCGAAGCTTCGCGGGTCGTAGGCTGAAGTCCCGCCCGACGAGGACGGTCGGCCTCGAACACCGAACAAACAAGACAAAAAGACAAGGGCGTGAGCACTCACCCTCAAGCTCGGCGTCACGGTGGCGGAGTTGCTCCGCAAGCTCGCCCTTGTCCTTCCGCGGGGACTCGGCCGCTGAGCTCAAGCGCCGGCGCTCGAGCTCCTTGTTGTCGAGCTTCGGGCGAAGGGAATCGAGCTCCTCCGCATCTTCTCGCGGCGCCGCTTGTGAGCGAGCTCGAGCTCCTCCTCCCCGCCGGGTCGCCTCTGCCGGCGCGGCCTGCACCCCCGCTGGGCCTCTGGGCAGCCCGCCCCTCCGCCCACGAATGAGGTTGGCCGCCTCCTCCGCCCGGGCCTCCAGGAACCGGTGCCGGAGCTGGCGCGAGCCGAGCTGGGTCGCGACATCTCCACGCCACGGCGTCGTCGGCCGTCCGACGAAACCGCCGGCCCTCGGGGAGGACTTTGTCGGTGGTTGTACCCCCGATGGCCTCCCTTACGCCCGCAAGCCACAAACGGTTAAACGAGAAAGAAGACATGAAACGAAGGCCGACTACCGCGAACGACGACGAACCTCGGAAGGCGGCGGGCGCACTCTCGCCGGCTCCGATGGTCGACGACTCCGCCTCCTCCCACAACGGCGACGGCCCCGCGGGGCGACCCTGAGCATAGGCCGGGGAACAACGATGTCCGCGCCCGGCCGGAGGGACACTCGTCGCGACGACAAGACGGACACCTTGGCCCCCGTCAACCTCGATCGCCCCACGGCAAGGAACGGCACCCGGACGTGGCGGCGACGCTCAGGGTGGCGGCACCCTCGACGGCCTCGTCTTCCAAGCCCTCATCGCCGGACCGTGCCGTCCTTCCTGCGCGCCCGGCGTCCTCGTCGTCGGAGATCTCGACGACCTCCTCGGCCCGAGGTTGGGCCACGACCTCGTGCGGGGTCTCGAGCGACGCGCTCCTCGGTGGCCAGGTCCTCCGGAACCGCCTTCTCCATATCCGACGCCGCCGACGAGCTCCCGGCGGCACGCAGTACCGGGCGCCCCAAGGCCGTCTCCGCCGCGTTGAGCTCCTCGACCGAGCAAAAAGACGGTCCTCAACGCTTGGCCCACGGGGGCCCGGTCGGCGTCGAGGAAGAGCCTAGGAGCACGAGGCCCCCGAGCGAGGAGGCGGTCGACAATGCCCCCTTGAAGGGGAACGGCGGCGTCATCTTCGAGCCCATCCCGCGCTCGCCGTCACCGTCCCGCGCCTCGACGTCGGGCTCGCCACCACCGTCGCCCGAGCTCGCCAACGCCGTGGTCGAACCCACCAGCGTCGAGCTCATGGTCAACGGCGCCATCGAGCTCGTTATCTCAAGCCCGAGCCCATTCGGCCGAGCTCGGCACCTCCGTCTTCAAGCGCTTGTCGGTACGCGCCGTCGCCGCCCTAAGCTGGGGCCCGGAAGTCAGAGATCTCCGAACCATCGAGATCGATCACTACAGCCAACGATGACGCGAAGGGAATGCGGAGAGCATACCGACGGCCACCCTCTTACGCCTCTTCTTCTTCTCGCCTCCGCCGCCCCGAAGCCCCAGGGACGCCCCGACCGGCACCCGGCCACTGCCGGGGCTTCAGAGCGCTGAGGCAGTCCGAGGCTGCGCGACAGGCGTCGCTGCGCCCAAGGCCACCACCGGTTGTGGCGAGCTCGCGGGCCCCGACGAGATCCCGACGCCTCGCCCATCGAGAGCGGCGTCGGCGTCGAGGGCCCACCTGGCGCTCGACTCGACACGGGCTCCGTCTCCTCGACGGCCCGCTCGCCGCCGCCACTGGGCGACCCGCCTCCTCGTACCGGACAAGTGCCGGCGAACGCCGGCAAGGAGCTTGCCTCGGCTCGCGGAAGAGGAGGTTGGGAACCGAAGGGCGCACCACGCCGACCTATAGAGCTCGAGCTCGTTAGAGGGCTCGAGACGACAAGAGAACGAACTAAGACAGGGCGACGAGCACTTACCAACTCAGAGGTCTCTGGATCAGGGAGGATCTGGGGAGCTCCTGGCGCCCTCACTCCCGTCCTCGTCACCTGCTTCATCCAAAATTCCACCTGGTCGACGGTGAGACCAGGGGCGTTCGCCGTCCCCACGAACGGGGCCTTCTCCTTCTCCATCTCCCACATTCGGAGAGCTCGACGCTGGAGGGGCACCACCGCCTTGCTGAGCCAGGCCTCGATGATGTGGTTCACCGTCAGCCCGGCATCCCGGAGCGCCTTGATCCTGCCCACGGTCGCCTCCACATCACCCACCGTGTTGTCGTGCGGGCCCTCGCGCCACAGCTGGCTCCCACTCGAGAAAGTGCGGCCGGTGTACCGCGGTAGAGGGTAGGAGAGGTCGTTCTTGAGGTAGAACCACTCCTCCCTCCATCCGGGGTTGGCCGACGGGAAGTCGTCCTCCGGGAAGGACTCCCGGACTTTCCCCAGCGCAGCTCTAGCATCGGCACGCACTTTGCTGTCGGGGCCGGACCGCCCCCCGGCCGGCATCGGATCTTGGCGTGAACGTAGTGCTTGAAGAGCTCCCGGTTGGGAGGGATCCCCAACCACCCCTCGGCAGCATCGTGAAGACGGAGAGGAGAAGCACGCCGTTCGGCGAAGATCCTGGGTGCTGGAGCTCGATTCCCCTGAAGACGCGACGAGCCGCTGAAGAAGTCGTCGCGAGCATTCCTAGCCAATGGAGCGCAACTCGTGGAAGGCGATGAAGGAGCACGACGTCACCCCAGTTCTGGGTCGGGGGCGCCGTGGGACGCCGCCGGGATGATCCACTCCTCCGCCGCCGTCGTACCGTGGTGCGGCAGCCCACCTGAGGACGGTGCTAGCCATCGCTCGATCTTCGCCACCGTCGCCGTCGAACAATCTTGCAAAAACCACGAGCCCATCTCTCAATCACCGGAACGGTTCGGCGGCGCAGGGAAGGTGGAAGATCGGATCTAAAACGAGTGGGCAGCGGCGATCGAACTCTCTCTGTGCGTGGAGGAAGGTAAGAGATGGGAAGGTAAACCGTTGCTCCCGATCTCCTCCTATTTATAGAGCTCGGTTGCGGCGGAGGCGAGAAGAAACCGCCAGGGGGCCCACCACGCACCACGTCCGTCCGCAACTAATGCCAAATTTCAAATCGACGCGCCAGCGCGACACCGGGCGGAAGCCGAACGGCCGTGGCATTAATGCGGCAACCCCCCGCCAACGATTCTAAAAACCCCAACGGTAAGATCTCAACGGTTATTTTTTACACAACGGGTGGAAACCCAAGAGCTCGGCACGACGGTCGATTTTACCGAGCTCCGAAAAACAAGTAGGAGCACGCGGCGCGAGCTCACCGCCTCTAGGGTTCTGAAGGCCGGCTCAGCCCGAGAGCTAATTTCGGAGGCCGCCGGGGACATCACGAGCGAGAACCTTGGAGCGCCACGAAAGCGGCGCCGACGGCAAAATCCACGCCTCGAGCCCCGAAAAGGCTCGGGGGCTTTCCCTTGTGCGCGTCCAGTTTTGGGTCACCAAGGACTACGATCGACTCCGAGCTGACCTCACCGACGAGGAAGCGTCTCGCCCCCGGACGTCGCTCGGGGGCTCGAGAATCACGGAAGTTGGGTCCTTGGAACTTGAGGTTGATCCACCAGCCGATCAAACGAACGAGCCGACGAGCTCGAGCCTCACCCGGACTATCCGATGGCAGCTCCACGAGCACCGATCTCGGCCAACGTGGTAAGATCGAGCTCGAGCTCATCACCCCCCGAGCAATCGCGAGGAATGGGTCGGCGAGCCCACGAAAATTCTAAAAAGCCTCCGTGAGAATCTACTATTCTCACGGAGTCTCGGGGGCTACACCCGCGGGTGCGCTCACGCGCACCCACGAACCAAACACCAATCCCATGATGAGAGCTACCCCATGACGAGAGCCATCACGCGGGCAAAGACATCGGGAGAGACCTCATCTCTCCCAAATGCTCGGGGGCTCTTGTGGGGATCGATATTCGGGACACCCGCACGTGATCTCCCGAACCATCCCCGACGAGCAAATGGGACCCGAGATCTCGACCGTAGACGAGCTCCTCATGGGCGAAGGAAATGCTCGGCCCGAGCTCTCTCCCACGGGCTCCCCGACGGAGGCCCGCCTTCCCCCTCATTCGAGCTCCCGCCCCCTCTCACCGTAAGCTCAGCGTACCCGCACCTCGAAAGATCTCGCCTAGGGACCCCTCTCCGCCTCGAGCGAACTCCCCGGGTGCACGAGCTCGAGCTCGGCCCGACGCCCATTCTCCACCTCGAATGAGCTCACGAGTATAGAAGGACATGCCGAGAGCTCGAGCTCGGCCGACGAAGTTCCTTTCCGTCTCGGACGAGCTCCCCGAGTAGTACCGATTCCCGGCTAGTAACAAGGCTCGGGACACAATGCCGACCGACGACGCCGTGGTGGCTTGCTTGTCGGCGCCGCGCCTATGGCGGGATATCGTCAGGAGAACAAGATCCCTGGCGACACGCGCGGCATGGCCCGTCGGACCCACGCCATACCCGCGCCGAACACTACGGACAACCGCTACCAGACAAAGATGACCCCGGCAGCGGAGGCCGAGCTCCCCGTCGAAACTCTCTCCCGCCCACACGTTTCGCTGCGATGCACCAGACGCAGCGCATTTATGGCGGCGGCGCCCGCCGCAGTCCGAATCAGACAGCGGCGCGTGCGATGGACGGGGGGGCTCATGGGCGACAACGGCGGCGCGACGAGCTCACTGTTCCCTCCGTTACCGACCGACGAGCTCCGAGCTCGGCCGTACGAGCAAAACATAGGAATATGGAGCCGCCCCTACGCAGCAGCTCCACGACGACCCGCGAGATAGGCTTTGGCGCAGGCGGCGGCGACGGCGTATGCCGGGCGGTCCGGCGTGCCCGACCAAACGGCTACATTTCCTTCTCCACCCCCAAATTTGTATTTCTTCGACCTCTAAGCCCTCCGTCAGAGGGCCACCTATGAGCTCCCCTTGCAACTATAAAAGGCAAAGATGGCCATCGGATGGAGGCAGAGGCTCTCGAAGTTCTCGGCTCACAAGCATTCTAGCTTCCAACACTCGAACGCCTACTTTCCACGAGAGACACGGAGCTCGTCTCCCTCTCTCGCCCGCTTGTATTCGCCCGACACGAGCTTTTGAGCTCGGATAGTGGCCTCACTTTGGACTAGGGAGCGCGATTTGCCCCGAACCAAGTATAAACCTTGTGTCATTGTCTCTAGAGCTAGGCCATCGGAGCACGCATTAGCCAGACATTACTGTGACGGTGGTATTAGACCACGACACCAAGAGTCTCACAACATGTACTCAGGTGTATTATGCATACTTTTGGCGAGCAATATAAACAGCTAGCAAGGGCTCCCATTGAGGCGATCGAGCTTTTTTTTTTTTAGGGGAAACCCGGAGTTTCATATATTGGTTATAACAGGATTAGAGTCATCGTTCATGATGCCCTCTAAGCCCGGTGGGGTTATAAGCCACTCCGCTACCTGGAAACTTTGGGACACCATATGAGCAAGCACATTTGAGGCGATCGAGCTTGAGCAGCCTCGAAAGGATCATCGATGCCGAAGTGTTCACCGCCACCTCGCTCATGATCATGCGGCGCATGTCCGGGCTTCGAAGCCACAGTCAAGGTTGTTGATGTAGTGGTGATTGAGGCTGGTGATCTGTTGCTATTGCCCGACAAAGAACGGGCGATGTCCGGATGTCATCTTGTGCGAGGATGATAGTGTCATTGGGCCGCCGAGGCACACATGGATATATATGCGCTTGTTTATTTATCTTCTCTTCACCAAGTATAAAATATTTCTTGATAGAACATATTAATGTATATGCACATGTGAGAGAAAAGTTTGTACAAAATCTCGTCAAACAAAGACATCATCTTAATCTTGGATCTTCAACTTCTAGGAAAACATAGGTCACTAACTTGTGGAGGATAATTTTTGGAACTTATTGTATACAACACAAAAATTATCAATTTATGGTAAGAATAAATTTGAGAAAGTACTAACCTACTAATAATCCAACATACCTTCATGTTTTTCTAGTAATATATGTAACTTAAAGAAAATCTAGACAGCGTTGCCGTGAGAATTTAAGGTTAGTTTTTTAGTGATCGTTTGATGATGGAAAGAAAGATATAAACATGTGAGTTATTTAATGAGAATTTTAAACACAAAAACCTTAAGGTCTCAAAAGCAATACCTCACGCGTTGCCACAAAAAAATTGTTGATCGTTTTTGGAATATTTATAAAATTATTTATATAAAAGGATAAACAATTATAAATTAGTGGATAAATGTGACATAATGCTAGTGGCTAATTGTAAGTGCTAGTTGACCATAAATGTGATTGTTGGTGGAATGATGAGGCGAGATAGCTTGCACATTGAAATATTAGCTACCGTAAGATCAGGAAGGCAACATCTACAACAAAAAGACCTACACCGACCTGCGGCGTCAAGGCCTGATCTAAAATTCTAGCTATAGGGGCTCCTACTTGTTAAATTTTCAGGATTCGTTCGAACTCTTTCGGTACTAGTGAATCGCGCGCGCCCATGCGCGCGAGGATTGGCCCGTGATTGTAGCAAGGAAATGTCTTCATTTAGAAGCGGCGGTGCCATAAATGATACAAGATACCAGTTGTTTACATCCAAACTAAATATTGTTCAAAGTACATGCCTACACATTACAGATGGAACTGAAATTGGAGTTTTTAGCCAAAAGACCTTGGCGTACACATACTACAGACATGATATTAGTGCTTCATTACAGGCAGGTAGATGACAGAGAGAGAGAAGCGGCGATGGCAGTAAGAACGGGATTTTGGGTGCTTAGGCCTCGGAGGGAGTGGTAATTTGCAATATATATATATATATATATATATATATATATATATATATATATATATATATATATATATATATATATATATATATATATCTTTTGTACCCAAGGTTGCCGTTTCCTATAATATGAAATGCAAAAATTGTTGAAGGTGATGTGGCTACAATTTTTTTATATAAGCAGGTATAGGAACCCTTGTACTGTGCTCACTGATCTTTTTATCTATCAAATAACTTCCTGTAGTCTGAATGCAACACCATATGTACCATCCTCGGGTGTCATTAAATGTTTGAGAAGCGAGAACACTATAGGAAAGGAAAATAAAGAACCCAAGCAGCGGCGGGGATGGACATCAAAACCTCATCGAGATTGTATAAACGCCAAATGCAATAGGTACACACAACCGCACCGAGTATGGGAACTCTATACTACGACAAGGTTACCACATTGAAAAAACAGAAGTAATTAAGCAAGCACAACCACGAGAAAGCAAAGCATAAAAGCGGCTTTCTTTATGCGACCGAATAGTTTCGACATCCCACCAAACACGGGTTACAACGGTTATACCGGGGAGCTTGCCAAGGGCGCAACCTTGCAAGTGTTCTTACGCTACCATGAATCTTACCTAGGTGCAAGGCTGGCGTAGCGGCCCGGCTCAAATTGCGAAAAAGCATTGTCTCAACGGCTACACGGCCAGTGTACATGCACGAGGCCGGGTTGAGGGCCGTGTGAGCAATGAGTCGACATAAACCGAATGAAAAAGTTCACACAATTACACCCAATGGGATAGGGTACTTAAATAAGTTCTTCCTGCCTAAGGGCCCATGGGGGGACCAAGCGAACACAGAAGTCACGTTGCGTTAGTTTCCGATGCAGAGGATACCACGCCACCAAAAAAAAGCAGAAGTCTTCTACGGGCGGCGGATGTTAGCTTGCCGCCCAACCAAAAAGTCCAGGCACGATTTATCAGTATGCAGATATAAACATCACCTCTCAAGTAAATTTACAAAGTGATGTTTGGTGTTATCGGGTAAAATGCAAATGTAATATCCGCGGGTCACTGAATGAGTTGAAGATTATGTAGTGAACTAACACATATCGACTTAGCAATCTATATCTGATTATTCTATGTATTTTTTTATTTATAACGGAAGCAGAATGACCAAACCGGACGAAAAACGAAAAGGTCACACATCTCATCATTTGTGCTCGCCATGTCATCTATAAAGCGAGATAATGCATGTATAGGAAGGAATAAATGCGGGATTGTGTGGTGGTGTTGTGTAATTGTGAAAACCGAAAACGGAATCAAGACTGTCAATGAACATATTTGGTTTTCAGACAACAGACAAAGCATAGGTGTAAAGGCGATGGATAAACAAAAGTGTTGGCTTAAGGGCTCTACCTTATCTAGGTGCTCTCCACAGCGGGAGAATGTTCGGAGAAGAGCGTTCACCATCGAACCCACGAACCTTGTCATGCTAAAGATCTTCGCAAGAAGTTACGAGAGAAGATGGTATGGATTAGCAGTCCATCGTCTCGAATAAGTAATATGTATTGATATAGTGCCCAAGTATACAAAAAGTTTTATGCCTGAGGCAGTCAAAGGTTGGTAATTCCCAATGCAGTTTTAGGAAGTTAGCTGCATAGCAGCCCTCAATTCAAATGTGTAAGGCAGCATTTGGATGATCCTAGAAGAGGAGAGGCGTAAGCATACCCGAGCGTGGAGCGTCAACGAGAAGCACCGCAGCTTCATCATCATCCCAGGCATATGAAGTTTTTACGCCGAGAGGGGGGGGTCTCGCCGGCCTTGGTCCGACCAGCGATCATGAGCGAAGTTAGCTACACATAAAAGGTGATCTTGAATAGGTTGCGTGCATAGTAAATATATTACCGTCTTCCACGCTTGTTTGACACCGGTGTCTCAACGGAAGCAAGATTCGGCGGCGTGAGTCTGCAGCAAATAAGGCAGATGAGATTATTGATGCAAAGTCTGAAATAACCACCGTAAGCGGAAGCGGCATAAAAAACATACTTTAGAAAGCTCGGTGAAGACATTGTGCTAGCCGGTGTAAGAGGAGTTTGTTGAGGCGTATCCCGACTTCCACTATTGCTTGAGGAATCACCAGAGTGAGCTGCAGCAGCATCGTGTGCAGCATCACCTGGCGCAGCAGCAGGATGGCCATGTGCTGTGACCAGAGCGGTGACATTGTAGGTCTTCTGGGCCTTGTAGAAGCTCTGACGTGTCATGGTGACTGCAAAGGTAAACCTCGGAGAAACCAATTTTGTTATGTCATTTGGATAATCAAGAGGTCCCTGTTGATGTTCTCGAGTAGCCGCCGACCGGGCTTCCCAATCATCCGCCGAGCGATGTCTCCAAAGCACACCATCTCAGCCTCATCAGTGCCATCGAGGGCTATGAAACACACCTTATACCTGCCATTAGTTTGTGGTTAGGCCTCAGCCTTGTCTTAGCATAGAATTAGGAGGGAAACCGATCCATGAACAAAGCACCTACTTGAATTTGAAGGAAGTCATGCCAAGACGGAACACACTTGTATCCGGTACCATCCGGGATACAAGATTTCTTTGCATTTGTTGCATGATGGGAACCACCATGATGCACCGGAACAAGGCGTCCAATAGTGATAGTGCAACGGTAGCCATCTTCTGCATTGTTGGACAGAGAGATATAAGATGGGAAAGAAGGAATGATAGGCATAGGATGTTCTGTACAGACAACCATTGCACTACAATGAGGATTTTTCTTACGGGGAAATCATAAGGGTTGATCTGGTTCATTTGAAGAAGGCTCTTTCGTCAAAGCCGTGTTGATGCCCGACTGACGGGCCTTGGCCGCAGACCGGCGATGTGACGGACCTTATTTCAAGCCTCCGGGGTTCGATAACCGGATAGAGGCAAGGTATATGAGATAATGAGAAGTAAATGATAGGTAAGGAGCCGCCATGGTCTCAATTGGGACGAAATTATACCGTCATAGAGCGGGCGTGCTTACGGAATGTCCGGATTGAAATACCAACGACATCTTTGCGTTGCCACTTAAGTAGTACCCGCACCGGAACAAATGAACACGATGACCGAATTTGTTAGATTCTATAAATGTTGTATCCCCAATTAGCGCACGGTTAAGCATAGAACCAAGAAGAGAGCGTTATGTACCGGTAGGATTTCATGAGCCCTCCAACAAACAAGGCGATGATTGGCTTTGGCTCATCCCTTTGTAGACACCTTGAGTCTCGAAGGCGGTGGCTCTCTGTCCCCCCCTGAGTGATCTTTATCTCGAGAATAGCTGAAGTTGAGAGTGCAATGTTCAGGTTAGATGATGAGGGCACGTGCAACAGCACAACACAAAGACAATATACTGAATGGTTAATGTGTCACCTTAGGTCCCTAAGAACAATGTGCCTGGACACCGTAGGGGGCTTGTTAGGCAAGTACAACGGCTGCACGTCGAGACCTCCACCGGTGTTCCAATGGTATCTGCGGTGGAAGAACCCAGAGTACAGTAACAGAAGCAAGAAGGAGCTGAAACCATTTCCTTTGGCAAGGCAGGAACTCACCGAAGAAATTTGTAGTGTCACCAGCATGGGCAGGAAGAGCATTTATAGGAGTGATATTGTATGCATATTTGGGGAAATCAAGGCGGATCGGTCCTTGCGGTGAGACAGTGGTGTGCATGGTGAACTCCACCATGTATGGAGCATCAACGACCTTGTAAGATGACTTTGCTCTCGAGACTCGAACCGCCCAATGACATAGATGCCATCTTCTTCTATGAGCGGCCTTTTGGCTTCGACTTGACTCGGGGATCTCAAAGATAGAGCCTGTTTCCCTGCGATAAATAAACAAAGCAATGTCAATAACCGGATGAACAAGTACTTTTATTAACCATGTAGGGAGGAGTTTGGGAGCTGAACTTCACAAATCCTATAGTGCTCGATCATGCATTGAGGTAGTAAAAAAAGCAACAAAGACAGACCTGCTCGTCAAGAAGCACAAGGTCAACATGCTGGATTGGTCCATCATCGCTCCCCCCACGGTATTCCCACTTGCGGCAAACACGGACACAGATGACCGCCACGCCCGGTCGGCGGGGCGGAGGCGACAAAGACCGAAAAAGCCATCGTCCCCAACCCGCACGTATTCATGTTATCGGTAAACCTGTATTTGTAAGCGATAAAAGCTGAATGGCGGTGAGCAAAGGATAGGAATAGCTTCAAAACACGGGATGGTGACCTTATTGATTAGATTGTGTAAAGGTCCATGGAACAAAGAACCGAGCGCTAAAAAACACACGCAAAATAGGTACAAAAGACGGGCATCAAAGCCACCATGTATGCAAAATGGTTGAACTGTTTACATACATCGCAACAACACACAGTCCGTATGTGAGATTATTTGTATAGGAATCCAAAAGTCTTGAGATCAAAGCGAAGGGGAAGCAAAAAAAAAGTCACCGTGGACACCGCAAAGGGTGTCCACATAGAGGAGACCTAATTTGACTATGATCCATCCGCGGCCGGCGCCGCATGACAAATATCTCATGGTAAACAATATTACGTGTCACATCCATGCAGTTACCATCAGCATCTTCTATGAGCATCTTAAGACCTTGTTTTGAAGTGACGCGTGAGACAGCAACATATAGCTGCCCATGGCTGAAAACAGGACTTCTTAGGTATATGCCAACATGTTCAAGAGTCGACCACGGCTCTTGTTGATGGTCATGGCGTAGCACACTTTAAGCAGGGGAATTGGCGTCTTTCTAACTCAAATGGTAGTCTTTTTTGGTTTTTAGGGTCGGACAAATCCTAGGTATGGGCACTATCTCACCAACATGTGTACTGTGATTATCTTTGCTTTTATTACCATCTCACCTATCTCTCGTAACGATTAATCTTGTTCCATTACATAGACCACCTGCCTGATCAAGGTTCCTAAGCATCATGATTGGCACACCCTTTTTAAGACATAGACGGTGGTGCGGGAAATTATTTCCATTTGTTTCATTTAAAAATTCTATAGGATACAGCGTGTCATATGATTCATGATTGTCCTTGGATTCGGCAATCCTATCATAGCTTAGGTACTCCCTCTGTCTCCTAGGTATTAGCGACACCACATATGAGTTAATAGCATCGGCGGCTTCATTTGTTGGTGTCAAAATGGCTCGTTCCTGAAGGTACTCTGGATGAGCGTAATTATTATGCAGATCTGGATAAACACTGCTCACCATGAACGCGACCTTATCTTCCTGTGTCATCAGCAGTAGTTCGGGGGGTATCTTAATTCGCTGTCCCTGTGTCTCACTATCGGTGTCTAAACTCTCGATTTTGCCCTCACCAATATCTAGCACCCATTTACTGAAATCAGCAATCTCTGTTTGTGCTTGAGAGTCAAGGCCTGGTCTACTAAGCCTCATGTTAATGTTAAGTGACAGAACCTTAACATGTCTCCACAAAGAGGAGTTTACTATCGTAGCATTCACAATCTCAGCTCTACCACCACCTGGAATGACAGGCAAAATCTGGCGTAGGTCACCACCTAGCACAACAGTTTTACCGCCAAAAAGTAAATTCAAAGCATTTTCGTTGTAGGGCACCATGATATCTCTGAGCGTCCTATCTAGAGCTTCAAATGCATTTCTATGTGTCATTAGAGCCTCATCCCAAATGATAAGAGAGCGGATGCAATTAGCTCACCAAGTTTAGAACCATGCTTTATATCACAAAGAGAATTGTCTTCCAAATCACATGGCATCCTAAAGCGTGAGTGAGCGGTTACGCCCGCGCAGCAACAAAAGCGAAGAAACTCCCGGACGAAGCAAGCGGAGAGCACAATCTTTGTTGTGAACGCATCCAAGCAACTATGGACTGCCACAGAAATGTCTTACCGGTCCCCCCGTACCCAGATACAAAGAAGAATCCTGGTTGATTATCTAAGGCAGCTTTGGTGATGAGGGTAAATGCATTCAACTATTCTGTGTTTAGCCTACCAACCAAGTTTTCAGCATCACGCGTAGCCTGAGCAACATCATATGACAGTGCCTCTTCTATAAGTTTGTTACCAGGAATGTCTGTAGAGTTTTTAGTTTTGTTAGGTAAACTATGGTCACGTATTTTGGCGCCGTGTATCTTGAAAAGGTCATGAATATCATCTAGCAAATAATTCCTAAGGTCCTCATCACAGACAATGAACTTAGTATTATCCATATTGATTCTAAGCACATCTTGTATATCATCAGCCATCAGCCGCCATACTTTCTCAAAAAATGCTCTTTCATCCTTCACCTTACAAAACAAAAGCATAGTAACGAAGAGTTTCCTAAGCTGTGCGGCTGTTGCCCAAGCAGCAGCCTCGTCGAAGGCTTTGTACCATTCCCGGTCATCGCCAAGTAGGCCACGGGCATTGCACGCTAACTTTGAACGTGGGGTAGACAATGTCATTGTAGGTCCTAAGCTCTTCAAAACTTCTAGCACCTTTGACTACCAACGGCAACATTCTAAGGTAGTATCGCTCACCGGCCAGAAGGATGTACATAGTATAGCCTGCCTATCTTACCTAAACCTCGCCGCCTACGGTCCCACGACCTAGATTTAGTATCCCATTTCCACTGTCCAGGGAACTCACAATATGTAAGGTCTCTACCAAAGAAATTTGTCTTTGATTAGCAACAAACCATTCACTTAGCGTTGTTCTACAAAGAAATTCTAACGGCCACATCGGTTATATCGTCGTTTTAAGTCATAAACAATGGGGTTGTCGTTTGGAAGATGCACTGACCAACCTCTCTGGTGGGTAGTGTCTATGTATGTCAAAACCAAAGATTCGCCAACAAAGGCCCCGCTTTCGCATATGTATCCGCATCTAGGTATTCCCGAACCTCGTCAATAGTCCTAGTTTGTTCATTATAGGGTCTTGATTCGCCGTTTTCGATTCTTTGTATATAAACCTTGCCACGATCGGGGCCCTTTGTAACATATTTGAATAGGTATTTAACAAAAAAACCTTTGTTACACCACTCTACATTGATATGGGCCCTGGTATTTTTTAAGCAATGACATATTATATGGAACGATGCAGCTACTATCTAATCTTTTACCACCCTTTTCAACATATCTTTTGTTATCGGATCTTTTATATGCAACAAAACCATTCTCATCTACCATTTGTTTGATTGGTACCGCTTTGGAAATCGCTTTGAACATTTATCTTTCTTCATGCATGGACACTTGGGATGCATTTCGGGACCACATGGACCATGGACCATGTGTTCGACCACCGGGACATAGCCAAGAGGGTCCGTAAGCGGGTCGGGAACCTCGGCCGCTTATGAATCTATCTATGAAAGCGGTGATGGGTGTAACGTATCTTGTTGGAGCCAAACAATTATATGGGCGTGAGGAAGACCATGTTTCTGGAACTCCACGGTATGCAACACTAACAATAGAAACGGGAAGGAACCATTACTCAAGAAGGCCATGTACATGGGAAGAGCGTACCTAAGCGAAAAACTTACCGGGCGCTAATCGGGGCCAAAGGTGGTGCCACCTCGTATATCGCCTAGGAGCTCCTCAAGCTTCATATTATAGACCACGACTACCAAATCCGCTCTATCGGTTGGTTTTCGTCCAGGTTCAAAGGCGAAGTCTTTGCGGCAATTTCGGCCACTTTGGATTACTGGTGAATGTGACAAAGAAATCGGGGGGGCCGTGCACTCTGAGATAGCAATCGCATCATGATAATTCTGGATCATGTAGCGCCCGCCACCGTATGGGAAGCGGGCAGAATTGTTTTTTTCCCAATCTCACTGCCATCTACGTATCCCTTTTCAACGGCATCGACTATGCCCGAAGAGACTCTACACACAGGTTTGGTGATTCTTTGTCACGTGCGAGTCTATTTTCATCAACACATGCACGTGCATCGATTTTGGCTTCGAGTGGATAGGGCACCATAGCATGTGAATGGATTTGGCCGGTCCTTTCTATAATGGAAACCATGGCAGTAGTAATCTTGCATTGTTATTTTGGTTCGCTTGTTGTCACCTGATGTATCCACACCACGGTAAGGCACGCCCGATCCGAAACCGCGATCACCAAGGGGAAACAATAGGGGATATTGCGGGGCCATGAAAGCATGATGCAAAGAAGAAATGTGCTCTAAACGGCCGGACCTAGGTCGCACCACAATATCACGCTGAAAAGTATCCGATTGTAAAATCTCCTACAACAACCATGGCAAGTCGTTTCAACGGTAGGGAGATTGTCTTGAACTGGATCCCCCTCCCTTGCCCCAATGAGCCTAACTACAAAATCATCGTTATTTGTTATTTGCGGTCTATCTCTAGCCAACCTGAATTTTTTTAACCAACGGGTTGTGATCGTCTAGCATCTTGAGCAAGCGCTCGGCAATATCGAGAATCAAGAGGTTGGATGGATGCTCGCTTGGATGTACAGCTACGAATCTATTGCAGCTCATTTCTATGTCATACACATAGAGTGCGAGAAACTTTGGTGAGTCACCATTGCCGGGAAGGAGGGGACCTATACGATGATGGACGACCGGACACTTTGAAAACAGGAGGGCCACGACCATTATTTAGAGATTTGTCAATGTTTCCACCCATAGATGTAAAAGCAAATAGGCAATTGTATTGCCGTATATTCTTTAAGAACTTTCTACATTCTGCGTCACCATCAAATCTGGCCAGCGACCTAAGGGGCTCAGGAGGGCCGTTGTAAGGAGGTATGTCCACCTTACCACCCTTACAACAGTTATTGTAAATGATCCGACCCCCTCGTAAACCGGATCGACCAAGAAGACACTCACGCAACGAATATAGCACCGCAATATCTACAGGTGTAATCGGCCCTCCGTAGTATGAACGATCGACATAAGACTCTAGACACCGGCGTCGATTGACATGAAGCAGCGAGGAAAACATAGGACATGAAAAGGAATATAAAATCAGTAACACAACAACAAATAGGAACGTGGGAAGGCTACACTCAATCTAGGAAAAAGAAGGCCCAACCTTTTAGTGCATCAATGTACTCTTGGGTAAAGTGCCCACGCCCAGATGCACCTGCACCATCTACCGGTCCTAATTCACCAAAAACAGGGGCCACCACATCACACATATCAGTATGGGCACATCTAAGGAGGAACCTCAACAAATTGGTCTAAGAAGCAAGCACCTGACTTAGCGATCTTTTTCTGATTTAAATATTTCATGCGTTTACGCCGATGCTCAGAGGATGATAGTGTCTTTGGGCATATAATGGGCACCTTCCGCTATAGAAAAAGGCACCCAAAGGATTAACCCAAGACCAACACGACTGCAAAGTAAATGGGAGACAAAAGCGAGAACAAGAGCAGGCACATACGTCTTCTTTTTACGCTGGTTTGAAGGGCCGGGATCAGGAGCGTGTGAGGAAGCTAAGCATATAAGAAGAAAAGGCAAAAGAAAATAAGACAACATGTAGAGGGCTAATTGTCTACGGTTTACATAAGGGCATGGAAATGTGCAGCACAGTCACATACATGACTCTCCTTGAACAAAGGAAGCCTGGGCTGGACGGCCACGGCGGCGACCTCGCATCTTAACAAGCAGCTACAGCAGAAGACCCAAAAGAGTTCATGATGGGAAAACCATAGGAGCTTAGGAATCAGTAATTGCCCATACAAAGTTTAGTTTTTAAATAGGAGGAGCAGGCTCCCCTTTGGTTCTCCCTCCCTAAAACCTGACAACAAAGTTTCTGCTCCAAGCAGCAAAGAGGTCCTAGTTAGAAGAATCGCAGGACTGTTACAGCTCCAAGACATCAACTACATGTCTGACAGTCAACAACCAGAGAATGCCACCAACAATCCTGGCTCAAATGCTCTACTAAATGAGTCTACGCAGCTCAATGAAGGAATCCAACATTTTCAGAAAATAGTGGGTGCAATTAAAGGCAGGAATTCCTACAGTTATCAGGAATGCAGATTTTCCTTCTCAAGTGTAAGCCATGCAAACAGATGCCCAATCAAAGAGGCATTAGTTCATTACATCATGTAAAGTGTAGAATGGAATTATCTGGATCTCATTGATGTAAGCTGTCATTAGAATTAATGCAAGTTAAACTATTTATGAATTTTTAGTATCACTATTTTATCATTCTTCTTAAAATGGCATCTTGTTCTTCTTATTTGAAAACCAAAAAAACATGTGTTATGATAACATTAAAAAAAATCAGACCATACATAGAGCTAATCAATCTCTGTCTGTCCACACAAGGGAAAGCAATCAACACAAGGCCTAATTTAAAGAGCAAGATGTAGCAGAGACACCTCTTTCATAAGGCATTCAGCCTGTAGAACAAGCTCATGATGTTCCTGTGCTAATCTACCCAAAACACCAGTGGCCCTTGTAGCCACAGAGACGGCAGCACGAGCCAGTCTGGTACACAACACCAACCCTTCAAAGTTGTAATCTACAACTACAAAACCATACAGGTTCTGCAAGAAAGCTATGGCCTGTAAGGCAGCTCGCTCATACGCTGGTACTGCAGATCCATCCATGGACGCCCAGAAAAAGAAAGTACGACAGCAGCGGACTGGACCAGCACACGGCACATCTATTTCAACACCCCACAATGGCATTCCATCCCTAGTGACCTCAGAGACCGTGGACGCATATGGTAAGCCACAGCGGTTCACCACGGCCTGCAACAACGACAAATATGACGCGCCCACAACGAACATGGAGTCACCGTTTCTCTGTGAACTCGAGCAGGACAAAATCTAAAGAAGATTTTGAAAAGAAAGGGAACAAAAACAGCGAACCCCACATCACACAAGCCAACATGTGAGTATCTATATTTGCGAAAGGGACAATGGTCACATTGAAATAATCGTAACGCGAGAGAACGGGGAAAGCAGCTATACCAGCACCAGGACCGCGCGGGCGCTCTCGAACCGGACACCCGGTCGCTTGCGGGCGTTCCACTTCCCCTCCGACGGCGACTACGAACGGGCTCCTCAAGAGCCGGCAGCGAACCGGATCTCCACGGCAAGCACTGCAAAAACAACCAGCGCCACGGCACGGGGGACGGAGCCGGGCGACGACGCGCCCGGGAGGTCAAATGTGTTAGACTCCGGCGGAGGGGCGGCGCGATGGCTAGAGGGAGGAGGAGGATAGCCGAGGACGGCGGGGGGAAAAGAAGGGAAGGAGGAGGCACTCACCGAGCAGCAGCGATGGGGGGCGGGCGAGAACGAAAAGGGAAGAGCTGATTTTATCCCCTAAACAGAGCCGGAACCGTGCGACGGCCAGACGTAGGCATGGAACAGACGCTGACCCGCGAGCCCCACACCAAACCGTACGCCGATGTCCCCACCCGCCAGGGGACACGCACTACTTAAAACCGACGAGATGGGGCCCATTTCTCGGTGACCGTGGACGCTGGCTCGGCGCACGCAGCGGGCCCCGTGGCGTGGTATGGCCCTTCGCTGGCTTTGCGCTGACCGGCTTCACCGCTGTCGAAAGATCACTGGCCCTGGGCCCAACGCTGTCGAAAGCTCACTGGCACCTAAGAAATCTGGCCCACCGTCATTGACCCCGCCAACCAACAGTCTATCCGGTCACGAACGAGCGTGCGTCGACCGGCGCCGCAGCCGCAGCTACCTGCTCAACGACGACCAGGGACGGACAGCCATGGAAGAGACGACAGCGAGCCGGGCAGGGCCAACCACGGGACGACAACACTACGGAAACGGGCCCGTCTGGGATAGAAAACACCAACGGGCAGGTGCACAAGGTCAATCCGATCGAGCCAACCAGCACGAATCAAGCGGTCAGGGTCAAATTTGATGTCGTGGATGTTCTCACCGGCGAGCTCTTCTACACCCAATTTTCTCTTTAAATTTGTTGTAACTCTGGATATATTGTCTCATTTGGCAAACATTTTGTGTAGTAGATTATGTGTTTTCCTGGTTGTCATGGTAGTATTCGCCCGTGTTTGGCTAGCCCTTATATCGGACAATATTTAACATGTGCGCAACTGAGAGATATGCACTTCATTTGTGTGCGCAACTGAGAGATATGCACTTCATTTATTGTCTCACGCTGCTCACACTTCATTTATGTCTTCTGTCATGTCGCTGTTAACAAAACCTAGAAATCAGTTACTGATCTAATTTAATTACGTATTTGACTGATGACCAATAGACATCCGTGTCCACAAGAGGTGAGACGACAAACAGTTTTCTTATGAAAAAAAAGAGGCCCTCAAAACTGTGGCAGCCAAGCCATTACATAGTAGGCAGATCCATCATTAAATGCTATTTACATGTTACAAGACTTCTAATACCAAACCCGGAGGAAGTAGGCAGATCCAAAACGACTTCTAATACCAACCCGGAGGAGTAGGCGAATAAGTTCGAATACTGGATAGCTAAGTAAATGATCAGCAGGCCAATAGTGCGTATTTCTACAGTCTACACTAAAGTTTACCAACCGAAAAGAAAAGACTCCAGACACCAAACAGCCTGCTTCATCTTTAGATTCTAATTGGCGACATGGGTGCAGCAATGCACAAAAGCCAGCAGGGAAGATGGACAAGATATAGGTACATATACGTCGTGCTGCTCCATTCCCACATGAATTCCATCCATATCTAGAGATCTCCAAAATCTGTTGTCCACGAACCCTTGGACACTCCTTTCATAATCAGCACTGCAGCGGGAGGAAAACCCAACACAGCAAACACTATGTTTGAAGCCAATAATACTACCCGAGGAAGAAAATTCATCACTCATCGCCCTCTGAGGCCGAGAAAACAAACACAATGGGATCACTATCGGAGCACCAAGCTGAGCAGTGGCGAAATTTATGATTGACATGAGCCCCAACCTGATGTAGATGGAAGTGATCATGGTAGCTTTCAGAAGTTTCCATTCAACACCAGCTGTGTATGGTGAGCCAAACAAGACAGACAGGGTGATCAGTATGATGATGGAGAATGCAGACGAGTGCGCTTTGCACAGGTTTGGCATCAGGTATCTGAGTATTGTAATATGGAAGTAGTGAGACAAGTACTGCCCATAGTTGGATGACAAGCAATACTTTTGCAGCTTGAAGCCATTCACATGATCCACCCTTGCTTCGCGGAATACTTTTGGCTACTCCTAAGAGATAGGCTAAACACAAGAAACATCTTGAGAAGGAAAAATAGAAATCTAGATGATTACAGCTGTGTGCTATGCAACCAAGGTACACAAGAAACATGTTTTCACTTGTTTTTCCAATGTCCTTTCAGTAATGATTGTTGGAGCACAATGAACATACTGTACACTGATTTTAACTGTGTCATCTTCAGAGAGATAATGATCACGGCCTGTTGAACCATTTGAAAACTGAGAAACAACATCATTTTTGACAACAGGCAGAAAAGTCTTTACCTTTGGAAAAGAATGTTTAGGGATGAAATTGACATGGTCTGTACCAAAGCTAAACCTCTGTTACTTACTGATACCTATATGTAATCTTTTTTTCATGTTTTGTTTTGAGCCTAGATGCTCTGTAAAATCCTCTGTACATAAATGTTCTTTCCTTTAATTAGAAAAAGAAAGGGGAGACCCTGTTTCGGTCCAAAAAATATGCTCGAGGTTTGTTGAAAAGCAGGCCATCTCTATTTAAAATGCAAGAAGGCAAGACATGATTGGCAATTGCTTAAAACGGAGGACAAAAGAATCATGCTGATGGCGAAAATTCTCATAAAGCAATGCTAGAGAAAAATTAGTATGTTTCGACAGCGATTGCCAATGCAAATTAACTTTATTTAGTGGTGTGGTCTGTATGTACAAAGCAAATTAGGGTAAAAAGGAAGAGAACTGCACATGAGGTGACTAATGATGTTTTTTTTTTTTAGGCATGGAGAAATGCAAACCACCTGAACAAGCAACTGCAATTATCTGGCAAGCCAAAATAGATAGCTCCACATGAAGATGTCTACAAAATTAACTGTAAAATGGGGCTTTTATCCCTGTATCAAGTAAAACTGGGTGGGTTTTTTATTATTAGAAATCCTATTGGCATGCTTGTAGCAGCAGGAATAGGATTAGGATTTTTTCTAATGTCACCTCAACATGCTAAAGCATATGCTTCTGTGTAAAAGGCTTATAGAGCATGCAACTCTACTGGAAATGAGGGGAGTTTTTTTAGATACTGATGGAACTGTTATTGCTAGGATCTTAAATGACCAATGCTTCAAAAGATCTTTGCTTGCAATTTTGTTGAGTGAGATTACAACTTTTATGTATTTAGAGTTCTCCGGATGTACTATTTTTTTAGGTGCTCATAAGCTGTAATGTTGTAGCAGATAATTTGTCAGCCATAGGCCTGAACAAGTAGATGGTCCTCTACTATGGCAAGATCATGTACCAGACTTTTCTCTGATGTACATCTCTTCTTTTTCTAAAGTAAACCACCCAGCCTCGCTCATTATATATCTATACACTGAAAATGATGGATGATTCTCACTCACTTTCAAACGAGATCAAGATGTGAAAGGTTTGGACCTAAGTGGTTTACTTTTATAAGAAAAAAATAAATGTAGTCTTATCGGAATCTAAGAGAATCTTAGACACGTGAGCATGTTGAGTATACTAGTACATCTGTACGATTATAACTACTAATTATCCTTCCAATGCATAAAATAAATAGAAGCATTTGAGAGAATAGTATGTGTAGTGTATCATTAAATAATTTATTTGTATTTGTATACCTGGAAGAACTTTTCACAATTTCTCTATTGCTATTAACTACTCCTTCCATCTCAAATTATATTTCGTTTGACTTTTTTTGACAACAAATTTGACCACTCGTCTTATTAAAAAAATTTATGCAAAATATCACTTTTTGTTGTGGCTTTCTTTATTAATAAAAAAGTTCTTAAGAGAATGACTTAAATTTAACTATAATTTTAGAATTAAATTTTTTGAATAATGGAAAATGGTCAGCTTTTTAAAAGTTTTTTTATTATAATTTTGGAATTAAAAAGTCAAATGACTTATAAAAGTTTTTTTTTGTTTTTTTTTTTTTCGCGTTTTAACCTGTACAACTGTTTGTTATGGCTATACTGTTCACGCACACTCACCCCTGTTTATTAACGGGTATTTACTGTTCGCTAAACCCTGTTTATGAATATGATAGCACCTTCGTTAACGGGGGCTGCGCCGGGTAAATCTGTTTTGAAGTTCGCACTGTTGAAATCTTGAAGTTCGAAGTCATTATAAGAGTTATATAGATAAATCGAAGCATTTGAGGGCTACGTATTATTAAATAATTTGGGATACCTCAAGAACTTTTAGCAAACATGATGTGCGTTGTGTAACAGGGCGTAATTTATGATGTGATTCTCGTGAGGCAGCTATTTTAATTAGATTTAATTAGGCTTGATTAACCTTAAATCAAATAAATTCCAAGACTAATCATAATAAGTGAAAGGATAATCCTATAGGTATAGAAGATTGGCTCCACTCAAGTATTGCACGTTATTTCGCTCAATGGCCTGTTGCTCTCCTTGCTGCTGTTTATTCCACCCAATTAGGCAATTATAGTTGACTTTTAGGTAGTCTCTCCCCATCCTGATCCCTCCCAAACCCAACCGAGCGCTGAATCCTGCAGCAAAGCGCCAAATAAAGCCGTCGCATGCAAAACCTGCAAGCACCTCGATCAGACCCGGCCAGGACGCCGATGGAGCACACGAGAATAGTAAAAATGGCCGGAGAAGTGTTGGTCCCGGTGGAGGGTGGCCGGCCGGCGCGCGACTACAGCGGCGGCGTGACGTTCTCCGTCGCAGTCACCAGCCTCATGGCCGCTTCCTGCGGCCTCATCTTCGGCTACGACATTGGCGTCTCAGGTGCGCTTGCTGCTGGCTCAGCTCCTGGTGCCTTGCTTGATTTTCTCTGTTAGATGATACGTACTACATAGAGCAGGCATGCCTCCAACATATTATGCGTCGAGCAAACGCACGTGCTATTTGTGGTTCCTCCTGATTGCATCTTGTGGTTCGTTTGCTTCCTGATTGCATCTTGTGCCACTGCGGTTATTAGGTGCCACCACCTGACAAGAGGTGTAGAGAGATACTAGAACGATATAGTTATGGAATGGATGGAAAACACATACGAAAACTTGTAACTTTATCAGACTTCTGCCCCACTCTCTGTCTTCAGTGAAGCAAACTTTCAAGAAAGAGTTGGCTATGATTAAGCTCAGAGCCAATCCTCTCCTTTCAGCTTGTTTAGATCAATGGATAGACCTCTTTGTGTAATTTTTCTTATTTTTTTTTTTCTGTACTTTTTTTTGAGTTTCTTGAGCTTTTTGTAAAGACTGTTTTATTTTCAATGCAATAAATCACAGTAGGGGCGACCACCTTCCTGTTCTATTAAAAAAAAAACTTGTAACTTTACCACAATAGAGATGACAGGGTATGTGTGTTGTGTTAGAAATTGGTCAAAAAAGAGCGCAAAGATAAGTACTCCTAATTAGTTGTTGGTATATGATTTTCACAGGTTCAAAATAGGCTTGAGCATTGATGTTCTTCTACAGTTGCATATCCAATCCACTTATCATATATCCTATATCCTACTCCCTCCATTCCAAATTGTAAGTCATTTCAAGAATCTTAGAGAGTCAAAACGTCTCAAATTCTTGGAATGACTTACAATTTAGAATATAGTGGGAATATCTCAGATCCATTATTTTAGGTACCTACCCACACAGAGATGAACGAATGCAAAAGGAAATGTGATTACATATCTTTACATTCAGGCGGCGTGACGCAAATGGACTCGTTCCTGAAGAAGTTCTTCCCTGAAGTGCTTCGGGGGATGAAGAGCGCAAAGCGCGACGCCTACTGCAAATACGACAACCAGCTGCTGACGGCATTCACGTCGTCGATGTACATTGCCGGCATGCTGGCGTCATTGGTGGCGAGCAGCGTGACGCGGAGGGTGGGCCGCAGGGCCGTCATGCTGATCGGCGGCGTCATGTTCCTCGCCGGCTCCATCATCAACGCCGGGGCCATCAATATTGCAATGCTCATCATTGGCCGGATCCTACTCGGCTTCGGTGTCGGTTTCACCGCGCAGGTCTGCTACTGCATAGCAGTATATGTTTTAAACATATTTTTTTTTAGATAATGGATAATAAAATCCGGTCTCTACATCCAGGGATGTACACAGTCAATTATTATAAAGTTTCAAAACAGATAAATTAAAAGCAAGCTTAGTGTCTGTAACTCGCGATATCTTATCCACTCCTCTGTTACTAAAACTTTGTCATGCATCATTCAGGCGGCTCCGCTGTATCTTGCCGAGACATCACCCACGAGATGGCGCGGCGGCTTCACCACGGCCTACCATTTCTTCCTCGTCGCCGGCACACTTGTCGCCAACGTCGCCAACTACTTCACCAACCGGATTCCCGACTGGGGCTGGCGCGTCTCACTGGGCCTCGCCGCCGTGCCAGCAACCGTCATCGTGACAGGCGCCCTCTTCGTCTCAGACACGCCCAGCAGCCTGGTGCTGCGCGGCGAGCCAGACAGGGCCCGCGCGTCGCTCCAGCGCATCCGCGGCGCGGACGCCGACGTGGAGGCCGAGTTCAAGGACATCGTGTGCGCCGTGGAGGAGGCGCGGCGGAACGAGGAGGGCGCGTTGACGAGGCTGCGCGGCAAGGGGTACCGGCACTACCTGGTGATGATGGTGGCCATCCCGGCCTTCTTCGACCTCACTGGCATGGTCGTGATCTCCGTCTTCTCGCCGGTGCTGTTCCGGACGGTCGGGTTCAACAGCCAGAAGGCCATCTTCGGCGCCGTCATAATCAGCCTCGTCAGCCTGTGCGGCGTGGTGCTGTCCACTCTCGCCGTGGACCGCTGTGGCCGGAGGTTCTTGTTCCTCGCCGGCGGCACCGCCATGTTGCTTTTCCAGGTATGTGTAAGTTGTTCATATGTCACTACGTACTCGTCGTCATGTACGTCCGTGCTTGCGTTCTCTGACACGGGACCGTACGTGCTGCCATTGGATGATCGACCAAGGTGGCCGTGGCGTGGGTACTGGCGGACCACCTCGGCAAGCACAACGCGGTGACCATGCCCAAGAAGTACGCGGTGGGCGTGGTGGTGCTCGTGTGCCTGTACACGTTCAGCTTCAGCCTGTCGTGGGGGCCGCTGAAATGGGTGGTGCCGAGCGAGATCTACCCCGTGGAGATCAGGTCGGCGGGGCAGGCCATCACCCTGTCAGTCGCGCTCACCCTCTCCTTCACGCAGACGCAGGTGTTCATCTCCATGCTCTGCGCCATGAAGTACGCCATATTTCTCTTCTACGCTGGATGGGTGCTGGCCATGACGGCCTTCATCGCGGCGTTCTTGCCGGAGACGAAAGGCGTGCCGTTAGAGACCATGCGGTCGGTGTGGGCAAGGCACTGGTTCTGGAAGAAGTTCGTCGTCTAGCTAAGCGTGGACGCCAGGTAGGAGGTTCAGGTGAACCGTATGTAACAAGACTACAAGAGTCATATCACCGTATATGGTCTGCTGTGAGAAGTCGAATATAACTGAGATACGTATCATGCATGGTATGTGATATACGTCTGATGCTGTAGTAACTGGATTTCTTATATGTATTTTGGATCCAGTTTGGCCTGGCTTCAACTTGTGTTTTGCTACATGCAGTGTGTGAAGAAGCCAAAAAGTTTCACCGACTTTTAGTTCATTTTAAGAGGAAAATTAGAAATGGATCCTCACTATAAGGCACATATAAGCTAGCATCGTCTGATATGATTTGTGTCAATATATATAATGGGATAATGGCCACTGACCAGATAACGAACGGATTTTTATTATATATTATTTGTTGGGGCAGATCACCAGATGCTCTGTGTGGCAGCGGCACCTTCGAACAAAAATACAAAATCCACTTGATCCGAAAAGTGAGAGATGAAGGTACGAAGCTCATTTCGTTTGCTCAGTTTAATTGACTAGGTCGGCGAAAGGTTGCCCTTCATCCAATTGGAATAAAGGAGCCAAAAGATGAAACGTTTTATGAGTGAGGAATCTAATCTCACTTTGTAACGCTTTTGCATACGGAGTAACTAAAAGCTGAGTGACCTTTCATCGTTTGAAACTTCAAGGTCCATTCAACCCATTGTCATTCGCATGCAAGATGCCCAATCTTATTTTGGGCTCTTGGCTTTCGCTTTGTATTCTCCTCCGAGGCTATATCTATATGTGCAAAGTGGGAAGCGAACCCTATACGCGCGTCAAGAACCCTAAACCTCATCCTTCATATATAATAATATCATGGACAATTTCGTCTTGAAAGGAGGGACTGAGCCCCTAGTGGATTTTTTTAAAATAAATAAATAAAAGCAAATAGATTCAAGTCTATGTTCAAGAAAACAAAAAGGACAACAAGAAAATGACCAGGAATACACAAAGCTCTCTAATCATTGATCTATATGAGGATGATGATGTCATTTTGCTTTTAGTATAACTAGCGCAAACTCCTTTCGGAAAAATGATTTGCATCTCAAAACTGAGTGCACAATATTCTTGAAGACGATATCATTTCCCATAATTCAAACTGCCCAGCATATATATTGTAACAATGATTTCCATGAAAATATATATTCAGGGTGCAAAAAAAACACAAATGTAATCAGACAATGCATACACCTTCGCCTCAGCAAGGTTCTTGCGCTCAATCGTCTTTTAGGATCAATCTTAAAAAGAATTTCCTTTTATTTTGGCATGAAGATGTCCAGAACCATTTATATGCTCTATATGCACATGGTGATGACCAATTACGCCTTTGCTGGGACAAAAATTGGGATGATCCCCAAATATCATCATTGGTCTGACTTAACTGCAAGTTATGAAGAATGATTGACAATTCATGGAACCAAGCATAAGCTTCATTGGGGCTATTGTGCTGATGGTTTTGGCCGTCCATAATGGTTAGCTATTTGACTATCTATATGTGACGTGGGCAAAAAAAGTAGGAGAGAGTAGTCACTAGCTATATGCAAATAGGTAGACTATTTCACGTAGCTCAAGAACATGTGAGGGAGCATATGGGTCTAATAATATAAAATAGTCTTTGTTGTTGTCTCTCACCTCCACGTCGGCCGACTACGTAGTTAGCACTAGCTATTACCATTACGGACGCTCTCACGTCTGATTTAGGATATTTCAATATAGTTTTCTTAGAGAGAACCAGTCGTGATACACTATGGTTCTCACTATTTTTCTTAGAGGGAACCAAGCATAACTCGGCTCATGATTTTGGTGCAGTGGAAGCTTTACCATGTTTGATTGAACTTAACTTGCCCAACTTATTAGTCATAGTATATTGTTTTCTCTTAACAAACAACATAAAACAACATAAGGTGAGTTATCAGCCGCAGAACCATGAGCCAAACAAGGACGTATAGATAAGCTTGACTACACACTCTACCCTCCCAAAGATCAAACCATATAGAAAGCAAGTCAGTGCTGTGAATAAATTATTTGATACCTTATTCGATTTAACTTAACTTGGACAAGAAAAATAAATTATTTGATACCTTATTCGATTTAATTTAATGCATGCATCGGGTACCAACTTGGACCCTAAAATTCCCTTAAAAAAAAAAAACTTGGACCCTAAAAAGGAAGAGCACCTATGATGTCCTCACCTGCTATGCATCGTCGCTTTTTCCCCAGGGCCGCACCTAGTGCAGCTGACTTATTTATTGCTCACTGGTCCACAACGTCTACATAGGCCTTGTTTAGATGGCAAATATTTGGAACCGAATATCACCTCGTACACTGTACTACGTTTCGTTTGTTAGTGGTAAATATCATCCTACCATGGAGTAACTAGGCTCAAAAGAATCGTCTCGCAATGCACATCTAAACTGTGTAATTAGTTTTTTTTACCTACATTTAATACTCTAAACATATGTCTTTTGATGTATTTAATGTGATGTGATGGAGAGCAAGTGAGAAAAAGGTTAGAATTTCTAGCAATCTAAACAAGGCCCTAGAGGCGTTGTTGCTGGCATCTACTATACGAGTATAGAACCCATAAAGTCAGTGCTGTGAACCTCGTACGGCCGTGTCTATATGTATGTAGAGGCGCAGTTACAGGCTTGGAGCAGGCCACAGAGGATCAAAGCAAAGAAAGAGCCCCTGGGACTGGGAGTGGAAGAAGTTGCCAGCCCTCCCCTCCTCCGATGGCCGGCGGCGGGTTCACCGTTCCGGACGGCGCCGGCGACGCGCGCGACTACGGAGGAGGCGTGACGGTCTCCGTCGTGGTCACCTGCCTCATGGCCGCCTCCTGCGGCCTCATCTTCGGCTACGACATTGGCGTCTCAGGTGCGTGAGATATCGTGTCTGTGTGTCCATGCCTGAATCGTCACTTGCTGAAACTGCATATATGCATCCCTTGATTTATCTGCTATTTTCGCCGTCCGGTTTTAGCGAAAACGTTGCGATCTAGCGTTTGGATGCGTTGCTCGCCTCATCAACCGGGGTCCGGGGACTCCATCTTTTCTAAGCTTTCCTCTTGCAATCTGCAACCAGCAAACCTCTCCTCGGCTCCTGTATGCCATCATACAATCTCCTCCATACCTTCGGGCTTCAGGGAGGTCTTAAACAACTGTTGTCACGAACTCTGTCAATCTTGAGCAGCATCATACGTGCTTCTTTGGAACGGGAGAATGTGTGTATGTGTATCTCCAAAGCAGAGCTGCAATCTTGGAGACAACATCATTTCTGTAATCTTTATTTATCCCTTGACCAGCAGTTTCTCAGGAGATAGAATTATATCTTCCTGGATGGTCAAGTCAGTTTCTCCTACTCTCCTAGTAATTTGATGATCCTCTGATTGGAAGGGTTTTTTTTTAAGATGAATCTTGAAGTTTGATTTCCCATTTCCCAAAGAAAGCCGTCGGCTTCGGCTCAGATTTGACCTTTGAACAGAAGGCTAAAAAGCCCCAGTACGTCCTACATGCCTAAAAGATGCGAGGGCATTTACAAGTGCTTGGAGAAAAAGCATATATGCTACTAGCTGTCAAGAACAGGGACTAGCCCATATCGATAATTTTTCTTTATTTAGATAATTCAGGTCATGCTTTTAACTATAATACCCTTGGCCAGAGAATTTTCAACCAATGATTGTCCGATATAAAAAGAATCTACTAGGGTCACCATCAGGGAGAAGGGTATCTTGCATTTAGTCCTAAACTAGTTCATCAACCCGTGCGTGGGTTAGAATCTTATTAGGACGCACTGACTAATAAAAAGATTTGTATTAAGTTATTTTTTTTCTCTTCACTAATGTTCTAAAATAATAACCAATAGGTATAGCACATATCCGATTTAGATAATCTATCAATTATTGCTTTTTATATACTTTTCATCCATGTCCATTAGGTTTTTATAGCACCTCTATTTATCTCTAATATAAATTTAACACTTTTCCTAACATTCCGTCGCAAGAAATCAGCCTCCTCTCTCTTGTGACGGCTGATCTGCTCGATGTGCTTTGTAATGCGTGCACATATCTTGTACTTTGTTATTTGTACCAACACATCTTGAACTTTGTTAATTGTGATTTAGGACAACAAACACCTCTTATTTGTTCTTGTCCTTTCATAAAAAAATTTCTCTCGTGATCTATGCTAAAACATGTGAAATCTGTTATTTGTGATTTGTGCCAGCACAAACATCTTATTTGTCCTTGTCCTTTCATAGAAAAAAATATCTCTCATGATGCGTGATAAAACATACTAAAATCTATTATCAATGTAGATAACAAATCTGACCTTGGATGATCATCCAATGACCCTAGGAGTCGAAAGAAAAGTTGGCTATATTTCTTGTGAACGAAATATAGTAACTCCCTAAATTTAATTGAAACATTTGTTTAAACCATGATGGTTTAGACGATATGATTGATTCCTTTTCAAAAATTTTGAGCTTATTAATTGCTCATAATGGCTATTGTTTAAGTGATTATAGCCTACCAATTTAATGGTAAAATGTTTTAGATTTTTGTAATAATTTAAGGATATATGCTTTTTTATTTATTTTTTGCGGTTTCATAAGTAATAATTTTAAGTTTCTTCCTTCTTCTAGCACGACATGTGTTTAGTTCAAACATAAACCTAAACCACGTAAACTCTTATCGCTTTATGTGATATTATAAAATTATATATTTTAACTTTCATCTTTTGTTAACATGTTAATTTGATCCAATGCTTATTATATCCCTTAATCAAGATTTCTATTTTTTATTTTATTAAAAAGAGTGTCCTAGGTTGTAGGCTCCACTTAGTTCTTGTAGTGGAATAAATAGCTGTTTCAACATGCAACATGGCACCCATCTTGTTGAATTTATTATATTGCACTAATATTAGTTTGTCAAACAAATGAGTCTAAGAACTAAATTACTAATATTCAACCATGATATAATGATCCATTCAAATTGTTTAAACTTCTTCCAAAATTTATTATCATGATTGTTACCATAATTTAAAGTTTTGTGCATAGTTTCAACATAATATGAACTGAAGTGTGTATTTCATATAGCTATGCATAGAGCACGATTTAGAATATTTGGAGACATTGACTAATAAAAATGATTTATATTAAATATTTTTTCTCTTAACTATTGTTCTAAAAAATAATATTTGTGATAGGTATAGTCTGTATTCAGATATGATAATCTATCAATTATTGATTTTTATGTACCTTTCATCCATATCCATTAGTTTTTTTCTTTACATAGCAACTCTATTTATCTCCAATATACATTTAATTGGAATATTTGTTTTAAACTATGACAATTTTAGCTACCATCCAATTGATTTCTTTTCAAAACTTTTGAGCTTATTAATTGCTCGCAACCACTTTTGTTTAGGTGATTATAGACTACCCATTTAATGGCAAAATGTTTTAGATTTTTGTATAATTTAATGATATATGGTTTTTATTTCTAGCGATTTCATGAGTAATAATTTATTGGATTATTTTTTTTCGGCATGATATGTGTTTAGTTGAAACATAAATGTAAAAAGCATGTAAACTCTTATTTGTTTTATGTGATATCATAAAATTCTATATTTTAACTTTCATCTTTTGATAACATGTTATTTTGATCCAATGCTTATTGTATCCCTTAGTCAAAAATTTTATTTTTATTTTATTAAAAGAATAATCTAGGTTGTAGGCTACCCTTAGTTTTTGTAGTGGCATAAATAGTTGTTTCAACATGCACCATGGCACTCTACATGTTGAATTTATTATATTGTATTAATATTGTTTTAACAATCAAATAATTATAAAAAAAACTAAATTACTAATATTCATATATGATATAATGATCATTCAAATACTTTAAACTTTTTTGAGATAATGACTTGTACAATTTACTACTATGAGTATTAATTAATATAACTTAAAGTGAAGTGTAAGTGTCCTTACTATATGATTTGCTAAGAATATTTTCCACAAATGATAAGCTTATAAATAAATATCTATCTTAATATAAACATGTTTGCTTGTTCTATGCAATGGGACAAAGCTTTGTGCATAGTTTCAACATAATATTGGCGAAGTGTGTATTTCAATAGCTTTGTGCATATATATGGTACATATAGATGTGAAATTATTTTTTAATAATACCATATATTAGCATTTACATGTAGATTTAGAGATTTTTGTGAACTTAAATTATTGGTAACAACTATGGATAATTTTTCATAATGCCAAATATGGTTAATTTGAATGCTTAATTAGGGAGCAAACCAATATCTTTAAGTAATGATTGAGGAGGATAATTTATAAAAATAAATATTATGGGATTAGTTATCTGTTATAATTGTGGAAGTTCTAGTTTTTTAAAAAAAACGTATAGGTTTTATTGATAACTCCATATGGATCATGGTCCCTAATATTTAAGAATAATTAACTTTTAATGACAAAGTAATCTAATGGAGTTATTATTAAAGTGAACAAAAAATGATAAGTCATGGTCAATAATAATTATATCAATTTATTCAAAGTAATTGTAGACTACTGCTTTCATTTTTCACAATTCTTTCCTTGGCCTCTCAGCTAAAGTTTTATGGATGATATCGAAACAGTATAAAATAAGTACTTAGAGAAGACAAATTAAATTGTAATTTTAGGATGACCACATTTAATACATTTTAAATTGTAATTTAAATTGTAATATGGGATTTAGTGAGATGACCACACCTTTAGTCTGCTCGTGGAGACGACGCAAGCGTTGATCATTAACGTGGATGCTAGACATCGAGATGGCCACACCAATAGCATGGTCGCATGGCCTCCTTGCTCGCGATCCGGTGACCCGTTCATGCCACGGTGCCCCTCGCGATCTGGCGACCCGTTCATGTCGCAGTGCCTCTCGCGGTCTGTAACCATCTCGATCATTTGGCTGTCGCGCACCCAACAATTCTCGAGGCCAAAACTACTTTGACACCTTCCAACGTTCATGCCTCTGTGCAAGACTATGAAGGTAGTAATAATGATCAGATTAGTATTCCTCACCCATCATGGAAGATGAACGGAAGCCATCACCCTTACGTACTTGATCCCTTGCTCATAGTCCTGATCGCCGGTCTTGGTCATGGCTCCGAGTCCTGATCGATGAAGATGAGTTTTGCAGCGCCAGGGACGACCGATGACGTGAAGCCATGGCCCAATGATAAGTCATGGTCAATAATAATTATATCAATTTATTCAAAGTAATTGTAGACTACTGCTTTCATTTTTCACAATTCTTTCCTTGGCCTCTCAGCTAAAGTTTTATGGATGATATCGAAAACAGTATAAAATAAGTACTTAGAGAAGACAAATTAAATTGTAATTTTGTGATGACCAAATTTAATACATTTTAAATTGTAATATGGGATTTAGTGAGATGACCACACCTTTAGTCCGCTTTCGTGGAGACGATGCAAGCGTTGATCATTAACGTGGATGCTAGACATCGAGATGGCCACACCAATAGCATGGTCGCATGGCCTCCTTGCTTTCGCAGTCCGGTGACCCGTTCATGCCGCGGTGCCTCTCGCAGTCTGGCGACCCGTTCATGCCGCGGTGCCTCTCGTGGTCTGTAACCATCTCGATCATTTGGCTGTCGCGCACCCAACAATTCTCGAGGCCAAAACTACTTTGACACCTTCCAACGTTCATGCCTCTGTGCAAGACTATGAAGGTAGTAATAATGATCATATTAGTATTCCTCACCCATCATGGAAGATGAACGGAAGCCATCACCCTTACGTACTTGATCCCTTGCTCATAGTCCTGATCGCCGGTCTTGGTCATGGCTCCGGGTCCTGATCGATGAAGATGAGTTTTGCAGCGCCAGGGACGACCGATGACGTGAAGCCATGGCCCCTCCTCTCGTCAATGGAACAACATAGTTGCCAATGATGAATTAGAGGAGGTGCGGTTAAAATAATAGATCTAACAAAGTCGCCGCCGGGGCTCATTAGAGGAGGTGTGTTTCAATTAAAATAATAGATTTATCTTTTTTCTTGCTTTTTTTATCTAAGATATAACATAATGGCAGAGTGGGTAATTTCTAAAGAAAAATAAAATAGATCTAATGGTATAGATTAGCAGAGCCTATAGATTTAATGGCTAGATGTTTCGATTAATGTGATAATTTTAAAGATTTATCTTTTTTTAAAAAGATCGGTGAGAATTAACGTGGAGGCTTCGTTGGAGCCTCCAATTAGTAATAGTAAGATTATACGTGACGGGAGAAGGGTTCCACTAAAATGGTATTCGCAATCATATCAGCCATTTACTTTTTCCATTCTTCACATTATTGTTTGTTTTGGATGGATGAGTGCAATGAGCCATGACATTCTTCACATTACATGGATGGTCTTTTATCTTTCGGGTTGTCAATGATTTAGAATTTGTCTTTAAAAACAGATTTTGCAGCAATGTGGACTGATTCTTCTTCACATTATTGTTGTACACTTGAAAGGTGGTGTGACGCAGATGGAGTCGTTCCTGGTCAAGTTCTTTCCGGAAGTGTTGAGTGGGAGGAAGGACATGAAGCACGACGCCTACTGCAAGTACGACGACCAGCGGCTCACGGCGTTCACCTCGTCGCTGTACATCGCCGCGATGCTCTCGTCGCTGGTGGCGAGCCGCGTGACGAGGACGGTGGGCCGGTCCGCCGTCATGCTGATCGGCGGCGTCCTGTTCCTCGCAGGCTCCGCGATCAACGCCGGCGCCGCCAACGTCGCCATGCTCATCATCGGACGGATGCTGCTGGGCTTCGGAGTCGGGTTCACCACACAGGCTGCTCCTCTGTACCTCGCGGAGACATCGCCGGCACGGTGGCGCGGCGCGTTCACCACGGCGTACAACATCTTCATGGTGCTGGGCGCACTGGCCGCCACGGTCACCAACTACTTCACCAACCGCATCCCGCGCTGGGGCTGGCGGGTGTCGTTGGGCCTCGCCGCCATCCCGGCCACCATCGTCGTCCTGGGCGCCCTGCTCGGGTCCCGGACACCCCCAGCAGCCTCGTCCTGCGCGGCGACACCGACGGCGCCCGGGCCTCGCTGCGGCGCCTCCGTGGCCCCGGCGTGGAAACCGACGCGGAGCTCAAGGACATCGTCCGCGCCGTGGAGGACGCGCGGCGGAACGACGAGGGCGCGTGCGGGAGGCTGTGCGGCGCCAAGGGGTACGGCCACTACCTGGTGATGGTGGTGGCCATCCCCTCCTTCTTCGACCTCACCGGCGTCATCGTCATGGCCGTCTTCTCGCCGGTGCTGTTCCGGACGGTCGGGTTCAGCAGCCAGAAGGCGATATTTGGATCCGTGATTCTTAGCCTCGTCAACCTGGCCTCCTCATTGCTCTCCTCCTTCGTCATCGACCGCGCCGGCCGCAGGTTCTTGTTCCTCGCCGGTGGCGCAGCGATGATGATTTGTCAGGTAACCCAGATCAATATCCGATCAAACAGTACATGTACTACACATTTCGTAGTGTTTGAGCTGAGAAATTTCTTGCTTTCGTTTCCACTCGTCAAATTAAACAAGCTGGCCATGTCGTGCATCCTGGCGGCGCACCTCGGCAAGCACAACCACGCGGTGGCGATGCCGCGGGAATACGCGGTGGCCGTGCTGGCGCTCATGGGCCTGTACACGTTCAGCTTCGGCGTGTCGTGGGGACCGCTCAAGTGGGTGGTGCCGAGCGAGATCTACCCCGTGGAGATCAGGTCGGCGGCGCAGGCGCTGACGGTGTCCATCGCGCTCTGCCTCTCCCTTCGCGCAGACGCAGGTGTTCGTCTCCCTGCTCTGCGCCATGAAGCACGCCATCTTCCTGTTCTACGCCGGATGGGTCCTGGTCATGACAGCCTTCGTCGCCGCGTTCCTGCCGGAGACCAAAGGCGTGCCGCTGGAGGCCATGCGCTCAGTCTGGGCGGAGCACTGGTACTGGAGGAGGTTCGTCAGGGATGCCAAGCAGGTGAACTGCCTGTAGTGTAGCTGTAGGGAAAAGAAATACCAAGCAGGTGAACTGCCTGTTGGAGGTTCGAGCAGGTGAACAACAACCAAAGTGAAAGTGTGGTAAAATTCTAGTGTTTGCTGGTAAATTCTGATGTTTTACTGTAGCCATGGAGCGCCTGCGCGGGAGCTCTCGCCTAACATAACTGGGCCACAACGGACTGGCGTGAGAGCCCAATTGAAGTTTAAGACCAGCGAGCGTAACGATTGGAGGTTTCTCTTGATTTTTTTGGGCCGTTTTCTTATACTCCTACTAAACACCAAGATATGAAATTCAAACACACACACACACACACACACACGCACGCACACACACACAGCAAAACCCTCTAGTTACCTCCAAGGATCGTAACATTTGGTATCGTAACATTTGGTATTCTGAAGTGATGATTACATCTATTCTTAACAAGCTGAAATTAGGTCATCATGGCTGTAGTGACAGTGGTGTTTCTAGTGTGCATATTCTGGTTGATCCCACTATAGCTTGTCAGCCATGGCACTCAGATCCAATAGTGATAGCCTGCAATTCTGGAGCTCCCAAGACTATCTGGAAAGCATACTGATGTCAGATGGCCTTGTCGTTTTGCTTGGAGTCAGTATGGTGGTGCAATCGGAGGTATGCATCAAGAAGATGCACGCAAGTAGCATCAATGAAAGCATTCCGTATCAGTGGATGATAATTGTTGGGTTACTCACACTCAAACTGATTGGGTACACTACTTCTACGTGCTGCACGGAGTTGAAACCATGGCCTAATTGGCATGGATATCAGGGCAGTCTCATAGTGGCACTTGTCTGTCCACATTCAAGCATAGTGATATGGGTTCAGTTTAGCTATTCAGTGCAAATGCTCCTAGTCTGGCCTCTCCATTGCGAGTCTCGGTGGGAATGTTGTGCTGATTGTCTTCAGTTACTTGCAAGTGCAGAGCAAGTCGATTCCATCATAATGAAGCCCATTGGGTTGATTTAGTTGCATATTGCTGTTTCAGATTGTCTGTTATTCACTTGCTACCATCAGCCACTGCTTGTTTTCGTTTGGTTTGTCTGGGGTCTGCCATTGGAAGTCGGAGCCGCTGATTGCTTTACAATCATGCTCGGCAACGATGACTCATGACAGTGGTGTTCTCTTCCGCGTTGTGTGGGTGGGTTGGCCCTTCGTGTGCGTTTGCACCATGTTTGGCCACCCTTCTTGTACATAAAATTCTATCGTCTTAATTGAGCGGCAGAGTTCCTGCCTTTATTCTCAAAAAAAAAAAAAACATCAGCCAGTGGATTGGAAGCCCCCATGGATATCTCTGGTATACATCATCAGTAACATACCCTATGTTGCCTACTGCCTCAGGATCAGTACACCAACAGTCCATAACATACTCTTGCTTAGTGATAACCAGAGAAGTTATGGACTGTTCTGGAAACCACCAGTATGCATGGTTGTCACTTGGAAATTTCTTGCTGGGGTACACGATCTGCAGAGCAGTAGAACCATGGTTGCAATGTTTCTGGGGCTCAATGAACTAAAATCTGTGCTACAATGGCCAACACCTGCACAGAATAATATCAAGAAATATGTGCACTATTTTGAGCTTCATATCCTTTGTGGGTCTTTATTTCCTGAAATGATGGCTGTCTGCATGTTTTGGAATCATCCATCTGAAGGTTCAGGGCTCCTTTTGTTTTGCAATATTAGTGGTGGTCAACTATTGGTGATCAGTATTTGCAAGAAGCACAATTTTATTAAGCTATCTATTTGGCAAGTTTTTCTCGGTGAGCAACTCTTGAGCGCAGTTGGTCACCTACTCTATTCTGGAAGGTCACTATATTCTAATGAAGAGATAGCTGTCCTCAAGTTTGCCAACCATTTATGTGAAAGCTCAAGAATCTATGAAATGTTTCTACATCACAAAATTACTTCTGTTGATTGGGATGCTGGTGATGTGCAGTTGAGCCACAGAATCTCTATGGTGGTCACTCTGTACATATTCAGAGAATGGACAGTCACATTGGATTTTGGTGGCGAAGTTATTTTTCCATGTGTCTGCAAAGTGAGAAAGTTACTAGGGACAAACCAGATTGATGCTAAGATGATTTGGCACTGGACTGAATACAATTGGAATCAAATTTGCATATCTGGAAGTTAGCCTATTTCTTTGGTTACCTCTTACTGGAGCACTAAAGGCAGATTTCAGATAATCGTGTGCATGGAGTATTTTTGCTGCAGCTCTCTGGGGTTATACCACATAAAGATTACAGATCAACAAGCTGGAGTTGATGACTACTCGTGTACGCAATCGGTACTATCACATCATATTATCATCAAGCGTGTGGAGTGCACAAGTGCAAGTTCACGTGTAATTACATGCATCATTTTTCACAGCGAGTTCACCACTATACAAGTCATCACCTACAAGACAATGGCTGGTTGTTCCACCCTTGAGCTCCAATTCTATCATCTGATGATTGCAGACCCTGATAGATTGAATTGAAGAAGCGGTGACAATCGATTTCAAAGTCTCTGCTATGGCCAAGCAATGCATATCTGACATTATCTGGTAGTTGAGTGCATCACAGCTTGAGGGCAAGCTGTTGCTTAAGGAGGTCGTCATAGGAATAGCTAAGTGGGTTTAGCATTGGGTCTGCGTGCCTTTTCCTTGCTGGGCTGAGCCCATGTAACAGCTACTTATACTGTGAACATCAGAATGGCTAGGATGGATGAATCAATTAATCAAATTACCCCAAATCCTTCCTCTTCTATCTTCCTGCTCGAGATGGCGTCGCCGATCTCCCCTGCCGTGCGTGTTCGTCGACAAAACCCTCTAGTTACCTCCAAGGATCGTAACAAAGACCAGCGAGCGTAACAATTGGAGGTTTCTCTTGATTTTTTGGGCCTTTTTCTTATACTCCTACTGAACACCAAGATATGAAATTCAAAAAACAAAAACAGCATGACTCGATAACTAACTTAAAGGCAGAACTGAGAAAGTAGGTACCAAATATGTTCTTGGCAAATGAGTGTGCAGAATACCTAAAATTCCGCAGCCCTATAAATATCCATGGAACAATGAATTTTCACTAATTAGTTAAATTTTACACTACCCAATTATGAAACAATGAATTTTAGCTACTATGACAATACAAAATAAAAAACCATGGAACAATAAAAAATAACCGGCGAGACAACTAAAAATAAACTACCCAACAACGGATTTTCATTGCTGAGGTTACGGTATGTAGATCAAACAACGAAAACCAAATTTACTACTATGTACTACTAGGAACATACTGTATCTCAGGTTTCGCAATTTACTACACGGAGTTTTAAATAGCCCACTATGACTGCCGCTTTTGTGTTCATGTACAGTTTAGCCGCTATAGTCCGATATAGCTCCGCTATTAGCTATTTTAGAAACAAACCGCTAAACACCTTAGCCCGCTATTTAAAACCCGTCACAGATGAGCCTCTTAAGCCAATTCATTCTAAACCAACACTTTAGTCATCACAGAGAGATACGCACACAATATGTATTTCCCTTATCATATCATAATCTACTACTGGTAGTAGTATACCCATGAGTACCACCAAGGGTGGGTGGGTACATTCGCTGATTCGCTTAGGTGGACTCCTCGCCAAACTTGTGGTGGTCCTTGACGAACCTGCCCCAGTACCAGTGTCGCGCGAAGACGTGCGGCATGGCCTCCAGCGGCACGCCCTTGGTCTCCGGCACGAAGGCGACGGCGAAGGCGGTCATGACCACCAGCCACGACGCGTAGAAGAGGAAGGTGCCGTACTTGAAGCAGCACAGCATCGCCAGGAAGAACTGCGCCTGCAGGAAGTTGAGCCCCAGGTTGAGCGCCACCGCCGCGCCCTGCCCCGCCGACCGCACCTCCACGGGGTATATCTCGCCGGGGATGGTCCAGTACAGCGCGCCCCACGACCAGCTGAAGCTCGCCGAGAACACCAGCGTCACCACCAGCACCGTCACCGCGTACCCCTTGGCCATCTTGCTCCCGTTGCCGAGCTGTGATCCGATGATGCTCGCCATCGCCACCTGCCGTCGCCGATCGAGAAGAATATTCAGCAAAGAATGTAACATGCATGTGTGATAAGCAGCTCAATTTGTCTGCGTGCATGCCTGGCAAGTGAACATGAGCGCGCCGCCGATCATGAAGAGCAGCTTGCGGCCGTAGCGGTCCATGGCGAAGCCCGACGCGAGGATGCCGCCGATGTTCATGAGGCCCAGGATGACGGCGCCCATGAGCGCGGCGTCGCTCTCGAACCCGACGGTCCGGAACAGGATCGGCGAGAAGAAGGCGGTGACGGCGACCCCCGTGAGGTTGAGGAACACCGGGAACGCCACGGCCATCACCAGGTACGGCCGGTACTCGCGGCGCAGGATCCGCCGGAACGCGCCCTCCTCGTTCCGCCGGTCGTTCTCGGCCGCGGCGAGGATGTCCGCGAACTCGGCGCCGATGTCCACGCCCTTGCCGCGCACACGCTGGAGCGCGGCGCGGGCGTCGTCGTGCTTCCCGCGCAGGACGAGGCTGCTGGGCGTGTCCGGGATGAACGCGGCGCCCACCACCATGACGGCGGCGGGGACGGCGGCGAGGCCCAGGGACAGGCGCCAGCCCCAGTCGGGGATCCTCGAGGTGCCGTAGTTGATCAGGTTGGCCACCAGGTACCCGACGCTGATGAAGAGCGGGAACGCCGAGATGAAGCCGCCGCGCCAGCGCGGGGGCGACACCTCGGCGAGGTACACGGGCGTGGCCTGGCCGGAGAACCCGAGGCCCAGGCCCAGCAGCATCCGGCCGACGATGAGCATGGCGAGGTTCGCCGCGGCGGCGTTCACGAGGGCGCCCGCCAGGAACAGGCTGCCGCCGATCAGCATCACGGCCTGGCGCCCCAGCCGCCGGGTGACGCGGCTCGCCAGCAGCGTCCCCACCATGCCGAACGCGTACAGCGACGAGGTGAAGGCCGTCAGCGCCTGGTTGTTGTAGGTGCAGTACACGTCCTTGCTGCCGCCGCGCGCCGCCCTCTTGAGCAAGCCCGGGAAGAACTTCTTCAGGAAAGCCTCCATCTCCGACACACCTCCTGCTCGTACCAGACATGCATGCATGGAGCAACAGAGTTAATCAAGTTCCGGCGAGATGATGTTTCACAAATCATTTACTGCGTTTTAGTCACTGCCCACTTATGCTAGATTTACACTTATCTTGTTGAGATGAAATTTCTAGGTAGAATTTGACAACACATTTGATCTGATTGTATAACTCGTCTAGAAAACCTTTTTTTCTTATACCGTGCTCATAAAATTCGGGACACGGGAGTGGACTTACTCACTTTTCGAGGGTTGGTTTGTTGATGGTTTCTATGGCATAAGTCGGATAATGTTATTTTATTGTGAGAGAAAAATATATCATGACTGATAAACCGGGCTGATAATTCGAAGCGAACATATTTATATGGTCAAACATAAACATAAATAGCAGATACTTTACTTTTGGAAGTATCGGGGCTAGCTATGGACGGGAAGCAAAGTGAGTGAGGAACCTAAGTAAAACAGTGGTAGAACAGAGCTGAGAGTACGACAAAACATGGAACAGGAAGCTGAACAGAGTCGATTGGGCCACGATGCGAATTGAACGGCTGCGGAATTTCAACTTTTTGCTCCGAACAATTTCTAGGCCATTTGCTTTCAGCCTACACCCTTTCTTTTTCTCGTACCATTATTCTTTTTCTACTTCAAAAAAAGAAGTGGAAAATATTCTCCTCTGATAAATAACACTAGCTTTTTACACGTCGTATTCATCGTATATATCAACATCATCGTGTCGATATAAAAAACAAAATGCCCTTCTTGTCACTCACTGACTGCTTCACCACGCGCGAAACGACAGGCGCCTACTACTTCCAAATCCCATAATTTTTCGCAAAAAAACAATGTTTTGACGAGATTACCATCGAGTAGCCTACTTATACTACGCCCAGCACCAGCAGGCAGCCTAAGCCTACCGGTAGGTATCAAGATCGAAATGATTTTTACCTAGCCCTATAGTAGAGTAGTACCAGCCAGTAGCCACCATGTCATGTGTTGCATCTGCCAAAGCAATCCCTTTTCCTCCGACGAGAAAGAAAGAGATGCTACTAGCTCCTGAGCCGTGTGAGCCAGCCGCAGCGCACGGGTGGTGGTGGGTGGAAAGAAAGCTACGCAACGCAAACACACCGAGCAGAGCGTGACGTCTCCCGCGCGCGCGCGCGGCGGATTACGTCCAAAAACCGTTGACGTCTCTACCAGCAGCCAAGAGCCAACGGCAACGCCACCACGCGCAGGGCGGCAGCCACAGCCGGCACAGCGGCAACGGCGGCCGACGAGCAGGTGACGCAGGCCTTGACCGAAACCGAAGGCGACGCGTGGGCCACGAGGCCCGGCACTGTGCAGGCACGAGGTATCGGCACCGCACACTCTAGCCGATCGATGGAGATCGATGGACCACGGTGTGGCACGGTCCAGCTCCAGCAGGAGGGAACCGGCGAGCGAATCCCCGCCGAGTGGCCGCCATCGTCGAATCGTATCGTACCCTACCTCCCCTGGCCCCCGAGCAGTGTACGGCGGCGCTAGCTGATCTGGTGCCGGTCGGGACAGTGACACGACGCCTTTCCGCGATGCGCCCGCCACTGTACCTCCACTGTTGCCGGAGTTTGGGGTTAAACTTTTCCGGGCACTGTTCCGTGAAACAAAAGTCAGACAGGCTCGGACCGGCCGGCCGGACGGACGGATAGGACAGCAACTCGTCAGGAACTCGACACGAACTCGTCGTCCTCTCCGGATTGGAATCTTGGATCTGGCCGGCTCCGGCGATTTTAGAATTGTTTTTGCCCAGAGGGGTGGAGCCGTGGAGGACAGGACGGGCGCACACAGCTGCTACTACTACCACGCGCGAGGATTAAAATTAATCGATCCATGATTTGGAGATCTTTGGTGTGGAACACGGGAGAAGCTTTCTTTCTCATCAAGGCTCGAATGGAAGAAGCAAGCAACCCACTTGAGCAGAAGGAAACAAACCCTCGACAGGGAGAGACTGACTCTCTTCCCGTCAAAAGAACAAGGAGAGACACTTCTGATACGCTTCGATCAAAGCACGCACGGGCTTCGATTTGCCGCGGATGGATGGATATACTGGGAATCGAGTCACCTCCAATCGATCACCTCTTTCATCATGAGGGGAAGAATCCTACCATAATCGAGGGATCGACAGGGCCTAGCTAGTAGTTCAATCAATCACACGAACCTACCGAGGGGGCATTTCTTGGCAAGGGCTCTACTGCTCGAGCCTTGCCTTGAGGATGGATGATGCCGCAAGAAACGACCGAAGCAAGCAGACACGCGTGACACGGAAGCACATCGGGGACGGGGGGTGGCGCACCTGAGATGCCAATGTCGTAGCCGAAGATAAGCCCACCGGATGCCGCCATGAGGCAGGTCACAACGACGGGGACGGTGAGGCCGCCGCCGGAGTCCGCCATGCCGCCGCCGCCGCTGTTGAGGAGGGAGGCGCCACCGGGCATTTCTCGGCCCCCGGCTACTGCTGCTGCTCCTGCGGCGCCGGCGCGGAGGAGCTCTTGTTATGCTCCGGCGAACTACTAGTCTGGAGCGGCGGCAGGCAGGCAGGCAGGCAGGCTGCACGAGGCCCGAGAGCTATATAGCACAGCACCTGGGAGTGGCAGTGGCAGTGGCAGTGGCAGCAGAGCAGAGCAGAGCACCCGAGGTTGATGCTATTGGGAAGGATGGAACGGCTGCTGCTGCTGCTGCTGACTGCCAAAACGTTGTCCGGGAGTCGCTGCTTTATATTTGTCCCCGTCTGGGTTGGTCTCAGGAAATTTGGAAATAAATAAATGATAAACTGGTGGTAGAGTAGTTGGTACTCCTACTCTATTTCAGAAATTCGCAAATTGCTCGGGTGCTGTTTCGGCTTTCAGAAATTCGCAAAATTGCCCCGGAGTGCTGTTTCGGCTTTCCTCTTCTGCCGTCTGCCCCCACAAGGGCATCCGAGGAATATATATAAGCCGACAAATTTGGTTTCCCTGCAGATTAGTCAAGGGTGCTTGTCCTCACTGTACAGTGGAATGACTGGATTTTTTGGAGGCGATCGACAGAGGTGTCTGGAAAAAAATACCGGCGTTTTATTTTACAGGAAAATCCGGTGAGGTTCACGCATTTCAGTCTTGTTAACGTTCTGATCATGCTTTTCTGAACATTATTCCTCTTTGGTAAATAAGGCCACTTGTAGTTGCTCCTCGAGACCTCGACGAGTTATGCACTTGACTTGAGTCTTGTTGAAATGTTGTGGTCAGTTTTTCTTTTAATAAAAAGAAGATTACTGTGATTAGAAAGCTTTAAAGAGGTAGAGTACCAAATTAGCACCCAAATTCAGAGCTATAATACTGTAACGCATCTTATCTCTCCAAGAATTGCAAGAAAAAAGGTGCTCTTCTGCTTTTGGTACTACTTCATATAGTACTGTGCTATATAACACCCATAAAATTTCCCTTTTTTCCTTTTCACAAACTAAGGAGCAGTGGAGTAACACCCTCCCCATTTTACATTAGAAAGTTTGGACTATATTTGTACTGTATGCAACGGACGCAAGATAAATCTGAACAGACAACCGATTTAGTAGGAAAGTGACAGCTCTTTTTTCTCAGCTATAAGAGCAAGACTAATTATTTAGCCGGCTCCAGGTTGTAAGTCAATGCTATGTCACGTGCAACGAGTTATATAGCCAACTTGTATTATGATTTAGCTACGTGTCTAGCTGCACCGAGGAATATGAGTACCCCCCCGCTCTAAAAATAGTTCACTTTAGTTTTTAGATTTATTTTTTTCACATGTATTCAGGCATAATGTATAAGGTGCATAATAAAATCAATGTATCTAGAAAAGCCAAAAGAAACTACTGATTTAAAGTAGAGAGTATTTATTATTCATATACGTGCATATAATCTAGCATTGTTGTGAAGGGAAAATGTCAGCTTCTCGCCCGCTACAGGCTGGGAACATGTGTTTGTCTTTGGGTCCTGCGTTGTAGTTGGGCTTAAATGTTTAACGTCGGCGGCTCATTCTCTCTCATGATGTACGTGGTCAGTTTTATGCTGATGTGAAACCTTTTCACCAGCTCAAACCAGGTTATTATACCTGCTCTAAGTTGTCTTCACAAGACTACATTTTAAAATTTATAAATAACCTGAGACGTATATACCAAAATTCTAAAACTTAAAATATTTTCATTCAGGGACCCTTTCTTTTAAGTTTCCTAATTATTTTTAAAAAATTTAAACAACCTCGGATGAAGACACTCTATTCTAAATTTATAGTGCTTGTAACTTTCTAGATGATTTTTTACTTTGAAATCATTTAGGACCCCAAAATTCAGTAAAAGATGGCATGACTTGAATATCGAAGACATGTGGGGGTGGGCCCACTATCACATCATCGTTCAAAACCAGAGTCTGAAACCACTGATCAAAAGAGAGGGTAAGTCGTCCGGTATTCGAGTTTGATGTTGTTTTTAAAAAAAAAATTGCAATAAGTTTTTGGGCAGACTGGACGATCGGTAGTGCTTGATGCGGCCAGGCCAGGGCTCCAAGTATTGTAAACATGCAAGGCTCGTGGCTGTCGCGCTCTACGCATATCCAGGGCAAGTTAACCGTACGGACGCGGCGCTCATCCCATCACGCCCGCTATGTTTTGGGTTAGGCAAAAGTGGGACTGCGACATGCGTGGTGTCCGTGGGGTCATCTGTCTTTCGGTACGTGCAATCCAAATGTTAACTCGCACGAGAACATGACTTGAGGCACCCCCAAAGACGTGTAGAGTAGGGTGATGCCACTGAGCAAGTTGGGACGACAACAAAGGACATATCGGAGGTGCTAGTGCATTAAAAACATTTAAGAAAGGATTAGGTTTAGGGAACTCTCCCTACGCACCCACTAGATAAAGCTAACGGGAAATATTTGAAAGCCTCCATAAGATAGGTACCTGGAATTAAGGATGCAGGTGGGGCGGCAGCGGCTAATATAACCCGCCCCATGTCCGCGCAACCCGCAAAGGCATCATGGGTTCATGTGGCGAGCACGCAACAGCCGAACAACGGACGCGGCAAGATGTGGGTTCCGCCAGCCCACTTAATTAGCACGCCCAAACATGGAGCAGCAACCGGCGTGCAGGCACAGGAGGCAGCCGTCGAGCAAATGAGCACCCTAAGCGCGAGCACGACCTCGGAGGCCATGGAAGGGTTCCTGAGCTGGCCGGCGGTGGGCTCCATGCCCAACGCCTGCGCCATCTGTTAGCACCACGTCTCCCTGCGGTCGCCGCCGCCACCTTGTGCAGGCTGTGCTCGAACAGCATCGGGATCACTGCAATGAGAACCCAGTTCCGTTGGAGTGACCGACCAATGGAGAAGATGGATGCTGGGACAAGACATGAAAGTGAAAGTACCTTAGTGATCCCTAATTTAACCGAGAGTCGCGGTAGGTAGGTGTAATACATGGATCGTTTGGGATGAGACGTGATGGAGCCTCCATTGGTCCCAACATCTTAGAGATCCCGGACAGACTGAGAGTCGCGGAAGAGGCCCGCGTCGGCGGCGGAGCGGATGGCACAAAAGAGCACGCAGAGGCCGCACAGGCGCAGGAACAAGAATCCCATGGATGCATTGCGGAGTCTTCACCGCAGTGACAATGCCAGGTCATGGAACATCCGCCTGGCCGCCGTCTGCCGCCGATGATTCATAGCAGCAGTAGCTGCTGCTACCGCCGTGTCTGCCTTTGCTGCCAGCTGCACCGCTCCTGCACCACTCCACTTGTGCCTCGCCTCGCCATGTCAATGCACTGGCTGGCTCCAGCTCTAGGCTCTGCAAGGACCGCGAGGCGCGGCGCCAGTCTCTCTCGTTAAATTCCAGTGTGGCGTCTGCTTGGATGCTTCCCTCGGGGAAGCGGATGCGAACGCAGCGATGAGCTCCACTACATATTATTGGTCGCACCATTGCTTTCCATTAGAGCAAAGCGGGATGTGGGTTGCCGCTTGGATATGCGGGTTTCCCTACTTCAACCCGCTCTACCTAAATGGGCTACTTTGCGGGCTTATGCAGCCCAACGGGTTGGCGCGGCAGTCTGCCCCGCCTTGCATCTACTTAGAATGAGACTATGTTGAATTACCTATAATACTGCTTAGTTATTATACCTTGCCCCACAAGGCTATGTCTGTGTGGACGTAGGAATTTTATAAGAATCGTGCAGAAATTTCATATACAAATTTTTAGTTTTGTTGGGACACGGCCCCCAGGCACCGGACGGAGGTGTCAAATTGAATAAACGAGCATAAGTCGGGATGCTCCGCTAACCAAACAAAAACTCGTTCGAAACTGTGTCTGTTTCGCAAGGTTGAGTGGCAAGCAAGATGAGGAGACTCACAGCATGCGGAGGCTCCTCTCCCCAGTGCGACAAGGGGGCAAAAATGATGGCCTCCGCCAGCATCTCGGATTGGAACCAAACCTGGCGAAGAACTCAGGCCCCTGCGCATGATGGTCTCCGCCAGAGACAAGAAAAGAGGGCCTACCTGGCGAAGATGTTGTCCGCCGGGCCTGAGCAGGAGGTCAGTACCCTAAATGGGCCTGGGACAGGCCCATCTGGCTAAGGCGGTTCAAGAGGAGAAAGGATGCGGAGCCCCTCGAGACAAGAAGGCAGAAGCCGGAATATACCGAGAATATAGAACGATAGAATTGTAATCTCGTAATCCTGCATGATGTAAACTATAAATAGGGGACGTAGCTCCCCATATTGTTGGTAGGTGAATGAAACTTATTGCCATTTAATATCGTGTGTTTCACACTTAGTCTTTAGGCTACTTCCTCCTCCCTGGGGCAACGCCCGGGTGGAGATCCCATACCCCTGTTGGACCACCCTAGTTTCAACAAGTTTAACTTTCCTGCATTCCAATCAGACCAATAGTGTCAGGGTGTGAAACACAACTGGGATTTTTTACCGTTCATGAACAGAATTGTTGCAATATGTGAAATCTGGATTTTCTGGTTCAAAAATTTTTTTTTTTTGAAACGAGGGCCTCCCCATTCCTATTACCAGATAATAGGAATACAACATTCAACAGAATGTTCAGATAAAAGCAAAAGGACACCTAAGATGCTGGGAGGATAGAAAAACCAAAGCTACCTGAGACTTCCCAGAACAGAGCTTGCTTGTATCAGACTAGGCCTATTACTAGAGACCTGCTCAACACGACCAAGCATTATTACAGAACTTAACAAAGTTTTGAGACTGACGAAAAACGAAAAACAGTTTATCAACTAGACCATCCCAGTATTAGCATATCTAGCATAGACCATAACATGATGTAACACCACGCTCCTTCAACAGACAACCAGTGAATCATCATCATCAGCCTTGGGGGTCCTCCGTCTTGTCCTGCAGTAGTGGCATATCTTTCAGTCTTCTTCTTGTTGTTGATCACATCCAGCGCTATCTTCATCATCGCGTCGACTCCAGCTTTAATTGCCTCCTCTTCTTCTTTAGAATACAAACCTGCACAATAACTCATCAGGGCACATGCGTGACAAATTATAGATATAGGATTTTATATAATTTTGCCCTCGAAGCAAGCTTTATTTCTTGCTTTTCAGATTGCCTAGCATATGGCACCAATGCCCAAAGTATGATATTTTGATTTGTTATTAAGCTATTTGTCACACCAAGACCAACATTGATTAAAAGAATGGGTGTATCTCTGGCTCCAAAGCAAGTTGCAAAAGTAGCCCAAACTACTTTAGCTATATAACATTCAAAGAAGAAGTCCTGCAAATTTTCATCAGATTCACAAAAATAGCAACATGATTCTCCTATCCAGTTCCTTTTAATCATATTATCCTTGGTTAAAATTGTATTGTTCAGCATTAACCACAGAAATATTTTGATTTTGGCTAGTATAAATCCTTTCCAAATCTTCTTATGATAGAGGCCATTGTCACTGGCTATTAGAAAATCATATATAGATTTGACAGTAAAGCACTTTTTAGCACCAAATCTCCAGCTAACAATGTCTTCAGTATTGCTAAGACTAATCTCATGGATATCAGCAACTATTTTCCTCCATTGTCTCTCCCATCTATCCAGCCATCTAGTGAAAGTTATGGTAGAGATATCATTCAGAGCTTCTTCTACAGTAATATTAGGTTGTCTTGCCATTTTGAACAGATCTGGGAATAGATGACTCATAGGATTGGAATATAACCATCTATCCTTCCAGAAAAGGGTCTTCTTACCACTACCAACAATCATCCTTCTACCAAAGAGATATATCTTTCTGATTTTCAATCTAGTTCAAAATATATAACCATGATAAAATCTTGTGCAGTTGAGACCGTGAGACGTCACCGAACGAGACCAGCAGCGGATGGTGACTTGGCTGGTGGAGGCGTGTGGAGAGTGCGCACGAATCCATGCACGACACTTACGGCACCGCTCACATGGCTGCCGAGAGGCTCTCGGTCAAAAGCCAAGCGCTCGTGCGTGGTACATATAATAAAACCACCGGACTACCGTGCCTCTCATCGACTCAATCGTGGTCGATCGTGGATTGGCCGGCCGCCGAGCCACGCCATCATGCCGTCGTTGAAAGCCCAGCGCCGGCGATCGAAAAGAGCCCCAGCCGGCCGGCATCACCATCACCACGAACATCGCGCTCGATCAGCTGGGCGCTCGCGGTCAACCAAAGCGTACGTGAAGCCATGATGTGTTCACTTCACATCCCACCCTCCATCGGACGCGTTGCCGTCAGGCTCAGTCGGGCACTAAACTTGTGTCGCCCGGGCAGTGCCGGCCGTGCGCCGCACTTGGCCTAGCCTCGGTGGCTCGGCCCCGGCTGGAGCTAGCAACAAGCGACGGCGGAGCACCGCCGGTGATCTGGGCACGGAAACTCCGGATGGACCGCTTCGTCGACCGATGGATTTGATGCCGGGGCCAATCTATCTATCTCCAAAGTGAAAGTGGCGTGAGTGACAAGCCGCACTGGAGCAGCAGAGAGAGAGAGAGAGAGAGAGAGTGCATTGGGTATCTGTGCACTACGTACGCTAGTACTCCTACTTTACTACATTGTGCTTAGCTGGTAATCGCATATTGGTATTTAGGACTGTGTATATATATTATGCTGGGCCTGGGTATTAATTCGGCTACCAAAGTTGTTGGACCGCGCGCATCAAAGCAGCTTTGCAATAGCGTCATCCAGGGAATCATCAATCGACGCTAATGTCTGTTGAAGCTACCCAAAATTTGAAGGAGTTACATTGGTGTGTAGAACATCGATCTGACCATCGAGATTTATGTCCCAAATTTAAAATGCCCGAAGTCCCTGTTTCTTGAAAAGGTAATCCCTGATCACTCCAGTATTTCACAGCTCCACATCTTTAATTTGATGGAGTATAGTAACATGTACGTACGGTGCATGCACCACGCTGAAAAAGGATACGACCGACGTCTCTATCATGTATCCCATTATACACAGGCTACACCGTAGTGATGCCAAGTTCATTGGCTCATGTCGTGCACAGCGACAGTGGATAGATGTGCGTGTCGTCGATTCATCAGCTGAAGCTGCCGGGCGAGTGCAGCGAATACTACCAGACCAGTGCAGCAGCAGCAGCAGCCTGGTGTGGTGCCGCCACACTCGGGTCGCCATCCACCTCCATATGCTACGGCCGAGCACTGCTGCAGCTGGCGTGCGTGCGTGCCTGCAGATACGATACCGATGCCATTTGCCATCGTGCAGGACCAGGCTCGCTCCTCAAAGTTCCCAAAACGGTGGCCACGCATTATTCCCTGACGTCCGACGACGATGCTGTCTGGTGCCTGTCAAACGGATCGGATCAGTGCATGCACCGGCCGCACCGCGCGCACGCGCACATCGGCATCATCGTGCGCCGCCGTGCGTGGGCTCGCCGCGCGGCCGGCGGTGGCGTGCGGGTCACAAGTCAGGACCAGATCCAGACGGCGTAGTACGCGAAGGCGGCGTGCTTGAGCTGGCGCAGCGTGAGCAGGAAGCACTGCATCTGCGCAAAGCCGAGCCCGAAGCCGAGCGCCGCGCCGGCCGCCTGCCCCACGGACCGGATGCCCTCGCCCGGCACGGACCAGAACAGCGCGCCCCACGCCCAGCCCAACCCGCCCGACACGGCGCACGCCAGCGCGAACATCTCCGCCGCGTGCCCGCCCTTCATCCGCGTGCCGCCGCCGCCGCTCAGGCTCAGCCTCAGCCACGCGTGCGCCGCCATGATCGCCGGAACCGCCACCTGCCATGCCAGAAACAGTCCTCACGTCATGTTATGCTGCTGCTGTGTGTATGTACGTACACGTACACGTATGTACCTGGCAGAAGACGATGAGGACGCCGCTGATGGCGCACATGGCCTCCCGGCCGAGCTGCCTGGCCGCGAGCGCGCGGACCCGAGGACGCCGCAGGTGGTCACCACCACCAGCACGGCGTCGCCGGCCATCTGCGCGGCGCTGCCGCGCCCGCAGCCCGTGGCCTGCGCCAGCATCGGCAGGAACAGCGTGGTGACGTTGGCGCGGATCAGGCGCAGGAACACCTGCAGCGTGGCCACCACCACGGCGTACGTCAGGTACTCCTCGTGCGTCACCACCAGCCTCCGCAACGCGCTGCAGCCACCGCTGCTCCTGCTCCTGAAGATTGCTCCGCTACTCTGCTGCTTCGTGTGCGATCGCTGCGTGCCGCGTCTGCTGCCAAGACTTGCAGTAGGTGTATGGCACACGCACGGGAACACCAGGTCGACGTGGACGTGGCTCGTGTCGAGCAAATCCAGGGTCCAGAGCTGCCAGCCGAGAACGTCGTCGTCGCTGTAGTCCTTGATGACGCCGATGGATTTAGCTCCATCGTTGTCGTCGTTGAGGCCATCGTTGTACTGGCCAGTGTAACTTGGGCCTTCAAAGGCAATGGAGCTGTGAAGATTGGTCACCGAATCACTGATGGCGTCCAGAAATGGCAGGAAGCCACACAAAGACTGGAATATCATGGCACCGCACGCTAGATTGCCCTGTCAAATTCACAAAGTGTTTAACTGTTACTAGTAACTTACTGCTAGTAGTAAATGTTTATAGCAGAAAAAAAAACGTTCATTTAGAGCCACCTGGACCTCGTTCGAAAATATAATTATCCCCTCCAATCTAATATGGAGTCAAAATTAGCTTATTTCCACTCCGATCCATAAGTGTTGAGAAGGAATGTGGTTTATAGAACAAATTGCTTGGCCTGGCCGTTCCTCCTCGAGGTGATGGAACGTCTCGGGTTCCCGCAGAAGTGGAGGGATTGGATCTCCGTTGTCCTCTCGACGACAAGTACCAAGGTCCTCGTCAACGGTCGCCCCGGCCTCCACATTTGCCATGCGCGGAGCCTACGTCAGGGTGACCCACTCTCCCCGCTCCTCTTCGTCATTGTCACGGAGGTCCTAAACGCGCTGCTTGCCAAGGCCGACCGCAGCGGCGTGCTCTCTCCCCTGCCTGGAGACGTGATCAAGTATAGGGCGTCTATTTTTGCAGATGACCTCGTCATCTTTTTGAGGCCGACGACGACAGACCTTAGCTGCACCATGCGCATTCTAGAGCTTTTCGCGGACGCATCAGGCCTGTCCACAAATCTGGACAAATGCATCATCACTCCGATCCGGTGCTCAGATGAGGACATAGTAGTGGTCCAAGAGGCGTTCCCGTGCAGGCTGCAGCACTTCCCCATCAAGTATCTGGGGTTCCTCTTTCGCTGACACGCCTCGACCGCACCGCCGAGCAAAGGCTTGTGGACAAGGTGGCAGCCAGGATCCCAACTTGGAAGGGCAGGGCTCTTCGACGAATCTTTGGAGGAGGACGTTGGTGCAGACCATGTTGTCGGCGATACCGGTCCACACCTCCATCTGTTGCGCCCTATCCCTGTGGGCTACGAGGAGATCGACAAGCGACGACGCGCATTCCTTTGGGTGGGAACAAACTCGGTCGCTGGCCGCAGGTGCTTGCTGGCTTGTGGTCTGTTCCCCCAAGGAACTAGGGGGGCTAGGGCTTCTTGACCTCAGGAGCATGGGCTTCGCGCTCCGTCTGCGTTGGGAATGGCAGCGGTGTTCTCAGCCGAACGTCCCTTGGGCACTTCTACCTTATGGGGCTGGGCGTGCGGTTGACGCCATGTTCCGGGCTTCCGTCCCAATAGTGCTTGAGAATGGTGCCCATGCACTGTTCTGGACGGATGCATGGCTACCGGATGGGGCCATCTGCACCTTTGCACCCAACTTGTTCAAGGCTATTGGGAGTCGTCGCTGTGGACGCACCGTCCGTGAAGCGCTTTGCAACAACCAATGGAAGCGGGACATTGTTGGGCGCAGACGGCGGCAGTGATTCACGATTTCCTGCGCCTTCGAGACGTTCTGCAGGAGGTACACCTTCAGCCAGACATCTAGGACCGCTTCGTCTGGAGGTGGACGTCGAACGGCCTCTACTCGGCATCCTCGTCCTACCAGCTCTTCTTTGCAGGGAGGACCGTGCTTAAGGGTGCTCGGGAGGTCCGGCAGACGTCTGCCCCCACCGAAGATCAAGTTGTTCTGTTGGTTGGCCTTACACAGGAGGCCTTGGATGGCTAACCGGAGGAGGCGCCACAGACTCTAGACTTGGCGGAGTGCACCCTCTGCTCGCGGACGACGAGTCCATTGACCATCTCCTCACCTCGTGCATCTACACTCGTTAGGTGTGGCATCTGTTGCTTTCTCGTGTTGGCCTAGTGCACCTTGCCCCGTCCCCGGACTCCACCCTTGCCGACTGGTGGCTACGGATGCGTGGCCTTGCGCCCTAGGAGTTCAGGCGTGCCTTTGACTCTCTGGTGCTCCTCGTCTCCTAGGAGACTTGGAAGGAGCGCAACCGGCGAACCTTCAATTTTGCCTCCCTCACGCCGCTACAGCTATTTGAGGTCATCCGTACTGAGGTTGAGGACTCGATGACGGCTGGCTTCAGGGGGACCTACCTGGTGGTCGTGGTGCTTTTGACCACTTGAGCGGACTCCTCTTCCTCTGTCTCTGTAGCACATCGGTTTTCTCTTAGTTTACAACCTTTCTGCACCATCGTGTTAGCCGGTGCCTTGTGTTAGTGTTCTTACTTGCACTATTTCTACCACATCTCACTATGGACGTGTTGCAAGTCGTGTATGAACTTTATGTCTTCTCTTAATGAAGTACGAGCTAAGCTCGTTTTCAAAAAAAAAAAAAAAAAAGAACAAATTGCTAGACATTTTCTGCCTATCCCACAACTAAATTGCACCATCATCCAAAATATAGCATCACCTTGTATTTGCGACATTGGTGATTCAATCTCACTAGACACCCTTATCTTAGTTTATTTTTAACTCCGTCGAGTTTTCCCACCTCATCGTTCCATTGGCCCAACACTTCCCGCTTCATCTCTCGGACTCTAGCGGTTTGCAAATTGCAACCTTGTTTGATGCACATGTATCCACCTCAGTCCACCTGTCTTGAAGTGGTGGGGTGAAATTTTTGTATTATTTTCGGTTTCCACTCCAATTCACTTCAATGCACATGTGGATTGAGGAAAATATACATGTGCATCTCAACCAGCCCTAAGATGCACTGACACATACCACCCCATATTCTTTTGATTTCATATCCTCACTCGTACCCTTCCCACGGACATCGTGGCCGAGGGCAATCCTCTTTCTCGACATTCCATTGGCTGCAACAGGTCTCTTATCTGGTCATCCTGACTCCTGAACCCTCACTAATTAATGCATGCGTGCACTAGGCCACTAATACCATTTGCTGCTAACTCGTTTTGTATCAACTCGAACTGATCGAACCAACCAAAGATACAAGTATATACAGTATCTAGCTAGCTGAGGCGTCAACATCTGCAGCGACAGCGAAATTGGCTACTCTTGTATTAAAAGCCTCTAACAGGGGACCTAATAATCCTTTCAAAAAAACAGGGGACCTAATAACGCATCCATGAGGCTCGCTCTACGCTAGTGAATCCATATTGATTTCAAGTCTGCACTAGCAAGGTGAAGCTTCACCAGGCTTGCCTAGTCTTCTAATGAATCCATTGATTTGAAGTCCTAGATGAAGAAGCTGGATGTCTTTCATGGCCCGGGTTGTCGGGAACGTACTCAACAAGGAGCCATGGTATGGGTGAGCAGAGCGCGCAACGGCCGGCCGGCAAAGTGGGCAGCGCCAGTGCCCTCACCCCAATTCACCACCAAGAGCAATGACCAACCAATCCATTGCTATTTGCTAGAGAGGCTGCCCCGAACCGACCATCTGGTACAGGTTAAAAGGCACTCGAGTTCCATCAACGTGAAGCTACCGCACGCACCTACATGCCAACCAGTGCGCGTTGCTATCCCCAAACAAACTGTAGTTGTACGGGCTGTACGAGTAGCACCCACACCAAAATTGGAGGTGGAGTCAATTACCTGCGCGGATGCATGTATCCCGTCCGATGATCCCGTGGCGTCACCCGTGCGGTGGAGCCACCGTCGCGCGCGCTTCCGTGCCCGCCGTAGTACACGCAGCCCCTCCCCCTCCTCCGGGAGCCTAGCGGCGTCCGGCGTCCGGGAGCCTAGAGCGGCGTCCGGCGTCCAGGGACTGGAGAGACGATTATATATTAAAATATATAAATATTTATGTAAAGAGAGTCTAGTTTTTTAATAAATTTATTTGAAGATATAAAGCTGATGAGGAGTACGTCTAAAAAGGGATGACGTCTGAGCGCGCGCGATAGGAGCAAGACGAAGAGCCTAACTATCCGCCAAGACAAGCAGCACACTGACACTAGCATCCAGTACGCCGGTTGGTTGTTACTCCCACAGTCGCAGTCGCACGGCCCTACTGCTGTGTGTGTGTATATACGATTACGATACGTACAGGACACAGTCCGTGAGCGTGCGTGAACTGGCAAAATATCGGTGTTAGGTCAGACGTCTGCTGTGCCGGCAGCAACACTGCCGTGCGCCCTCTGCATGAATGCCGCCGTGTCTGCAAACCCCAAGCGGTCAGCAAGCCGGCCATTCTGCAGCAGATAATTAACCGATGGGACGATGGATTAAGGAAAGTAGCACTGTGTAGTGTGTGCTTGGATCATTTCACGTGCTCTGGCCGATCCCAACCACAGAGTAGCTGGCCTGGTCTGCTGGACCACTCCCTCCCTCCCTCCCGCAAGATACAAATGGCTGGCGTGACACATCGTCATGTACTTACTCACACAAGACACAATGTGACCGCTTTGACTAGTAACAGTGCGCCTCTTGTGTTGTTTCACGACGAACATATGCCTATGGCCACTTGGCCTAGAGGGTCTATGTCACCATACGCGCACGGCGAGCGAGCACGACGGCGCCGTCTCTCGAGAAGATGCCACGAGGAAAGGGAAATTTGATTTGGTTCTACTCGTGGACCGCCTGACTATATCCCACACAACGAGTTCTTACCTTGTGTTTAGTTGGAGAGCGGAGCGAGCCGGGTCGGAGCGAACCCGCTCCTGCGGCTGTTTGAATGAAAGATGAGAAGGTTGGGTTGGCTCGAGGAGAGGAATATTCTCTCGAGATGCGGGTTGGGTTCGTTCCTCAAAATCGAGGGACGGAGCCGACCCGCCCGTTCGCTTCGAGCTCCGTCTTCGTCCGTCTCTTCCGTCTCCACAGCGGCTCTTTCGTTGCTCTTCAACGCGGAGCTTCTCCCGCGAGCAAGCGAGGCCATTCCCCCGGTTCAGCCGAGGCGGCCCTTCTACCTAGGCACGAGCGCCGCGCGGTAGAGCTCGCCCGCGCGGCCCCTCTTGGGTCTTGGAGACGGCGCCATTTGGGCGGCCTCCGCGCGGCTAAGCGGCGGCATGGCTGGGCGCCGCGGCGTGGCGTGGGCGGGCGACCGCGCGTGCCGCCTCCGCGGGCGGTGGCGAAGGTCGCGATGCGAAGGAAGACGAAGGACTTAAATTTAATTTGGTTTCGTTTGTAGGGTTCCCGATGTAAAAACGTTAGAGAGAAAGATTTCACGATATAGGCTTCACCGATTTGAATAGTTCAGGTCCCGATGCAAAAACATCTCACTAGCGGTGTTATCTTGTCATGCAACCAATATTCTCAATTCCTTCAACCAAACATGAGATGGGTTTAGTGTTGCCCAATAGCAAAGCACAACATTAGGCCCAGTACATAACAGTCTCATGGTTGCGCTAGCCACTGAATTAGTGACCAGAGAAGAAAAATACAGAAAAAGAGAAGTATGCAAAATATTCGCTAATCGCTAGTGTGGAGGCCAGTTTGAAGAAGAACCACCTTGGCACTGAGAAAGCTAATATCCCCTTAGGGGCATATGCTCACACCCCAAATGTAATGATCATTTGTCCTAGCGACTCATGTACCCTCCCCAAGGAAGCCGCTGACTACTCAACTACTTGGTCGTGAATTCTCTGATCACGACCCAATAGCATGCCTTTATTCTTGACTGCAGAGCGTCCATGACTGAGGAGGCTGACCGAGAGAATGATAGCTGCTCAGCACCGTTTCTTTCAACATTTGTAAGACTTTGATTTTTTTGACATCAAATTTGACCACTCGTCTTATTTAAAAACTTGTGCAAAATATCACTTCCTTTATCGTGCCTTCCTTATTGATAATTGTTCTTCAAGAATGGGATAAATTTTACTATGTTTGCATTTTTTTAATAATACAAGTGGTCAAACATAGGGTAAAAACAGTTAATCGTCTTATAATTTGGCATGGATTGAATATTTCTTTTCTTTTTGACCATGTATGTTTTTTTTTGACATGGAACAAACATATATTAATTAGCAGCAAGAAGCTGCGAGAACCTTCACGGCGGAAGGTTTACATTGTTAAGTGCCACCGGCAGTGAGCACTGATGATCGACACTGGATAAGAACAACCTGATACATAATTTTCAAATTGAATCACAGGGGATTGAAAAGCTAATTTGGCCAAAACATCGGTTGTATTGTTTATGTCTCTAGTAATGCTGAAGATTTTAGCCCCCTCCGTACTTGCTTTGCATTGTCAAATTGTTGGGTGAATGGTTTCATCCCAGTCACGGTGGATGGTTGCGATCTTGAGTTGAGGAAGAGCACCGGTTACCAACCGAGAGGAAAGAGACATCTCGAAGACGTAGTCCTCTAGCAACTATTGTCGCTAAGCGCCCGGCGCCGCCGCCTCCGCCATAATTGCGAAGAAACTTCGTAATTGTTGCCCCGATGTAGATTGTGTTCGTCGGTTGTACCTGAGTGTTGACAAACAAAATACCTATACCTGCCCTTCTTGTGTATGGTGGTTGTTGATCCGGGGTTGTAGAGGTATCCACATAGCATCTTGTTCCAGCTATAGAAACTGGAATGTGGACGTAGAAACTGTCCCTCCGGTTATCTGCATGAAGATGAGTCATACCTGGAGGAGCGTAGGTTTGGTTTTGTAGTGGCTGGGTTAGACAATCACGGCTGCCAATGTGCATTGCAGCTAGGGGTTCACTGCCTGGACTGTTGGCGGACTGTGCCCTTTCCGAGTTGACTTCCTCTTGCTGCAAAGCTTGGCCGGAAATTTAGACGATGGGTTTCCGCCTAAATTAGCACCTGGAAAGGAGAACAATTTTTCCTTTGGAAGCGATTATCATTTCTCGCTTTCTAAATGTACCACAATATGAATATAACCTTGATTAAAATATCTGTAGATGGGTTAGCAGTGATCAGTTTGGGCAACGCAATCTGTACTCCATCTTCTTGATCATCAATATCATTGATAGGTAGAGCAGGAGAAAACCCAGACCAAATCCGAGCAGGCAGATCACATTTAAAGAAAATATGGACATCATTTTCTAATTGACCACATTTAGAGCAAAGTTTGTCAATGTGAGTAGAAAATCTCCCTAACCTTTCCCCAGTGGCTAAAGCCCTCCTAATCAGTCTCCAAGTGAAGGTTTTTAGAAGAGGAGGGATTAATTTGTTTTTCCATACCTTTTGTAATATTGAGTCCGCATCCTGTGATATGCTTCTGGAGCCCTGAATGGGTAGGTTGTTGTTGTCTTGATTAGCCAATGCCTTGTAAACTGCTTTGGTAGTGCATCTTCCATCTGTAGAAGGAGTCCATCTTAAAATGTCTCTGTCCCTTGAGGGCACCACCTGCAGTTGATGGATTGTTTGTGCTGCCTGAGCTGTGAATATAGTATTTAAAAGGTTAGTATCCCAATCCTGCGTGCCTTGGATCCACAAATCTGCCACTGTTGCAGGTAAAGGGCTGTTGACTACTGGAAGAATAATGTGATCATGAACTGTTCTCCAGATTGGGCACCAGGGCTCTGACCAAATCGACGTATTTCCTGCTTGAATTTGGTAAGTCACATTGTCTGCTAGTTGATACTTGACCTGCAGAACAGAAGACCAATATATAGATTTGATGCAATTGTTAGGAGCAGTCCAAAAGGTGGCGTTAGGAAAATATTTAGCTTTTAAAACTGCAGAGAGAAAAGGATTCTTATTTGTTGCCACATTCCATGCAGAGTGGATAATGAGGCTTTTGTTAACCGTTTGAAGATTCCTTATACCTAGCTCTCCTTCTTCTATAGTTTTTGTGATGTCTTCCCAAGATCTGTACGCCATGGGACAGGTTTTCTGTTCCTCTTGTACCCCTGCCCACCAGAATCTTTTGATAATGGTGTTAATTTTTTCAATAAAGGTTTTGGAGAAAAGCACCGTGGACATGTAGTAAATAGGGACATAGGAGAGAACGGATTTAATGTATTGAATCCTACCTGCATGATTTAGTTTATTTGCTTTAAGAGTACCAAACTTGGCAAAGAATTTATTATACATAAAACTGTAAGCTCTGTTCTTGTCCTTGTGATTGAAAATCAGAGGGTGACCCAGGTGCATAGTATTAGGAAGAAGATTTTGAACGGGAAAGATATTCTTAATACTATTCCCGATAGACATAGGGACATTCTTACTGAAGAATATGGAAGATTTCTACAAGTTAGGTGTTTGGCCTGATCTATTACAGAAGTCATACAGAATTGTCTTGATTTGCTGAGCTTCCAGGATACTTGCCTTCCCACATAATATAAGATCATCTGTAAAAAGTAGTGAGTGGATAGGGGGGCAGCCTGGCCCTAGTGATACTCCTGTCAAATTATTTGCTTCCAAGTGTTCCTGCAATCTAACAGTCAGTTCATTGATAGCAATTACAAATAAATATGGGGATAAAGGGCAACCCTGTCTTAGACCTCTCGTTGAGAAGCAAACTGTTGAGAGGGAACATCGTTAACAAGCACAGCAAATTGGGGTGAAGAGATGCAAGTATGAATAAGCTTAATGAAATTATCGTTAAGACCCAATCTGGAAAGGGCAGCCCCAATGAAATCCCATTCCAACATGTCAAAAGCTTTGGCTAAATCTATTTTAAGCAGGAAGGCTTTGTGTTTGTAGGTCTTTAGATTGAAGGAGTGGATAATTTCCTTGGTGATGATGACATTTGAAGAAATGTGTCTGTGTGCAACAAAGGCCGACCGAGCTTGGTTTTATGTAGCCGGGAGGTGATGTTTTAAACGGTTTGCTAGAGACTTGGTGATAATTTTGTAGATAACATTGCAAAAGACCGATGGGCCTGAAATCCTTGGGAACCGTAATGATTGATTTTTGGAATAAGAGTGATGAAGGTTTTGTTTAAGTCAGCAGGAAGAATGGCATTAGAGTAGAAATCAGTTATTACCTTGTAGACATCATCTTTTACCCATGTCCAAGATGATTTGTAGAAAGCTGCATTAAACCCATCTGGCCTTGGGGCCGCATTACTGCGCATCTCTTTGACAATGTCAAAAACTTCCTGCATAATGGGAATGGAATAAGTGTATCTGAAGTGAGCTTGTCTCGTTACCTGTTGGTGCTCATTGTTGACCTGTCTCATCAGATTGGGAGAGGCAGTATGGTTGATGGGATCTGCTTGGCTGGCTGTTGCTATTTGGGTTAGGCCGGGATTAGGAGAGTTGGGGAGAGAGTTGTTACTATTGCTGGGGTTTTGGGAGGTGAAAATGTCTCAGAAGTAATGAACTAGAACACTCTCCATTTGGTCGAGGTGTAGTGGCTTGGCTTCCATCCGGTTTGGTGAGATAAGTGATCCTGTTTTTCCTATTTCTTTTTGACTATAGCTCAGAGAAATAGGCAAAGATACTGGGCCACCGGTTTTAGCCCAATTTTTCTTAGCTCGCCGAGTATGGTAGATCTCCTCTTTGGCTACCAGGTCTTGGTGTTGTTGATGCAGCTGCTCTTGAAGGCTATGATCTTGTTGAGAGGGAGGGAGGGATTGGTGGTCTAGGATTTGGTTCTCTATCTGGCTAAGCTTGTCACTATTTTTTGGTTTCATTCTCCTCCATTTCTTTAGATCTGCAGCAAGATAGTGAGTCTTTTGGGAGAAAACACGATTAGTCGATTTGTTCCAACTAGCTTTAGCAACATCATAGTAATCATCATCCAAAAGCCACCAATTTTCAAATCTAAACGGTTTAGAAATACGTTGCCGGTTAGAGTCAGTTTTCAAAAGGATGGGAGCGTGGTCGCTATAGAGCATGGGAAGGTGAAAAACCATCGTATTTGGAAAAGCAACACACCATTCAACATTACCTAAGCATCTATCGAGCCTTTCGTAAGTTGGGCAGGAAGAGAAACGCTTATTGGTCCAAGTGTAAGCCGGACCACTATATCCCAAATCAAACAAACCACATTGCGAAAGATAAGCACAGAAATTTGAAATACGAGTAGCATCCACATTACTAGGGCCTAACTTCTCCGATGCATGCATAATGTCATTCAGATCACCCATACATAACACTGGCATATTAGGATAGAGTTCTATAAAGTTCAGAACACTACTCCAGATGAAGCTAGCTAAGCGGTGGTGAGGGTCACCATGTATGTGTATTGGACTAGTTCATTTGTGTGGTATTCTAGAACAACCTCCGGAACAGGGGCCGCCTTCTATATACTGTGACTTAGGTACATGTATTCCCTCGAAAAAAAACTTAGGTACGTGATCCAAGTGTAATACAATTGCTTCATCGGTTTGACTAGTAACACTGCTCCCCTTGTGTTGTGTCAAGAGGGATATATATATGCCTACGACCATTTGGCCTAGAGCGTCCCGCCGGCTTCTTGAACTAGCCATTAGTGACTAGAGAAGAAAAATATAAGTGAAGTGAAGTATGTGAAAGAATCACTAGTGAGGACGCCACTGAGACCGCTAGGGACATCGTGCTTACGGTTTTGAAGAAAACCGCCTCGGCCCCGAGAAAGTAAAATATGCCCTTAGAGGCATATGCTCTCACCCCAATGTAATGACCATTTGTCCTAGAGCGTCCAACGGTCCCCTTGCACTAGCCACTGAATTAGTGACTAAAGAAGAGAATACAGAAAAAAAGGAGTATGCAAAAGAATCACTAGGACACGGCTGCCTTGGCCCCTAGAAAGTTAAATACACCCTTAGTGGCATATGCTTTTACCCCCAATGGCACTCCTCCAGTGCCCCCATCCCAATGCTTATCCAATCCAACGCCAATAGGAGGGAGCATATGCCCTAAGGACAAACAAATCGTGTCCCCCGGCCTCACTTGATGCCCCTGCGATGTAGGTGTAGGTTGCTGCGCCATTGAAAAAAATTTGAAGTGGATCGTAGCAAGACAATGTCGTATGCCTTAGACATTTTTTATGTCTTATTTTGAGGGACGCCACCATGCGGGCCAAGGCGCTTAGTGGCGGCGGCAATGTCAAGTCTGTTGGCAGCAGCTACGGTGTGCTCAGCGAAGTCTCAAGCCCCAGCTAATGACTCATGTACCCTCCTCACGAAAAAGCCGCAGACTATTCGCTACTTCCTTGAGAACTGTTTGCCTTTCCATCTCACATGTGAAAATTTAAAAACACATAAAAATTTTGGATATTAAAAGATAGATACGTGCTACTGTTATTATTCAGAGACCCTAAGATTTGAATATTATGAGTTCTCTTGCCCTTTTATATGAAGATGTTTTGCATCCACCGGCGGGAGAACATAACACCATGATAACATTTGTTCATCTTCATCCCAAGCAAATTTCATTAGTTGTACCTTCTGCATCTCATAGTGGAAACAACATCACTGTGGCAATATCTTTTTCCGCTCCTAGTGGAAACAACATCACCGTCCAAGATAAAATTTGCTGCGAGAACAAAGAGAAAAATGTAAGTCTCCAAGCTTAATGAACAGCGTGAAAAAACATATCACAACACCAAAATTTACAAGGAAAGAACCAAAAGATGGCACAATAATAGGGCCAAGAAGAAAAACTTCGCTCCAGGAGATAAGGTATTACTTTTAAATTTTAAGGTGAAATTATTTGAGCACGGAAAACTTTAAAGCAAATGGAAAAGGCCACTCAAGGTGGTAAGCTCTTTGTCACATGGAGCGGTAACACTTCAGAACGATGAATGTACGTTATTCAATATAGATGGCCAATGTATCAAATCTTTTCCGATCCCAATAAAAATCCTGAGGAATTAGACGTAATAAATTTCATTACTTTACCTTAACATTAATTCTAGATCCTCCTCTTTTTGCTTCGTGACCCAAAAGTATTTTTTTTCGGAGATAGAAATACATTCCACGTGAGAATGTAGGCCAACCACTTTAATGGACCAGTCGCCCATCCCAGTGCCACCTCACCACTACCTTGATGCTTCACGAACCTTCTAAGTATATTCTCTTATATTTTTGATATTCCCGATAGATTCGTCCATTCTCCACCGCGATAAGCCATTAAGATGATATTTTGACCCTTGAGACAAGAAAAACACACCTATATAAATAACTCCCTGTCAATCTCAAACCTTATTCCATTAAAGTATTCCTTTCCTTCAAGATAAAAGCTCTCTTGGTCTCCAACGTTCCCATGGCTGACAAACAAATCATCCATTATGACCTCACCCAGACACCACCACTTGATGACTCTCGGGTTATTGTCCTAATTCTAGATGATATTTCTCTTGCTTCCATCCCTAACCTCAACGTTCCCATGTGCTTTCTTTATTCAGTCTAAGGCACTACGGCGACGATGACCCCCTGCCCCCAAAATGAACATGGTGCTTCTTCCTCCCTACTCCTCATGCTTCTCTACCATGAGCTGGGGGTAGGCGGAATTGGTGGCCTGGTGAGGTCGCAGTCCAATCACCCCAGCATACATCTGCAGTACAATATTAGTTACAAAAGTGGACATAAATATATTATCTCCTATTTTATCTCATCTGCATTGAAATCCTTTGAAATAATATGATCTTCGTTAAGTTTTTCCAAATCATCATCAGCTAGGTCCCACATCGAGATGGCAATGTCCCAATTGTCGCGGGGTAGATAGCACATATACGGACTATAGATCAGTTGTTATTTCCCACTCTTTCCAAGATAATGTTGTGTCCCACTCTCTTCATCCTCTGTTCTTAACTCAAATTCTTACTTGTAGTACTCTTGTGGATTCAGAAACTTTGACTCCAGCAGTAACATTTTAGAACGATGAATGTACGTTATTCTAGATAAATGGCCAATGTATCGAAATCTTTTTAGAGCCCAATAAAGATCCTGAGGACGTAATAAAATTCATTACTTTACCTTAGCATTAATCCTAGATCCTCCTCTTTTCTTTTCACGACCCAAAAGTACATTCTTAACTCAAACTCTTACTTGTCATACTCTGTTGACTTTTTGTAAAAGCAAAAGCAGGTAAAAGCCCAACTAAAGGGACCCTTAGTGAAAGAAGTTAATAACCTAGGCCAAGATTATGTCTCGTGCTGCCCAAGAGTAATGAGGAACTTTATTGATGAACAAGAAAATAACGGATCGATTGATAAGCCGTCACCGACGATAAGACGACACAATGTTCAGTTCGTGCACCATCAAGCGAATCCACAAACAACCAGACAACCATGTAAGAATTTCTCTCTTCCCAAATCAAAATCAATCAGGGTTCTAGAACAACCAACCCAACTAAGTGCAAGAATCACACAACAATGCTCAAGAAACGATCCAAGAATGCTCAAGCTAGGAATGAAGGGTGGTATGCGCATTGTAGTAAGGAGTATTGATGGAGCTGCATGCCTTAGGGTTTAATTTTTGGACGGACCGTTTTGTATGGAGTATTGAATGGTTTTACTATTATTTCCTTTTCTTGTATTCATTCATGACCCACATAACCATATTTCCTTTCTTTCCTATCAAATTTCAGTAGGTGTACCTGCTTCATCTCATAGTGAAAAGAACATCACCATCGCAATATCTTTTTCTGCTCATAGTGGAAACAACATCACCGTGGCAATATCTTTTTCTTGACAAGAGGTTCCACTAGTTGCTTGTATGGATGTGTTGGCATGGAAGACAAATGTTTGTTCTTTGATGTACTAGTGAGATAATTGATGCAAGTATATTTTTATTGCAAGGTGTGGGTAGTTTGTATCACTAGTGCTAAAAAGAACCAAATGATAACGTCACATTACGACTAATCATCGTCGCTTCACCCTGAAACCGCCGCCCGCACATAATGCACGACACCTCCCGCCCATGCTCCCATGTCTCTCATACCGAGGGAAAAGGTCGAGTAACAATGCTATAGACTCCCGTGCGCGAATCCAACGGAGCGGCTAGGTAGATTGATCGAGCAGCACAGCCAGGGCGCTCTTAGTCGTAGGAGCCTCATTGCGTCTTCACCTCGTCGTTGTCACCTCACCATCGAGCTTCCTCGCGCCGATTCATGCTTCTTGCCCCCGCGGTTCCCAGAAGACGTACTAAGGCCACTGCGGGCTGTTGCGGGCCGCTACCGTCCAAGCCTGAGGCCGGAGCATCCGCGGCTAGTCATGGCTGGCCATGGCCACAACCCGGACACCTCTTGCTCGGCGCCGCCATCCAGGAGAGCAATTTTTTTGACCGCCTCTCCTCCGTCGTGGTCCTCTGCTCCGTTAAGATGAAGACAAAGGGGGGTGAAAGAGAAAATAGAAATTCTTAATTTGTTTGTGTTCACTTTTATTGCAAAAGTGCTAGAGACAAAGGATTTTCAAATATGGGCTTAGTTAATTACATGATATTTTATGTGTTCACTTTGTAAAATGTTATTCCTTTTTGAATTATTATTGCTTTTAATCAGTTGAAATTTTGAAAACACATAGTAAATTGTAAATCATAAAATAGTAAATGAGGACTTTTCAAAATACTTGTGAGTAGATCTATGTAGTGAAGCCATAATATGATATGTGTTAGTAGGAAGTTTCTACTGTTTTTATTTTAATATTGAAAAGTGCTTTCATAAATGCACCTACTTCTAAGCTTGCTTTTTATAATGTGCAGATTCATTTCTAGTGTTGTGTCTTGCGTGGCGTTCAGTATTCTATAGCGATCTAATATGATGGGGAGGTTCGGCACTAGCATTGTGCTCATCATGATCATGTTCTCGTTTCTTGTGCTTCTTCCATCGCATGCGTGTGTAAGTACATCTCATAGTCTTGATGACTTTGTTGTTGAGTCTATTTTTGGTAATATGTTGGTTGCTGATGAATTGAATACATGTTGCATCAGGTCACAAAAATCTATATATGGTTGGAGGTACAAAGATCAAAGGCACAAAGATCAAACGAAATATAGAGAACAACTTTATCTAATTTGTGCCATTCCATATTGCGTTGAAATCTTTTATTTAGCGGTTTTATCTTTTTTCATATAGAAAGTATGTGCCGGGATTGTCCCCATATCTATTTGACTAACACAAGGGTCATCCACAAGATAAACATATCTTAGTCCAAACTAAGATAAGGACCTAGGAGAGTGTCATCTGCACGTCCTCTTGAGTACCTTTGTAACAATCGAGCGACATATGATGAGCCAATCACTTAAAAATCTCATATGACTCAGTCTTGTGACATAATTGATGCATTAATTAGAGAATACAATGAATGAGTTAATTTGAACTCATTCATTGAATTCCACGGCGTTTTGACATTAGTAAGGACCAAGTTTCAACATCGAGAAGAAGGCCATCACCTTGAAGAATGTTGAAACTTGTTTGGGAAGATCAACTTTCAACATCGGAAGCAGGCCATCACCTCGAACACCGAAGAGTTGAAGCTCATTTAACGCTTGCCTTTAGGAAGTTGTTATCCCGCAGCGCTTTCACATCGGTAACTATGCTAAGTTGAGTGTTAGTGTGGTTTCATAAGGACCATGCCATGTTAGTGTGCCCTAGCTTGGATACTTGTTTGTATATGATTTAACTCTTTGTGATGCGTGTAGCTTGGCGAATCTCGGGATGAGATTCTGTTAAGGGGGTAGTTTATCACACACCCCAAAAACTCTTGTTTTAGGACATGATGTAGAAAACACTAAATAACAATAAATGGTTTTACCATTTTCTAAAATTTTCACAACTGGTTAAGTTGTTGACATTCTAGATAGTGGAAATGTGAGTTTCTAAAACTTTTGCATCTCAAATTAATAGTTTGTTGAATTCATGTCTTTGCATAGTGTTTATGTTTGAAAAATGAATTTAAATGTTTTCAAGATGTGCTTAGGGTTTGATCCCAACCTTATCTTTCGAAATATCACAATCAATTTCTAAAACCGTAATCAAATCCTTGTCTATCTCTTTTCAGTGGTGATGACACAAAGAAACGCCAACAATAGCACACATGCGACACGACAGCTAATGTGGCAAATGACATGGCGAGTGACGTGGCAATCCATGTTCAGCCCATTTAACATGGGCTTTTTCATTATTATTTTTATTTAGCTCGGCTCATTTTAGCTCGAGTGTAGTTCAACCTACATTTTTTTGCCATATTCTACAAGCCCATTTACCATCGAAGTCAACATATTGCAGCCCAATGCAAATTACGACCGAAACAAAGTAGAAATATAGAATACATTTCACAAATAAGTCACAACAGATCCTAATAACCAGTTTTCCAGGTCACAAAAAATACATAAACAGATTCAACTTTACATCACATATCTTTAAACTCATCTTGTTCAGCCTACTTTCAGCACAAAGCACAAATAATCTAAACCATAATGACCAAAAGACTAGGAACAACTCGATGACAATAAACTCTTACCCGAACGTCAATTCTCTACTAGTGATTTTTATGTTACCTTAACTAAGGAAAGTGATCATTATTGCCAAGTTGCATTGTTATTGAGTATAGCATACCATAGTACATTATAGTATAAATGGAACACTAATATAACATTCCTAACATAGTAGTTGTGTTCTTGGAAATATATGAATCTACAAATATGTATTAGTAAGTAATAAATATTAGTAATAATTTCTTATCTATAAATGCATTCCTAACATATTGGTTCAGTTCTAAGGAATATGTATCAAAGTATTTTTTTTTTATATTATCTATAGAAACATTCCTAACATAGCTATTGTTGATTCTTAGACAGAGAAATTAGTAAGAAATTGATATCATCGATTGCTTCCTCGTATCTAGTAAGCATGATGCAAAATTTTTCCAAATATAACTCTAGCTCAACTTGGTTATATAAAGTAACATATAACATTCGATCAAACAATTGAAACCCCAAAAATCACATCTAGTGTTGTGTCTTGTGTGGCAGTACAATATTCTATAGCGATCCAATATGATGGGGAGGTTCAGCACTAGCATTGTGCCCATCATGATCATGTTCTCGTTTCTTGTGATCCTTCCATCGCATGCACAATGTAAGTACATCTCATAGTCTTGATGACTTTGTTGTTGAATCTATTTATGGAAATATGTTGGTTGTTGTTGAATTGAATACCTGTTGCATCAGCTCATAAAAATCTACCTATGGTTGAAGGTACAAATATCAAACTAAATGGTCCGACCAACACAAGTTTTGATGCTATAGCAATTGAGTCCATGAAATTAGACAAAGGAAACATCAACATAATATATTGCCAGTTTGAAGGATGTGATTACGACAAATGCTATTGTTGCTTGAGTAGAAAGCCAAAAACATGTTATCATACAAGAGACGAGTGCAAAGCTAATTGTCCCGCATGCAACCCTGTGTGTTCTTCGAATAATCTTTTTGAATTAATTTTGGAGCATTGGTTGAGATGTAATAATTTTTTCTTGGAGGAAAATATAGAGAACAACTTTATCTAATTTGTGTCATTCCAAATTGCGTTGAAATCTTTTATTTAGTGGTTTTATCTTTTTCATATAGAGTGTTAGGAATTGTCCCCATATTTATTTGACTAACACAATGGTCATCCACATGATAAACCTATTTTAGTCCAAACTGAGATAGGTACCTAGGGAGAGTGCCATCTACATGTCCTCTTGAGTACCTTTGTAACAATCGAGCGACATATGATGAGCCAATCACCAAACTCTCATATAACTCAAGTCTTGTGTTATAATTTATGCATTAATTAGAGAATACAACGAATGAGTTAATTGTAAACTCATTCATTGAATTCCAGAGTGTTTTGACATTAGTAAAGATCAAGTTTCAACATCGAGAAGAAGGCCATCACAGTTGATATTACTGTCATACATTGCAAAAAAATTACAAGTTTACATGATTGCACATCTCTTAGGGACTCACCTATTACAAGATTAACCTAGCGGAAGCGTAACTCGATTAGCATAGTATTTATGCTTTAGCATAGGATCTCCGTCGCATCGAAAGTGCTCTAGTTATAGATCTTAATTAGAGTAGTAATTAATAGTGTAGACATGGTGTCTAGACTAAAGGTTACCTGAGATTGCACCCAATCCCATGGATAGTTTGTGGTAGCCCCAGGTGGTGACAACCCTGATGGCCGACGTATTCCACCACGTTCGGGTTGGTGTTTGTAGGACTTTAGTCAGAGCTTCCTAGCCCCCTTCTCACCTCTTTCTGTGGCTAGTGCTCTGATGTCCCGAAGTGTTATTGTGTGATTGCTATATTTATCCATACTTTAGTTTCCTTAGAACCAAAGTAATAGAGAAGTGTTTAGGAATCTTGATCTCTCCTCTTAATTAGATGATCTATTATCATTCTTAATTGTGTGTTATTTGTTTTAGTCTTTATTAGCATTTATAGTTTATTCTTATCTATATCATTTACACTTACCCTTACTTTAGTTTAGTTGGTTTGCTAAGTTAGTAGATATATGATTGTGAATTATTAGATTCCTTACCCAAAGCTTCCCTGTGGATACGATACCCTAGAATACTCTCCTAGGGAAAAGCTACAATGATGTTCTATACACTTGCAGAATCCTTCTTATTCTTTTAGCACTTAACGAACGTCAACAATGTGGCCCCATTGTGACGCAGTGGACAAGGGAAACTGCAAGGCTGTAGCCTGGTATGGTTGACGACGAAATAGACATTAAGGTCATGGCTTCCCAACGGGGACGAGGACAGGCACCGACATGGCTATTGTTTCCCTATGGCAATGGACGAATGCGTCACGAAGGCCGGGGTTAGGCGTGTTTAGCGGTCGAGAAGGAAGAAGAGTGGGCTCTTTGGACCATGGCGGCTTACCGACAACAAATGGGTGGCGAGTTGGCATTGGTGGCGTCGTGGCAAGGTCCGACATGGAGATGGTGGTGCTACTCCTGTCTGCAGCTTAGCGACGAGGAAGGGTCCGGCGGCTCAACGTTGCGGTCGCGTCGCGTTCCCGGCGTGATGTAGTGAGGTCGGGATAGCAGCTTGACGTCGTGCTTGCAGACCAGGGCATTGGGCTCAGCTTAGTGGGTCAGGGAGGAGTTTGGAGTCGGAGACGCGCTCGTCGATGCGGTGCTCTACATCGCGGCTTGGCACAGCGGAGTGGCGATGTCTTGTCGGGGATGCGGCGGTGCTGAGGCATGGTAAGGCATTATGTGCTGGTCGTCACGGCCGCAGGCTCGGGTTGGAGCAGAGGGCATTGGGGTTGGCTTGTCTAGTATGGCGTCTTGGGGGGAGGCGGTTCGGCGTCACAACCTCTGCGTGGTGCGCGTCATGGTCGCGCGACATGGCGGCGCTCGCGGATTCGGGCTTGGCACGGACGCATCCCTAAGCTGGGAGGCTGGTGTGACCGTGGTGGAGGTGGTTGGTGAGGCAGCGGGGTGGTGTGGCGGCTGTAGAGGAAGGGAGTGGTGGTGGCGATGGGGAACAGAGGGTGCGCCAGCGGCTTGCTCCCCATTATAGCGGTGGCGGCTATGGTTTTGACAAGACGAACGGCGATGATTATCGAGAGGCGCGCCAAGGACGTGTGGTGGCCATCCCGCGGGCGCGGACGTTGAGAAAGGGCACGGGTCGGGCGCCGCAGCGCCACGGCGGTGATGGCGGGTAGGGCGTCTCGCCCTAGGGTTGGGGCCAGGCGCCTGGTGTACCGGTGGTGGGCGGGCTGGCTGGGTGGGCGGGGAGGCAGGCCGGAGGGCAAAACGAGGCAAGTGATGCAGTCATGCTGCTTCACTTTTATTTTTGGTGATGATTAGTTTTGACCAAATCAGAAAAGTTTTTCAAATACTTTCCAAAATTGGATATGTAAAACTCTAAAAAACAAAAATATAAGGTCTCGTTCGTTTCGACCCAAAATGGTTTAGAATGCGGTTAGATATGGCCAAAAACGGACCAGAAATCACCGTTTGGTTAGATACAACCCGGAATAAAAATGGATCTTCCTAGGTCTTTCTTTCCTCTTCTAGGCCTGGAATAACAGGCTGACGATGACGGACCAGGTTTGAACGAAACATTTGGATCCATTTGATCCGGCCAGGAATGAAAACAGGCTTGTTTTGCATCCAACACAACCGAACGAAGATAAAGGAATTTCCTTTCCTCCCACCCTTTCTTGGCTTTCGGCCTGTTGGCCCAACCAGCCGGCCTGCTCTTTTCCAATCCCGCAGGCCCACGAGCCCTTTCGTTCTCTCCCAAAGGAAATCCGAGTCGAGATTTATTATTGCAGGCGCGCATGCAGCGACGACACCTGTGCCGGCGAGCCCGGTTTGACGTTCAACCCCAGTCAGCCCCACGATCCAAGTTCCGGCGACGAGCAAAAAGATGCCAACCACAGCAGACAGAAATCGTCCTCCGGTCAGCCGGCGGTGGTCCGGCCTGTTAGCTAAACTTTGCATTCAGTTATCATGTAATCTTTGTTTCCTAGGTAGTAGTTTGGATTTGCAATAGTCAGGTTAGACGCAAGGCGTGATCTTAGTCGTGCAAGATCACGGCCCAGCCCGAGTCGGTCTGGTCGGACGACTCGGACCACGTCACGACGTGCACGGCGTCGACGGCTCTCGGCACAAGTTTTGTCGTGTGTTCCCAGCTCTCGGCACGATCTTGGTTCCAACAACTGGTCGACCTGCTCAGTTTTGTCGCTCCAAACCAGGCAGCCGATCGAATCGATCCACGGTTGTCACAAGCCTCGACCCCGGCCTGGTGCGTCATCCTGTTACTCCAAATCCAAACGTCGCCATCCATGTGGTAGCTAGGAGCTTCTCACTTGCATATTCCAGGAATCCAGGTCCATAGGGGCTTGCAATTGAATCGAGCAATTTGTTGGTGAGGGAATGAGGGCGCTCACCTAACGACACTGCTCACGTTGATCCATCGGTTGATGCAGTCCTGTCGTCAGCAGTAGTATAAATACCTACTTGACGCTAACGCATCGCATCCAATCGCCTAGCTACTGTAGTAGGTAAGCGAGCGAGCAACAAGGAAGGAAAAGCATGGCCGGAGGCGGGTTCGCCGTGACCGGCGATGGCCCGACCGCCGACTACGGCGGGCGGGTGACGTTCTCCGTGGTGGTGACCTGCCTCATGGCGGCGTCGGGCGGGCTCATCTTCGGCTACGACATCGGCATCTCGGGGGCGTGACGGCGATGGAGTCGTTCCTGTCGCGCTTCTTCCCGGCGGTGCTGCGCAGGATGGCGGCGGCGCGCAGGGGACGAGTACTGCGTCTACGACAGCCACGCGCTCACGGCCTTCACCTCGTCGCTGTACCTGGCCGGGCTGGCCGCCTCGCTCGTCGCCAGCCGCGTCACCAGGGCGGTCGGCAGGCAGGCCGTCATGCTCGCGGGCGGGGCGCTCTTCTTCGCCGGCGCCGCCGTCAACGCCGCCGCTGTCAACGTCGCTATGCTCATCGTCGGACGCATGCTGCTCGGCTTCGGCATCGGCTTTTTACCAACCAGGTACGGTGTTGCATGCCGGCAGGCACTCCATTCTTTTCTTTGTTAACATAACAATACTAATAACACACAAGTACTAGTCTTACAGTATTAGATGGCAGTTCTCAGCTTGTGCAGTCACTATCTGAAGCTGATTAACAAAACCACTACGAGAACTAATTTACCCTACACTATATTATCAATTGCTACAAAATTAATCGACATCGCCTCGATATTCATTTGAACTTGAAATCTATCTTGGAACTTTTTTTGTACGTTACATATAGTTTTCGATTAATAAACAAAATTTAAGTTTCACAGTTATGTCTTCAACAAAGAAAATTTTCAATATTGTGAAATAGTCTTGCAGCAGCTAGCTGTTTTGCCCTTAAACTACAACATTTGGTTTAAAAAAATGGTACTTCCTCCATTCTAAATTATAGTTCACTTTTGACTTTTCTAGATATATTAATTTTCTTGTGTACCTAATTATACACTATGTCTAGATACATAGTTAAAAAGAAATAGATATAGAAAAGTCAAAATGAACTAAAATTTGGAATGGAGGGAGTAGTTGCTTCGAAGTACACATACATACATAGGCATAGCGTATTCATACATACATAGGCTAATACTTCTCAAACATACTTTTTGAAATACATACTTTTTTTCTCGAATACTTCTAAGGTAAATTCAAAAAAAAAAAAGTATTCGAGAAAAAAAAATCTCCAAAATAAATCATGTTTGGTTTCCTAGGAACTAAAATGTAATTTTTTAGTCCAAACTCCAGAAGTCCATAGAGCCAAACAGGGTCTAAATTGATGTGAATATATTATGTTTCACAAAATAAGGATAGCTACATTTGGTAGGATATAAAATTGAATTATTGCAGAAGACACATGAGTGATATGCTGTCCACCTCCACCAAATGGGAGTAGTTGGCCAATGGCCAATTGGCCATAAACCAAAAGAAGCAAGTGACACTGTAGCACGAGGAGATGGGAAAGGTTGTTGCGACGTGCCGTCGTCCTGCTTCGTTTGCTCACTCACTGTCCCTGGACGACCTCGAGGTAGCTAGGTCTAGTGGTTGGTTTTAAGCCAGCACGTCGCTTTCAAAAGCCCCGGCCTAAATGGAATCGCAAGTGATGCCTCGATCGGTCGCGTCATGCGTTTGAATGCTCGGTAGCTGCACCGTATTGCAACTCATGCAGGCATCCGGCTTTTTCTTGGAGTAGTTGGCTGTCCTTTAAAAGTAACATGATCCGCTCTCAGCTGGTTTGATTTGATACGAATGACGCATGTTATTGCAAATGAAGTAGTGTGTGAATTGTGCTATGATGATGCATTATGACGACACGACACGTCGTGAAAAACTTCGGGGCTCACGTCACGGTGTGATGCATGGCTGACACAGGCGGCGCCGGTGTACCTGGCGGAGACGGCGCCGCCCAAGTGGCGGGGCGCCTTCACGACGGGGTTCCAGCTCTTCCTCAGCATCGGCAACCTGGCGGCGAACCTAGTGAACTACGGCACCTCGCGCATCCCGACGTGGGGCTGGCGCCTGTCGCTGGGCCTCGCCGCGGCGCCCGCCGCCGTCATCCTCGTCGGAGCGCTGCTGATCCCGGACACGCCCAGCAGCCTCCTGGTGCGCGGGCGCGCGGAGGAGGCCCGCGCGGCGCTGCGCCGCGTCAGGGGCGCCAAGGCGGACGTGGACGCGGAGCTGGAGGACGTGGCCCGCGCCGTGGAGGCCGCGCGCGCCCACGACCAGGGCGCGTTCCGGCGGATCCTGAGGCGGGAGCACCGGCACCACCTGACCGTGGCCGTGGCGGTGCCGCTGTTCCAGCAGCTCACGGGGTCATCGTCATCGCCTTCTTCTCGCCCGTGCTGTTCCAGACGGCCGGCTTCGGCAGCGACGCCGCGCTCATGGGCGCCGTCATCCTCGGCGCCGTCAACCTGGGATCCACGCTCCTGTCCACCGTCACGGTCGACCGGTACGGCCGCCGCCCGCTGTTCCTCACCGGCGGCTTCGTCATGATCATCTGCCAGGTCGCCGTCGCGTGGATCATGGGGTCCCAGATCGGGGCCGACGGCGAGTCCGCCATGGCCAGGCCCTACTCCCTGGCCGTGCTGGCGCTCACGTGCGTCTTCTCGGCGGCGTTCGGATGGTCCTGGGGCCCGCTCACCTGGGTCATCCCCGGCGAGATATTCCCGTGGAGATCCGGTCGGCGGGGCAGGGCATCAGCGTGGCCGTCAACCTGGGCGCCACGTTCCTGCTCACGCAGACGTTCCTCTCCATGCTCTGCGCGCTCAAGTACGCCACCTTCATCTACTACGCCGCCTGGGTCGCCGTCATGACCGCCTTCGTCATCGCGTTCCTGCCGGAGACCAAGGGGGTGCCGCTCGAGGCCATGGGCGCCGTCTGGGAACGCCACTGGTACTGGAGACGGTTCGTGCAGCCGCCGACGGCCGAGACGACCGCCGAGGACCCCTGATGAGCTACTGACAGATCGATGACAGATGTTATTGTGGACGTGACACGCTTCCTCAGACGTTCTCTTTGTTTGTCAGTGGCTTCAGTTTCTCTCTTGTGTTCGAGGGAGAGTTGTGTGTGTTGACTAAAGATTCAAATCCAGTGCATGTTCTTGCCGGTGGTTTTTTATACGTCATGCAAGTTTGAATGAATAATAAGAGGGTTAAACATTCGTTGTTAGTGATATATAATGGTCATCTAGGACTTAATAACAGCTGTATCAAACAGGACTCCGTGGCCCAATGGATAAGGCGCTGGTCTACGGAACCAGAGATTCTGGGTTCGATCCCCAGCGGAGTCGTCTCCTTTTTGTTCGTCCAATTTCATTTTACCGTTAACATCTACTGGAATGTATGTTTAGAACTTTTTAGGCGCGGCGCATAACAGCTATAGAAAAACAGCTGGATTTTAATCTTCGTTTCCAGGGGTTTTGTTACCAAAGATAAAAATTTGGCCCACACTTTGCAACCAGATGTTTTAAGAGGGCAAATAGAAGACAACGAGATGGTCTTTTTGCGTCATACATCAGCACAAGCAAAACATCCAATGACAGAAAAATGAGTCCAAAATAATTATTGCAATAAGTATAAGTTCCAGTCCGGGTGTACTAATACTTATAACATAATAATGTAGCAAGAATCAAAGATGAGAGATCACACACCGGCGTATCAGTTGATACGAGTGACTGAGTCAGGTTCAGCTGACTCTACATTATATTAGACTAACGATACCCAACATAAATTATGATCCCCAACCCGATTGGAGGACCGACAGGTCAAGAAATGCACTCTCCGCGAGCTTCAGTGACAAGGGGAGCTATAGCCAGTCCGGAACAATCAGATCAGGGCGATGCTGCTCTCGCCACCAGGGGGCTTGCGGATGCCGCCGAGGTATTCTCTGGGAGCTGGCGTTCCATCAGCAAATATGTCACTGCCGCTCATCTCCTTCAGCTTCGCAGAGCTCAGAGACTTCTCAGCAGAGGCAGGGACGTCCTCCTTGAAGATGTTGTTACCTGTCAGCTCCTGGAACTTCTGGTTGTGGATTTTCTTTGCCGTCTTCACTACGGGATCTTCACTGAATGAGATGTTGCTTGGACCTCCAGCAGGCTGCAGCATAAGTTTACATATATTCAGAGGGTAAGATATTCATTCATGCTAACATGATGAAAAACATCTAGCTAACGATGGCTTTCCAAGAATATCATCAAGTGATATGAGAACAACATCAGTATCATGAGGGATTGTTCTATGCACTGCTGTTAGCCTAGCTAGTGTATCTCATATGAAAGGTTTACAAACATATTCTTTGCTATATGAAAACCAAAATTTCCCTTCTGTATTACCCTACAGAATAATGGTACAAAGAACTCTTAAGCATATCAAATCAGTAGGTTATCATGCTAGAGAAGATGATTCAAGCAACAGTCTAAAAGAGTAAAAACCCAGCTTTGAATTCTCGATTTCTCAGGAAGACAATTTACCATAGAAATATTTGATTGTTAGTTTAAAAAAAAAGGCAGCAGCATGCACTGATAATCTAACATAGTATTCAGCAAGTAGGTATGCTAAGCACAGTACCAAATTCATGCAAACACATCAAAAAGGGATCACTAGTTAAGTAGTTATGCAGAACAAAATTGTACTAAAATAGCTTGGGCAACTCAAATACTAGCATCATTTGAACATAAAACAAATAAAATCCTTACAAATAACTGTGCAAAAATGAAATACTAGCCTGCCAATGTTCAGCCATGTACAAACCATATAAAGTTGGAGCTGAATTTGTTTCCATGACATATTGCAAGACATGAAGAGCAATTTTTCCTACATTATGCTTTTGGCTGGGTAGGGCATATATACAGCCAAGAAATAAATAAAATGTACATGAAAACATCAATAGGAAGGTCATCTTCTAATGTCACTTACATTAGATACTTTAACAGATGTGTGGACGCTTCGCTGTGGAAGTGAAAAATCAACATTTCCTTGTAACTCCATGTTACGAGCAGCCAATGGCCTGGCAGGAATCTCAGGAGGCGGACCAAAGATGTCACTCCCACTAAGCTCCTTGGTCTTGGCTTCAGAAAGCTGCTTATTGATTTTAGCATCAGCATCTTCCAGGGTACCACTAAGCTCTCGCTGCTTAGCCACTTCAGGTATCGACGATGGCTTCTTCGGTGAAACACTTCCATCAGCGCTAAATGAAATCTGGCTTATTCCAGTCACAGTTTGCTGTCGGAAAAGGCGAATTACATAGTAAGAAAACAGTTCTTCTGTTATATAGAATCAATCAATGCAAGATAACTAGAGATAAAAAAAAATCTATAGTCAAGCATACAAGATATATAAAGCTAAACTTAGCACAACGAGAGACATATAAACTCTGGAAAATGCGGATCCTTTGAAATATCAATCCTAGTGCATTTTCCTTAACAGAAATGTAAGCATCAACTTGGCATTCTATTAATGTACTGGGATGGATCAGCACAGTAATGTTAAGAAGGGGAGGATAGGTTTCAGTTGAAGGATCTGAATAGTGAATAAGACCAGTACCTGGTACATCCTCACGGAAGTCTTGTTAGCAGGATTTGAAGCCTCTGAATCACCATTTTCACTCTTCTCAGCGAAAATCCCACTCCCAGTCATCTCTTTTAACTTCGAGCCAGAGCAAAATTTCCTTTCACTATAATAGGTCAGCAGGAAGATTAGTGTTCATTATATTTTATCTCTGAAGAAGCGTCAGAGTCAGAGATAAAATTTCCTTTCACTATAATAGGTCAACAGGAAGATTAATGCTGAAAATTAGATAGACCAGAACATCCCCAAATGTTTGTCTACCATCGTTCGACAGAAACACTCCATCACAGAATAGTGAGGTACACATTTTCATATAAAACAAGAATTCGAATAGAAACATACAGAACGTCTGCCACAGTTGCCTGAAAATTTTCAACACCTCCAATGTAAAACAAAGTGTATACCTTCAAAAATACCAAAAGAAACAGCAGTGACACCGCTACAGCCTACACCCAAGGAGTCGGCAAGCACAGCCTGCCATCACATCAACCAGTCTGGAAATATCCAAATTTCAAATCATGCGCTCGTGTTCATCATCCTTGAAATCACTTTCAGTCCGTGCTAAAAACTTGGAGCCTAGAACCATCTACAATGCACTACTGATACCATGAAGTTGGACCCTAGCAGCGTCACCCACCTGCACCTTACCCCACGCGCACGGCCCGGCCTTCACATGAACCAACCGCCTGCAAGCGACTGCTCCCCAGCAACCACCATGGGAAGGTGTCGCGAGCATTGAAACATGCAGCTACCACTCCTCGCTAAACCCCACCCATTCTAGGATGGGCTTCTCGTCGAAACCAGAGCAACCAGGCTTGCTATGTTTGAAATGAGACATCATCGACTGGATCGGCAGGAGCACGCATCCGAACAGAGCACGCACGCCCGCACACATCGCTAGAGATCAGATCGGAATCGGACTAATAACCAAAGTAGAGTGCAGTAAACGACACAGATCGAGCGGATCAACACGGAATGCGGAAGGGGGATGCCCCAGATCTCACCTCTTGCTCAGATCCTCGGCCTCCTCCTCGGTGACCGGCGCGCCGAACATCGCCGGCGTAATCCCCGCGGCCGGCTGCTCACACATCATCACCCCCCAACAAGTCAGTTTCACAATCAATTCACAACACACCGACGCGGGTAGGGAGGGTATCAATAGGCCACAGCAAACAAACCTTGAGGCTGGGGCGGGAGGACGCGGCCGGCGAGGCGGATGCGTCAGGGCCCGTGGCCGACCAGGAGAGCAGGTCGGACGTGTTGGTGTGCGGCTTCCGAACCGGCACCGCCCTCTCCATTGCTCCGAGCGGCGGCGGCAGCTACGACTACGAAGGAGATCGAGGAGAGGATGCTTTCGCTCGGCCACTACCGCCTGCCTGCTCAGCTCGGCACGCGATTTCTTCGGCAGTGGTAGGCTGATACTCTCGTTTCGAAAATTTTTGCCGGTGACACCTCTCGTTTGTACTGGTACCCATCCGTGCCTGTTCCCTCGCGAAACAGTGACGCTGAGCCCACTGACATGTGGGGTCACATGGTACTGGAGCCACCTGTCGGTGGGTATTGGGTATTGGTCCCTAGGAGCAGGTTCGAGTGGGAAGGCGTCGTCGGGCGGGGAGCAGCGGATCCCGGATCCGTGTGTTTCGAAAGGTTTTAGAGTTTGATGGAGTCGTGGTCGATGATGAGTGGGCGTGATGGACCTGTTGATTCGGATGCTGATGTAGAGGATCCTGACCGAGCGGGGTGCCGGTGGGCACGTTGGCTCGCCGCTCCAGACGGGTGCGTGCGCTGCGGGCTGCGGCCATCGGCCGTGGCAGCCTCGCAGGTCGCAGGTCGCAGGCTCGCAGCGGCGGCACTCTTCTCTTCGTACGCTCCACCGTTGACAGCTTGGGCCCACGTGGGGCCAGACTGTTAGCACAACGCCTGGCCCCACGTAATTTGATTGAAAAAACGCCCTCATAATTAGGATCTTTAAATATATTCTCTGAACAATAATTTTAGAGAGTACTCTCTCCGTCCACAAATAACTTATCTTTTTGACTTTGATCATCATGTTTATTTGTTCGTCTTATTTAAATTTTTTATACAATTTATAAAATAAATAAATCATTATTAAATTACATCTAATGATAAAATAAGTCATATCAAAATAGATGATGTTTATATAAAATTTTTGAATAAGACGAGCGACCAAACATGATGTTTAAAGTCAATATGATGAGTTATTTATGGACGGGGAGTAAATTTATAAGTACTCTTGAAATGCTCGCAACTTTAAGAGTCTCATTATATGCCTCCTAATTGACAAAAAAATAGAGATTTTGATGATAAAATATCCTCAAACAACTTCTTTAATTAGATAGATCATATTTAGTTGGTGAAAAGTGAACCCAAAAATTGTTATAGTACCTATCACATCGAATCTATTGAAGCATAACCTAAAATATTTCACCAACTAAACACTCCCATAGTCAAATATTGTCATCCTATATTTCAAATTTCTCGCTAGCCAAAGATGAAAGAGCGGTGTTGGCTCCCTATAGTGCTTGCAATGTATAGAAAAGTTGTTGCAGGAATGGAGGGTAGAATAGAAAGATAAAGAGAGCCATTTTACAGGAATGTCTCTTCAAACGATGATTTAGAGAATTAGAGAACGAGTTTAAGAAAGACCCTTGAGATGCTCATAGGTTGGTGTGCAAATGGATCTGTCCGTGAACAGGTAAATAGGTTTAGATCAAAATGCACCAGCCGCCCCAAAATTTGGCGTGGGTGTCATCTAGGTTGCCACTCAAAACGCACATCTAGGTGTTTGAATATGGCAGAGAATATCATCTAGGTCACTAAACTTGGCAGAGTGGGTCATCTAGATCCCTAAATATTTGTATCCCAAAAAAGTCAAATACCATCATTATTTGTATCCAGTAAATGACAAAGTACAAGATACCTGTAACATCATCTAAATTAGTAATGCGAATAATATCGGTAATAAAAAGATATTCCTCACTTAAACTGTTTTAAAACTTATCATTTGTGACTAGTAATATTGTTATTAATGATATATAAAGGTTAGTTGTAATATGGCTAATCATATTAATTTTATGTGTTTTAATTATTTATATATCGTTGATATATTTTAAATCATATTGAAGTACTCCTCCGTCCCTCCCTAAAAGATTGTTACCAAGGCTTCAGAGACACGATCATAGAGCAATTATATATTAAAATATAAAAACATTTGCTAAGTAATTAGCATCATCGGAAAAGATCTTCAAGTCTAGTTTTTTAACAAATTTATTTGAAAATTTAAATGTTACACGTATTTTCTACAAATTGAGTCAAACTTATGGCACGCATCCCACAAGTGACGGTCTTTTTAGGGACAGAGAGGAGTATATATAAAAAACTAACCCTTAAAGTATTATTTAAAAATATATACTTTAAAATAGTTACCAATATGTACTTTAAAAATAACTGTACTTGTGTAGCTGAAGATGTTTCAAAAATATTTGACACCTCTCGGTAAAAACGGTGAAAAGAAGAAAATACATTTTATGTATTGTTTTCTCATTTCTATTTATTTCGTTTTATATTTTTCTTTATTTACCAATATGTACTTTTGTTTTTTTGCTTTAAAATAATTGTACTGGTGTAGCTCAAGCTGTTTTATAAATATTTGACACCTCTCGGTAAAAACGATGAAATGTCTAAAATACAATTTATTTATGTATTTTTCTCATTTCTATTTATTTCGTTTCATATTTTTCTTTGTCGGTGAGAAATTATGTCCGTGAGTCCGCATCCTTCTGTCTTTCTGCGTCGTTTTTTATTTCCTAGGCTCGCCGTATAAGTATCTGAGCTCTTTGCTCCTCGCGTCCCACCCCGCCGCCGCCAATCAGCGATCCAACGCAAGGAGCTCAGCTAGATTCGCCTCTGGCCGTCGAAGAAGCAAATCCCTTCCCATCGATGGCATCGGCGGCGGAGCAGATCCCATGCCCACCCACCTACAGGTTCCGGCCTACGAAGCGCGAGCTCATCGAGTTCTACCTCCTCCCGCGCGCCCGTGGCCAGGATCCATTCCCCGGCGTCATCTTCGAGGACGACGCAGCAGGGAGCACGCTGCCCTGGGACCTCTTCGAGCGCCACGGCGTGGGGAGCGAGGACGAGGCCTACTTCATCGTGCGTGGCAGCGAAGAGGCCAAGAAACCCGGCGCTCGCCAGGACCGCGGCTGCGTTGGCGGCGTCGGGACGTGGAAGATGCAGAGCAGCCTCAAGAAGTGCCTGCGAGTCCGTGGCAAGAGGATCAGGGTCCACGTCAGCAACCTCAACCTGCACATGAGCAAGAACAGCGGCAGCGTGGGGTGGGTGATGCACGAGTACAGCATCGCCGCGCCGCCCTGCCCGTCGCCCGTCAAGATCTGCCACATTGCCTTCAGCGGCCACGGCCGGAAGCGCATGCGCGTGCCGGATGGCCAACAAGTCCGGCAGAGCCCTCTTGTTGGCAGCAGCGACTTTCAGGGGTTCCCGTCCGCAGCGTCAGAGCAGTACCCCGGGCTGGAGGCGCAGGTGCCGACTACACAGCAGCTGGGCACCGTGGCGCCGCAGTTGATGGTTCAACAATCTACCATGCCGGTGGTGCAGCAGCTGTCTGCAGGAGAAGTGGAGTTCTGGAGCTCGATAGGGATTGATGTGCTGAGCAATAACAGTTTTGAGCAGGAGCAAAGCAGCTGTGTGGTGCCAAACACCGGCGCCATGCAACACGGTTTTTTGGCCTGTGCATGCTGAGCACTTATCTTGGCTGTTCAACTCGTCCTCGGGATACATGTACCCATGATCCATCTGACATTTTTTTTTAGCCTGCTAAACGTAGGGTGTGTTGAGATTTCTGAAAATTGGTATTGTAGCGAACCGAAAAGCATTTGTACCACTTTTCGTTTGTTTGTAGTAAATATTATCCTACCATGGGGTAACTAGGCTCAAAAGAATCGTTATCTAAACTGTGCAATTATTTATTTTGTTTACCTACATTTCATATTTCGGGCATGTATTTTTGGTATATTTAATGGTTCGATGTGATGGAAATCTTGAAAATTTTGGAGAAAAGTTGGGAACTAACACACCCGTACTATACATTTGCATGTACTGCCTTTCTTAACCTGGGTCCCAGTCTCTCTACTCCTCCCAGCACCATCTCTGGATGAGTAACATTTTTTTCGTCCAAATTTATAGTTCTAAATAATTAATTACATGAATTTCGTTTAGTCACTCATTCTTGCTCGTTTGGCCACTCTCATTCTCTATTTTTGTTTTCTTTTATCTCTTACAGATTTGTACTTTATGTTGTACGCCTATCTACTTTTTCCTTTTCCATTCTCCACATTTTTTATTAACTTTTATTCTACCTAAGTTTCTTTTTCTTTAGTTCATTTCTTTTTATTTACTAGGTGAGTGCCCGTGCGTTGCAACAGGATCAAACATGACAAATGAAAAATTTGATCCAACATTATACAAACATAGCATTCTGTCAAAGATCGTTAATCTCTCGATTTAATAAATTTGTATTAAGAGAGGAAACTCAATTTTTTGGGGGCAATAAGAATTCTACCTAGTCAGTTTTGTAAAGATCCAAATGAAAAACATACTTCGTGGCTCTTTGATACACGGCTAGAACATGCCATAACCTAATTGCAGTTAACTAACCTATATACACTCAAGTTCGGTTAACTCTATCATAAGATGTTTCATAATCCAGCTTGACACACGTTGAGCCCTCATCGCGTCACTATCAGAATTCCACTGTATAGGGAAATCTCCTATTAAGAAAAAGAATAAGAGTTGCTTATAAAAAAAGTATTCTAATCTATAAGGAAACTTTTATAGATTGCTTGCATTACACGTCCCACGGGGAGGGCTATATAAGTAAGGAGGATGTAATCTCATTATTCAAGCAATAAAAAAATATTTCCCCGCCCTAGCTCTAGCTGCCGCTACCCTCCCCTAGGCAGCTGTGACACGTGGTACTGAGCCCAAGAAGATCACCCACCACCAATGGCTTCGAGATGTATGACTTCTTCACCGCCCTCAAGCATCTCCTCGACGACAACTTCGACAAGATCAACCACCGCTTCGACAAGATTGAGGCTCCCCTGCAACGCATGGGGAATGTCCATGTCAACGCCCCAATTCACTGCCGCCACTACTAGAAGGTCCTAAATGACTAGAGGTGGGTGAATGGCCTAATAAAAATTTCTACAAAACACTAGAGCAACTTGTTAGATCACTAAATGGTTGTAAAAGCGGTTGCACTAGCTCTACTTTGCCGGCAAGCCACCTATTAACAATTCTAGTTGCTAAATAAAGTCTCTAATCCATTCAAAGGCTATGTCACTACTTTACCAACTAGATGAATGAGCTAGATTACACTAAACAAGTCTAAACAACTAGCAATCCTACACAAGCACAAGATATATATCTCAAAGTAAATGCAAGAGATGTGAGCTAGATATACCGACACGTCGAGGCAATGATCCAATCACCAAATGATGATGAACAATATGAACACGATGAAGCCAATCACCGAGAGACAATCAAAAACCAAGATGGAGACACTTGATTTGTTCACCTAGAGTTCACTTGCGCACCCTCAAGCTACTCTCTGGTTGTGTCGGTTGTCTCAATGGTGGATCAAGATGGCGCACTCGCCTTGCCTCACTAGGCACTCTTGACAATTGAGGGGTAACTCAACGACACGTGCAATGTACTAGAGTATCAATTTGGCACTCCACCGTGGAAGATCATAAACCCCTCACAAATCATCGGGAGGTGGGCAAGAACAATCATCTTCTCTTCCTAACGCCTCCAACAATCACCGAGCCGGTCTAGGAGTGGTGCTCTCCATGAGCAAAAGGAAACCACCGGCTACAAAGATCCTTAAGTGCCTCTAGATGCAACACTCATAAGCAAGCACTTGAAGTTTCACCCAATCTCTCAAAGTTATGCTATCAAGCAAGTGGGGAGAAAGGAGAGAAGTTCTACTCAGCTCATTGTGTATGGAATGATTCAAAAATGTCCAAGAGAGAGAGAGAGAGAGTTAGAGCCGGCCACCCATCTATTTATAGAGGTGGGGGAAACCCCACTTCAAACTGTTTTCCCGCAGGGGCACTGGACGCGCCAGGAGAGGGGCATCAAACACGGCATAGTGGCGTCCGACGCTCCACACGCCGCCACATGTAAGTTACCATTAGAAAATAGACGTTGGCGCGCGAAGTCAGACACGAGTCGGACGCTGCCCTCGGACGAAGTCGAGCAGTGTAAAAATGCTCCACCGTCAAAGGTCGGACACAGGGCGCCGGACGCCGCCACGGCATCGACGCTCACAAATCGCACTAGGCCTCGCCCGGCGATGAAGCACGCACCGGATGCCGAGGCTGCTTGACCTACCATCCGACGCTGCACCATCAGACGCGCCGGCGCAAGCTCTCAGCACCACGCAAAACCACCACGCGTCGGACGCTCACTCTAGCGTCCGACGCTGCGTGGCGGCGTCCGGCGCCTATAAAACTTTGTTTTACACTCGTCGACGTCGCTAACTTCTCCACCTTATTACCCACCAAGTATACCTACTTGAGCATAGGAGTTAGCAAGTTTTCACCACCAAGTTGCACCCGACGCAATAGAAAATAGGTGTTTCATTTTCTCAAAAAGCGTCGAGCAAGCTAGGCGGGAGGGTGAGCGGTACCCAAACCCATCTCAATCCTGCAAACACCACCACCTTTGCAAATGTGCCAACACCACCAAGTGTACAACACCGTGTGCTTGTGTGTTAGCATTTTCACAATTGTTTTCAAATGTTTGGTGAGCTCTCTAGGTTAAGAATGCATGCACATGAATGTTGAACCTAGCGGCATATGAAGATCGATGTTTCTGATGTTTTCCCCACTTGATAGTCCGACTATCGATCCTAAGTCACCCTCTATGGTGTCTTGGGTGTGAAATCAAAATGGCCCTATGGTTATACCTTCGCCTTGAGTCCATTTTGATCCTCTCAAATCCATGCCAAGCAAGCACTTGTTCATCTTTCGGATCACCTCAATCCATCCATCATGAGCACCATGCTTCACACTTGGTTAGACCAATCTCCAACTAAATCACACACATAGTATAAAGAGATTAGTTCTAGGATGTCATCAATTAGCCAAAACCAAACTAGAGATCTTCAACTACGCCGAACGATAACAACCCCCCATGACAACACGTACATGGCCGTCGCTGTTGGCCAGGGGGGGCCTCTAGGTGCCAAGGCGGGCGCCGACCTCGCCCACGAAGACGCCACCGATGACGACACTAACATCTCCATCACCCACGATGCCGACCACATCCATGGCACCACCTAGGGGCCTACATCGACACCGCCAAAGAACGTCAACGACACATCGCGGCTACGGAAGAGATCAATCTGCACTACCGTAGGGTGATCCTCAACCATCCAAGTGGACGACAAGCGAGAAGGAGTCGACATCACCTACACGGACACCGATGACACCAGCCCTAATGCCCTACCCCAAATTATCGGTACGCCTGGCACCCCCGACGTACGACGGCACCAAAGACCCTACAGCTTGGATCAGCATGATGGAGTCGCTGTTCACACTACAGGCGGAGCTCGACGCCGAGTTCCATGTCAGGTTTGCCGCATGCTATCTTACAGGTACAACACAGTTCTAGTTCACCTCCTCACTGAAGATCTCTAGATTGGTTTTGGCTAATTAGTGACATTCTTAGGACTAATCTCTCTATGCTAAGTGTTTGTATTAGTTGGAGATTGGTCAAGCCAAGGACGATTGCATGATGGTCATGGTCGATGGATCGAGATGATTCAAATGATGATCAAGTGCATGACTTGGAGTGGATCGAGGATCAAAATGGGCTCAAGGCAAAGGTATATCCATAGGGCCATTTTGATTTTACACTCAAGACACCATAGAGGGTGTGAGTGATTATAGGATCGATAAGCCGTACTATAAAGAGGGAAAACTATCATACATATCGGTCCTCATGTGCCTCTAGGTTCAAAATCATTTGCATGCATTCTAACCTAGAGAGCTAACTCCGTACTTGATGGAAAATGTTTTCAAAATGCTAACACATGGTGTCGGGGTGTTCTTCGACGTGTCGGCAACAAGAATCAAGTGACGGAAGTCGGTTTGGAGCAAAGGCGAAGGAACGGCGACGAAGCGATGAAATTCCGCGGCTCGGTCGGTGACCGGACTCAGCGGCCGGAAGGCTGGAAGAACCGGCCGGGCCGCGAGGTGTGCGGGTCGGTCCGAATTCGAGCATGTTTTGGAGCTTTCGGCCGAGGGGCGGCCGGATGCTTCCGGTGCTGGCCGGAAGCACCCGAGCGGACCTTGCGACGTACGGCGCTCGTCGGCTCGGTCGGCGATCAGGTGGGGTTTGTCGGTTGTGGACAGGTACCCGACCGGACTCACCGGTGAGTCCGGTCGGTCTCGATCGATCGGTGATTTGTGCGTGGTTTGCATCCCAATGGGCACATTTTCGTGGTGTGGGGTATTTATACCCCTTTGGCCGGCTCTTGGAGGTCTCCGGGTCATTTGAATCATTCTTAACACCTCTAGAGCTGAGCACTCATCCTCCTCCCCACTCCTTTGCTTGAGAGGATTCATTCTAGTGAGTTGAGGTGATTCAAGTGCACTTTGCTTTGATCTTTGCATCTAGTGGCACTTGGGGATCGTTGTGAGCCGGTGGTTTTCTTGTTGCTCTTAGAGAGCACCACTCCTAGCCCGGCTTGGTGATTGGTGGAGGCGTTGGCAAGAGAAGGTGTATGTTCTTGGCCACCTCCAGGTGATTTGTGAGAGGATCACACACTCCTCCTCGTCGGAAGACAAAGTGTGAGTAATTCATTGCTCGTGTCTTGGGTACCTCGATGAGGACATCCTCCACTATTACCCGTTGGCAAAGACGCAACACTAAATGGGTCGGTGGGCGGTTGTACTTTCGGCGGCGGCAGGTGTGAGCCTCGATAATCCCACCTCGCTAAACTTGGGAGGAGGAAGCCACCTTAAAAGGGAGAGCCACCCTTCCCTATCGGACTAGTCTTTTGGGGCGATTGGGCCTTTTTCTGAGTGGGTGTGCCTAAGAACTGTTGGGGGCTGGGCAACCTTAAGTTATTGGGCCTCGGACAACCCCATGCCTGGGCCGGATGTATCATTTGGTATCGGAGCTGGGCCCTTGTTTAAGGGGGTGAGAATGATGAGGACATCCTCCACTATTACCCGTTGGCAAAGACATAACACTAAATGGGCCAGTGGCCCGGTTGTAGTCGGGCGGCGACCGTGTGAGCCTCGATAATCCCACCTCGCTAAACTTGGGAGGAGGAAGCCACCTTAAAAGGGAGAGCCACCCTTCCCCTATCAGACTAGTCTTTTGGGGCGATTGGGCCTTTCCCTGAGTGGGTGTGCATAAGAACTGTTGGAGTCCGGGCAACCTTAATTATTGGGCCTCGGCCAACCCCACGCCTGGGCCGGATGCATCATTGGCAACCGGGGATTGGGCTGTGATACCTGTGAGGAAGTGGTACCGCGATTGCGAGGATCTTTTTCTGTACTGATCTGAAGTATATATGTGGAGCTTGGGAGGCTTAAATATGGTAGCAAGGAATAGCAATACTTTAATTCAGAAATTGCAAGATTGAAAAGTAGTCCCAAACTAGTCCGTGTCACCGGCCTAAACTCGTTCGGATCTAGTTCAAGCAAGCAACAAATACAACTCAGCGTGAGAACTCAAAGGGTGCAGGCATTTCTGATTTTTTTACTTACTTTTTTTTTTTTTTTTTTTTTGGTGCGGCTCTTTTTTGTTTTCACCACTTTTTTTTTGTGCTTTTTTTTTTTTTGCACCTTTGCCTTTTACTCGTTTTGAATGCCGCAAGATATTAGGACTTCAAAGGACCCCCAAATATATGACGTATCTGGTGGCCAAAAAAAAAAAAATGAATGACTAAGATATTTTCCCAACTCTTTCTAGATAATTGCGTGGCTCAAAATCCTTTCTTTTTTTTTTTTTTGTTTTCTCACACACCCCAAAGGCTGGAAAAAAAAATGAGCCAACTAGCGCCTAGTAGATAAAGGCAAGTTAATGACTAATATTAGTAGGCGTCCAATAACCAACTAATATAGACGGTTGATTTTCTCACGGCCAACAAACCAATTATAGCGCAGCAGAGTTGACGTGTGGTTGGAAAAAAAAAAAATCAGGTGTGAAACTCTGATTGCATGCAATATGGTGTGCTGGATGGCTGCGCGTACTGGATGACTGCCCGCGCAGCGTGTCTATATATTTTTTTTCACGTTGATCAACGCTGATGACGCACAAAGTGCACGATCTAAATTATGGTGTACCAACATAAACGGGACTTGACAATTGACTAAGGATAAGAACTAGACACGATGAACACGATGACACACGTGGGACAACCGTTCAATAAAGCAAACTGAATTTTAAATATTGCAATGGCACAATGGGTTATGGGACAATGGAAAAATAACAATGACGAATACAAATATTTTTTGGGCAATTTTCTGGATTTATAGGACAAAGCAAAACTGACGGTATACCTGAAGCTCTGATTACCACTTTATGGGGACATGATGCCCGATCTTCCGTCAGATTGTGATAACTATCGTTTTGGGTGGAGTTCGACACACCGATCCGGCTTCAGATCAAAAAGACCCGATCCCTGCAATCTTAGCATCGACGCTCCTCGGGTTATCAACCGTGTCTCCAACCGATTGACCCGCCAAGAAGGCTAATCCCTGCCTGCGAAACGAAGAACATAGACAAGAACTCGAAAGACGCAGCTCAAATATTTGGGACAAACTGCAGATAATTGATTAAGCTCACGAGTTGGGGTTCCACAAACCGATTACGGCGATGTCAATGACCCGAATTACAATGGTGGCAGTAAGAGCCTTATGTACATGAGAAGGGAACTAAGAGTGCGGTGATAAATTCCTAAACTTAGTGAAAACAAAGAGAACAATGACATCCACTGCATGGTTGCATGGAGATGCCTTATTGGCTGAAATTGTCCACAAACAGGTTGGAGTAGATCGACAACTACGGCCACTTCAGTGCAGATATAAATCTGAATCAGGATGCATGTGAAAGTAGACTTCGATAGCTTTCCACCAAGTGCTCGAATGCCAAAAATGGAGGCCGTATGGAGTCACGGTGGCCGCCCAAAGTAGGTGCCGAAACAACCACTCCACGTAAAAAAGGTCTCGGACTAAATTAGCCATTGTGGCCACCTCAGAGTAGATATGGACGTGAGTCCAGATCCATCTTAAAATAGACTTGATAAGTTTTCTGTGAAGTCCTTGAACACCCCAAATGGAGCCCGCATGAAGTCGTGACCGCTGTCACGAGTCGTTGTTGTCCTGCTGTCGAATCCAGTCCACACAAATGACCTCCCCTTCTTATCCTCTCCATCATTCCTAAGCAAAACAAGTGTGCGCGCATCTCCATTGTCTAAATATGATGGACAAGAGTTTAAGAATGAACTTACTTGATGGTTAAGTTTACGGGCACGGCTACGAGTAAGAGGTCCAAGTGGTGTTGGCGATGGTGTCGGTGTGGATGTATAGATGATGTTCATGTCCTCATCAACCTCTCATTTGCATTGGGTGCAAGAAGCCTAAAGGCAATTGGCTTGGAGTGAGCTCCACCTTGACCCACACGTGAGAAGGTCGGCACAATGGAGATTAGGTTGAGGGTGCTCAAGTGAACTTCAGGTTAAATCTCGTGTCTCCATTTGTCTCTCGGTGATTGGCTTCAATTTGGTTATCTCATTGTTCCATCCTTGGTGATTGGATTGACTAGCCTCGACATTGTGGTATATCACCTCTACACTCTTGCATTACTTTCGTATGTCTTGTGCTAGTGTAGTTTGAGTAGACTTGCTTAGTTGCTAGAGTAATTAGCTTGTTCACCTAGTGGTAAAGTAGTGACATAGCCCTTGGGTGTGAATTAGAGACTATAGCAACTAGAATTGTCAATAAGAGGCTTGCCGACAAGTAGAGCTAGAGCAAACACATCTACGCTTTGTTATTTACTAACAAGTTGCTCTAGTGATTTTGTAGAAATTTTATTAAACTATTCACCCTCCTCTACCATTTAGGACCTTTCAAGTGGTATCGGAGCCGTGGTCACCGTTTTAGCAAGGAGTAACACTCTTCGGTGCAAGATATGGCTACTATAGTATTCAACCATGTTGGGGGAAAGCCACCTCACTTTGATGGTGAGAGTTCTTTTGATCATTGGAAGAGGAAGATGACCATGTACCTCGGTTCCATACATGAGAGAGTATTGGAAGTGACGGAGAGTGATTATGTCATTCTTGATCCTACCAAGCTCACCGATGAGGATAGAGCAAATCGGACTTGCAATCGAATGGCACTCAACACAATATACAATGCCATCGATGCAAAGATATTTGAGGGCATCAAGGACTTGGACCGTGCAAGTGAAGTGTGGACAAGATTGAGTGAAACATATGAGGGCACCAAGGTTGTCAAGAGTGCCAAGCTATATGGGCTCAAGAGTGAGTTTGAGACCTTCAAGATGAAGGATGGTGAAACAATTCTTGAGATGTTTCATCGTCTTCAAGTCATTGTGAATGATCTCAAGACCTTGGGCTACAAGACACAAGATCAAGACTTTTGCCACAAATTCTTGATTAGCCTACCCTCAAGATTCAAGATGTTGATCCTCATGCTACAAATATATGGGCTTGATTCAAAGAAGCCAAATGATCTTCTTCAAGAGGTGTTGACATTTGACAAGTATGATCATGATGTTGATGCCAAGGAGAAGAAGGAAGACAAGAAGGTTGAGGAGAAGAAGGCCGTTGCATTCAAGGCATCCTCTACCTCAAACAAGGGCAAGGCAAAGGCACAAGAAGAAGAATGTGATGTATCCGGCCTAGAAGAGGTTGGTGAAGCACTTGCCTTGGTTGTCAAGAAATTTGGCACCATGCTCAAGTACAAGAGAAGATTTGGGCACTACAAGAAGAAGGACACTTCCAAGGGCAATGATGACAATAGGCTATGTTGGAAGTGTGATAGTCCCGATCATCTCTTTGAGAAATGTCCTCATAGGAAGGACAAGAAGAACAACAAGGACCGTAGAAGGGGCAAGAACAAGGCCACCTTCAAGCAAGGCAAAGATGATGCATTTTTTGTGACATGGGATAGTGATGAGTCCGAAGAGGAAGAAGAGGGCAAGGCTATGATGACTCTAGTTGATCAAGACAAGCCTTCTCTATTTGACTCATCCTCCGGTTCATGCTTCATGGCTAAGGCCACTAAGGTATATGATGAACCATCCTCTAATGAAGTGAAATATGATAGTGAGGAAGAATATGATGAATCAAATGAACCCACTAAAGATGAGATGTTTGAGGCAATGGAGCAAGCTAACATTGTTCTCATAGCTAAGACAAAGTAATGTATGGCCTTGGAAAAGAGAGTTGCCTCTCTTGAAAAGAGCCTTAGGGAGCAAGAAGCCTCCTATGAGTGTCTAAAGGAAGACCATGAGGAGCTTCAACTTGCTCATACAAAGCTTGAAAAAGCTCATTCCTTGCTAGTAGCTAAGAGTGACAAGGTTGTCTTGGTATCTAAGAGGAATGTTGGTTCAACATGTGACATTATAGATGAACCATTCGTGGTTGATGTTGAAGAACCAAACATACCCTCCACATCCACACCAACCCACTCTACCTCCACTAGTAGTGATGAAAAGTTTTTAGATTCATCATTATTAGTTGAGAATGAGACTCTCAAGAGAGAGGTGGATGAGCTCACCCACGCCTTGGGTAAGGCATATGGTGGGAATGCCAAGTTGCTAAAGTTCTTGGGTAGCCAAAGATTTTTCCTTAACAAGGAAGGTCTAGGGTATATCCCCAAGAAGGGCAAAAAGGCTTTTGTGACTCCAAAGCCTAGGTTTTGTGAAGAGCAATGGTTCTTATTGTCAAAGATGCAAGCAAGTTGGTCATCAAGAGCAAAAATACACTAAAATGAACACCAACAAGAAAGCAAACAAAGTGCATTCAATTTGTTTTGATTCATGCTATTTGCTTACCAAGAGGGAGAATGGTGTTAAGGCAAAGTTTATTGGTACACCAATTGTGGGACCAAAGAAGAAGTCCATTTGGGTGCCAAAGGCTTTGGTGACTAACCTTCAAGGACCCAAGCAAGGATGGGTACCTAAATCTCATTGATTTGATTTGTAGGTGAATTACAAGTCCGGAGGGAGGCATTGGATTCTTGATAGTGGGTGCACTCAACACATGACCGGTGATGCTAGAATGTTCAACTCTTTTCATACAAGGTTAAGTGGTGGTAGTATTATCTTTGGTGATAATGGTAGAGGCAAGATCAAAGGACATGGCAAGATTGAAATCACAAGTGACTTGAGCATATCCAATGTGGCACATGTTGACAAGGTGAACTTCAACTTGCTCTCGGTAGCACAACTATGTGACCTTGGTTTCAAGTGCATATTTGGGGTTGATGATATTGAGGTTGTTAGCATGAAAGATTCAAAGGCTTTAGGCATGACAATCTCTATCTAGTTGATTTTGGCACAAATGAAGCAAAATTGAGTACATGCTTGTGTTGACACTGTTATAGCATAATATTATAAGTTAAATAACATGAAATAAGGGCTCAAGTCAAAGACCAAACATAAGTCTAGGGGTCTAACTAACATAATTCCACGAGTTTTGGTATTACGTGACTTTCCGGGGGCTTGATAGATAAATGCGAGAGAAGAATGGAGAAAGTTAGGAATATACAAGACATATGATGACAAGACTTGACCGTGAAGTAACTCAACCCGAAAAGTGGACTAAAACATTCTAGAAGATACCGGAGGACACTAGAACAAACGGGAAGATGAGGTGGCACTCCACCTGGCGGCCGCCCGATTGCCAAGTAGGCCGGCCGCCAGGTGGGGTCGGCCTGTCAGCCTCTCCTTTCTATGTCGGTTTACTACCGACATTGAGGTTGTATCTATACCATTGTTGAAGGTCGGTTTGATCCAAGGGTTCACGTTCATCGCCAAGTACTATATAAGAAGGCCGGTGACCCGGGTGATAACAATTTCATTATCATATTCATTCATCAACTCATACCCATCTAGTCCAGCCAAGTCTAGACCTAAGCCCTAGTTCATACTAGAAGTAGTTAGCTATCTAGCTAGTTCTAGTTGAAGATCAAGTTCATCTTGAGTTCCCGATAGTCAAGAAGTAGCAAGGATCATCGTTCTTAAGACTTCTCTGTTGTATTCGACACGTAAGTACTATTATATTTAGAATTCAATTGTTATGGCTTTGATCTTTATAATTATTATATTCTTATTGATATGTGTTTATGCTTGCTATGATTATATGTTTAGTTTAGTAAGATTGCTTTATATTTTATGCATGGAATTGTATAGCATCCATATAGATGATCACTATGTGGGTGATAAGCAATGTGTAAACGTGGTGTTTATACAACGTTTATCTCGCAATTGCACCCTATATTCCAGGCCGTGTGGTAGATCACGGGAGTGACAGTCTGTTGAGTCCTTTGGAATCCACCCTCGAATGTAGGACTAGTCGGAGTTTATTATTGCGGTAATGATCAAGTTTCGTCCTTGGTTGTTATTGGTAATGCTTGCCATGTGTAAAAGTAATCCAACCTTGCCATGATAGCTAGATGTATTGCACTAATTGTAGTATTCATTTGACATATATGATTAGGAGTATCTTAGGAATATTCATTCTATTCTTTCTATAACATGTTAATAGCTCGTATGATACTAGTGGCTTATGATGATGTTAGACTTGGGTATTTATCATTTATATATTTATCTTTATCCCGTGACTTATCTGTTGAGTAATGTTGGATGCATATGGCTACTCTGCATTGTACAAGCGTAAGTGGATCTCATAACCAAATCACAATATAAATCATTAGATATCCTTTCTCTCTACTTTCCATAGACTCCCTTCCCCGTGGTAAAATATAAATACGATACGGATTACTCGGTGAAGTGCTATGTTGGCGGTCGTTATCGACCATTTTACACCGCCAATTCATATCTCTTTTTTCAGGTAAAACTAGCACATATACCTTTACTATTGACCAAGTTCCACTTGTATTCCGAGAAATATGTTTTGCGGGACAAATACATGGAATCAAGTGAGAATACGCCAAAACACAACAAAAGCGCGCCGGAAAACACTTGAACTATAAAGTGCAACACAAGAGGCCCAATCCAAGAATGAAATGGACCAAAGCACCTACGAACTATGGATTAGGGCCGGCCGGGAGCCCACCTACGAAAGGCGGTCGCGGTCCGGCCGGTTGGCACTCTGGCGGTTCGCGCCCAATTTTGGCGACGACCTCCCACCGACGTTGCAATGACGGTTCGGGGGTGCTTTGCCGGGTTCAATGTATCTTGGCGTCGGTTTGAGGTCGGTTTTGTACCTTCCAAGTGGGGAGAGGCATTTTCCACATGACCCCCTCCTCTCCACCTATAAAAGGAGGCCTCTCCCCTCTCACAAAGACCACCAAGGAGCAACACCACCATATTCCAAGATGTAACATTATAGAATTAGTCTAGTCGGGAGTTAGGGAGAGATGCTCAAGTTCCGGAGGAGTCCTCGAAAGATCGGTATGATCTTGTATCGCTCTTTTGTAAGACTCTAGCACTTTCAATATATTTATCTTCTCTAATTACTGAAATGTCTTTATGGTTATGCCTTAGTAGTTTAGCTAATCAAGGTTAAGTGTAGTGTTTATATTTTGGCATGGGATCTCCGTTCGACCGAATGCTCTAGTTATCATATGTGGCTAAAGTAGTAATCGTTAGCATAGACATGGTGTCTAGGCTAGGGTTTACCTGAGATTGCGCCCAACCTTACGGATAGTTGTGGTAGCCCGGAGGTGGCGGCTCAGACCGGGGCCTTCGTATTCCACCACGTGCTAGGTTGGTGTTTTTTTAGTAGAGCTTTTGGCGGCGACCCCGATTACCGTTTCCAGGTCTTTTTCGAGAATCGGAAAGGTTCATTTGCTCGAAGTGCCAAGATGTGTTCGCTATGTTTGACCTATGCTTAGTTATCCCGCTTTGATATGAACTAGAATAGAACCACAGTAATGGAGAAGGAAATAGGAACCTTGACCTTTCCGTTGACCTCCTAGCTTCGCTTATTCTACTGCTATCTTTTTATGATGTTCTCACGTGTGTCGCTTTATCCCAAACTCTTAATCAACCTTTTAGTCCCATATTAGTTTAGTCGGTTTACTAGTTAGCGGTACACGATTGTTAGCTATCAACTTCTTTAACCATTGCTTCCCTGAGGAAAAATACGATACCTAGGAATACTCTTGGGTGAAAGCTACAACGATATCCGTGCACTTGCGGTTATACCTATGTTTGCGTTAACAAACGCCAACATGCTACAATTGGTATTTCTATCTGTGCGCTTGCAGATATCATGTTCATTCTTTTATCAAGGCCAATCAACAAATACCATGCCCCGCATTTCTTTGAGCGTTATTGCTAGGGTGACAGACTAGTGTATAGGTAATGCCTAGAAATGAGTGGTATACCTTGAGTACATATCCCGGTGAGATTAATTCCACTATGGATAATGATGCTAAGTTTACATCCCACTACTAACACCGCCTAACTCTGCTTTGTTGGATCATGAGGTTAATCCCATATCCAAGCTAACATGATTAGATAGATTTCCCATATATATTTCTTTCGCCTTCCTAATTGGGATCGTGTAAGAAATATCAACGACTTGCTCTCCAAATCAAGCATGGGTTGGCTATGGCATAGGAGACTTGGTCATGTTGGCATGAAGCAATTGAACAAGCTTGTGAAGCACAACTTGGTGAGAGGCTTGGATGGAGTTGAGTTTGAGAAGGATAAGCTATGTGGTACATGTCAAGCCGGCAAGCAAGTGGGCAACACTCATCCTAAGAAGAATTTCATGAGCACTTGCAAGCCATTTGAGTTGATGCATATGGATTTATTTGGTCCAACCGCATATACTAGCATTGGAGGCAATAAGTATGGATTTGTGATTGTGGATGACTTCACTAGATATACATGGGTATTCTTTCTAAACGACAAGAGTGACACATATTCTATCTTCAAGACATTTCTCAAGCAAGTGTGCAATGAATATGATGTTACCATCAAGAAAGTGAGAAGTGACAATGGTAATGAGTTCAAGAATACAAGAATTGAAGAGCTATGCAATGACTATGGCATTAAGCATGAATTCTCACCTACCTACATACCACAATCCAATGGCCTAGTTGAGAGGAAGAATATGACTCTCATGGATATGGCAAGGTCAATGCTTAGTGAATATGATGTGAGTCAATCATTTTTGGGCGAAGCAATCAACACCGCATGCTACTACATCAACCGATTGTATTATCATCCAATGATGGGCATGACACCCTATGAGCTATTGAATGGAAGAAAGCCAAGTATTGCTTACTTTAGAGTCTTCGGTTGCAAATGCTACATATTGAAGAAAGGCACTAGATTGGGCAAGTTTGACAAGAAATGTGATGATGGATTCTTGCTTGGTTATTCCACTACAAGCAAAGCATATAGAGTGTGGAATAGCACTAGTGGTCAACTTGAAGAAGTGCATGATGTTGAGTTTGATGAAACCAATAGGTCTCAAGATGAAGAAGAAAATCACAATGATGTTGGTGGAACTCAATTGGTAGATGCAATGAAGAATATGGACATTGGGCACATCAAGCCAACTCAAGTGATTGATGTTGATGATGACAAAGATCAAGTGCTCTCATCTCCAATGGGTCAAGCTAGTGGTTCTCAAGTGCAAGATAAACCAAGCTAGTACATCTTCTCAAGTGCAAGGCACAACAAGTGATCAACCAAGTTCAAGCAATCAACTACCAATACTCCAAAATACAAGTGTTGCTAGAGATCACCCAATTGATCAAATTGTTGGTGACATTGCAAGTGGAGTACAAACAAGAGGAAGGCTTGCGGCATTTTGTCACTACAACAATACCGATTTTTGTGACAAAACGACCTCGTGATTGTGGGGCCTAAAATCGTCATATAATGTAGCATAATATGACAAAAATCCATATGTCGTCACAAATTTCTAGCACCATGACTATTTGTGACGGAATGATTTTGGACGTCACATAAGAGTGGACTATATATGGCGCTTCTATTTTCGATGTCACAAAGTTTGGTCACAAAATGTGATTTCATAGGAGCCCCGTGTGGCGGAGTATTTGTGACTAAAAATGATGTTTTTGTGACGTGATCAAAGATTGACCCAACGTTAATAAGCCCCCGGCGGTGGACCCGACCGCTACTGTTGACCCACTCCATTTTCGCATCTCCCCAACTCAATTTTTTCCGGGCGAGCGGCGGCGAGGCGTCGTCTGGGCGGAGCACGGCGGGCTCGGGCGGAGCAAACTCCCCTCTCCCCTGGCCCGGACGGTGCGGCAATCCGGGGCGGGCGGCGCGGGGATCCACTGCAAGGCCGGCCGGCGGAGCGTGGATCTACGGTCACCGTGGCGACTCCATGTCCTCCTCCTCACACTCCCAAGGTGCTCATGGTGACCCGGTGGCGCCCTCACCCCCTCCCCGTCCCCTCGATTTGTACAGCGGTGGCGCCCTCACCCCCTCCCCGTCCCCCTCGATTTGTTCTGCGGTGGCGCCCTCATCCCCGTTCCCCTTTGGATTGCCATAACAACAATCTTAATCATCCCTTTTTTTCAATCGGGGCTCATGTCACAGGCCTGCGTCATCTAAGCGCTTGCACTTGGCGATCAAGCATAGCTAAGGTTGCACCGCACCCTACTCCCCTTCTTTGTTGTTCCAAGAGCCCCTACGCCCTTCTTTGTTGAAGAAGAGGTGCCGCCCGATGATGGCACCGGGTTCTTTGTTGATAATCTGCCGGATTGCAAGGGCGTTAGGGTATTTGCTGCCACCGTCATGAACTCGGCTGCAACCACGGAAGGAGATATTTCAAATGTCCGGGAAGACCTATCGAAATGTTAGTGCAATGGCTAGCTAATTTTGCATATATTTCCTAAATTTCATTCTTGTTTGTTTAAATTTCATTGCTTGTGGTTGTAATTTGGATGCGGGGACATGTAATAGGTATTGGTTTGAGGAAGAATATGTTGTGTACCTTCATGATAATGGTTATCTGCCGTCACCTTCATCAACCATTGTAGCGGCCGACAACGTAAGTGCCCGAGCTTGTGGGGAAAAATTGATAGCTTGGAGGACACCGTGAACAAGGTGAAGGAAATGGTTGCCAAAAACAGGGGAAGGCATGGGGACTGCATTTGTCTTGTGTGTGGGTCGTGTGAATGTAACATTGTTCTGGTGTTTGCCATCTCCTTCATTGTAGTTGTAGTGATGAAGTAGGCAATGAAATCGGTGAAGTAGGTTACGTGTTGATGTATGTTGTAGTAGAAGTTGGTCTAGGCTTTTTTGAACAGTGCTAGAACAATGCAATGCGTGCGATTGGTCTTGGCTTTTGAAATGTATGAACAATCTAGTGCTTTATGAAGCAATGCAATCTGGTGCTTTATGAAGCAATGCAATTTGGTTCTTTTTCAAGCAATGCATGTGAATGAAATCTGGATATACATTTTGTGACAGAATATGTATATTTCATGACAAGTTCTGAGCATAACATGACATATCATGTGTCATGAAAACACGTAATCTGGGAACTATAACTTGCATGATTTAAATGAAATCGGATAGCTTGCATCATTTGATGAAATCGGAGCCTTCGTAACTTGCACCACACATCAAGTTCAAGTATCAAACTAAAAACGAGAATAAGGTCTTACAGGTTTGACAATTCGGACACAAATGTAGTAGCATAATTGTAATACAACAAAATCAAATTGCGAGAAAAGTTCATGGTTCACAAATCTGCGAGAAATGCAAAGGTCGGTCAACATCACTGTCTTCTCCTAAAGTATCGCCTTCTTACGGACTATGGTACTCAAGGTAGGTTTCATCTTCATCTTCATCTTCATCGCCGCTTTTGCTTGATCACCTTGAGCTGCAACTTTTTGTTGACGGATGCTCACGACAAGGTCTCTACTAACGAGGGCTGCTGGTTCATTTTCCATGTGGACCAAATTCAAATCGGGATCGATGTGCGCCCTTCGCACCATGTGTCGATGAAATGTGGTCCTCTTGGTATGCCTCTGTAGATCTCATTTGTCCTTGTTCATCGGGTTGGTTTGTGTCTTTAGACTCTTCAACATCAAATATATCCGGTGACCAAATTCTTGTACCACTCGCCAACTTGGACCTAACTTTGTATCTTCCAAGAGAAAAATTTGTGAAGCATCTGTTGCTAAAATAAAAGGATCAACCATCATCTTTCACCCCGTTTGCTCTTCCCTCAAGATTGTACCATTCACACACTTAATAAGATACTTGATTCTATGGCCATTGTTGTTATTCTTGTTAGTCAAGCGAATAATGTATGCGTGATTTTCCCATAGAAGTCAATTATCTTACCCTCGGTGTGTTCACCTTGAGATTTGATGGCGGAGTTACGTGTCTTCTGTTTTTCATCACGACCTACGATTGTGGAACCGCACACCATTGATTACACGACGGCGTATGCGAACGCACTCGCCGTCCGGCGGCATGCTAGTGAGTACTGGTCTTCATCAACGGGTGTTGCGCCTTCGTTTTCAATTTGGTGATCTGCAGGTTCAAAACATTCGAGAATAAGTGACTTTCAAAATGTATTGTATCATAATTTATGAAGTCATGTTGGACACACATGATCCTCGAACCATGCGGCGAAATTTCTTGACATCATGGTGGAACATCATCGACCTCTTGTCCTTCTAATTCTTCCATATACATCTTTGCAAATGAATAAAATAATTAGGGAACCTACTAGTATTGAATAAGATTGATGAAATGAAATGACTGGAACTACACTCACCTTACGTACTCCTCAACCTCTTCGCGGGTAGTTATTTAGAACAAAGTAAAACGGGGGTCTCAAAGTCTTTGTCTTCGTAATGTAGATTTGAAGCACCCAACGAGGTTAATTCCATGCTCAAAAATAGAGTAACCATTGGGTGAGATGTTACGTCCTCCATCTAAGTTTCTTTTCGGACCTAGTGAACCTACTAATGATGTCATCGAAATATGTGGAGCGCTAGGTCATACACTCATAGGTTATGTATGCCTGCGCAATAGATCCTTGTCTTGCTTTGTTGCGTACAAAACGCTTAAATGTTCCCAATCTTCTCTCAATGGGGTACATCCATCCATCTTGCACCGGTCCCCTAAGGAGTGCCTCATCGGGTAAGTGTATTGCTAGGTGAACCATAACATCGATGAATCTTTGGAGGATAAATTTTCTCTAGCTTGCAAATGATAAGCACAATATCTTCCTTCATCATTTGTAGTGTATCAACCTTTATAGTTTTTGAGCAAAGTTGCCTAAAAAACCTGCCTAATTAAGCAATGACTTCATATAGGTCTTTGCGCACCAAACCACGAAAGAGCAAGCTGGTAGAATCTGGCCGCAAAGTAGTATATGACAGTCATGTGTTTTCGGGCCACTAATGGATCCCCCCTCCAAATTGACACATCTTGATATATTGGAGGCATAGCCATCTGGAAACTTAACATTGCTTAGATATTCCAAGAACTTTTTTCTGTCTTACGGCTTTAGAACATAACAAGCCCTTGGCTTTGATGATGATGTACCATTTGTCATCTAGCAAATGGAGCTCTTTCCTTATACCTCTGTCTTCCAAATCTAGTCTAGTAGTGATGGTGTCCTTTGTCTTGTTTGGAATATTAGCGAGTTGCCAAAATTGCCTCACATATGTTTTTCTCTATGTGCATAACATCAAGATTGTCTTGTAGCTTCAAATATGGCGGTATGGTAAATCATACAAGCTAACCAACCGGATGCCATACGGTTCATCTTTTGCGGCATCGTTTTCTTGTTTTCTTCATATTTGAATTCTTGCGGGGAACATAGCCAATTGCATCTAACCTTTCCATAACCTCATCGAACTAAATTTCCTTGGTGGCCCTCTGTTTTTCAAGGCGGCCATTGAAAGATTTGTTTTTCCTCCATGCATGGTCCATTGGGAGGAAACGTCTATTAGACAGGAAACCAGTTTTGTTTCTCAAAGCTTGAGCATGGATTCACATCACGGTGCACACATACGAAGTAACCCTTAGTAGTTACGCCCGACATGGTGCCTAATGCGGGGTAGTCATTGATTGCCCACAAAATCGCCGCGACGCTTGGTCGAAGTCTTTGCCTTCAAATTTGCATCAAATGTTTGTACACCCTTCCAAAGCTTCGGCAAAATGCGCTATCAATGGTGCATGAACACATGGAAATCTTTACTGCAGTTTTTTTGCCCGGAATTAGCAAAGCAAGCATGTAATTCGATTGGTCCATACACATCCATGGTGGAAAATTGTATGGTGCCGGTATCACTTTGCCGGATGCTATATGAATTGCTCATCGACCAAATGGGTTAAACCCATCAAGTAGCAACGCCCAAACTCAAATTGCGGGGATCATTTTCAAAAGACTTGTAGGTCTCATCAAAATATTTCCAAGCTTCCCCATTAGCGAGGATGCCTCATTTCATTCTCAACTGGTACCCTCTTTTCCTTGTGCCATCTTGCATGTTACGCATTTGCTTTGACATGAAAATCCTTTGGAGCCTTGGAATAATTAGAAAGTAGCGGAGGACCTTGTGAGGAATTTTCTTTTGGCCCTCTTTGTTCACTTTCCATCTTGTGAAGCCACAAGCCCAGGGCAATTCTGGTCATTTTATGGTCCCCCCAAAATAAGACACAATCATACTTGCACACATGAATAGTATCATAACTAAAACCAAGCTTTTGAAGTTGACAATTCATTTCCCTATAGGACTTAGGGATGCGGGCACATTCTTCAATTTTGATGAAAGCAAGTCAAGGACTGCATCAAACCCGAGTTGTTGATATTCGATTGTAGACTTTTATATGCCTTGACTTAATCATGAAAGATAACCTAGTTTCCTCGGTGCAACTTTGGATAAAGTTCACGCTTTGCCTCTTTCATGAGTTCTTTATATAATGTTTCACCAACCCCTTTCCTTCTTTTGCATTTCATAGATCTTGAATCAACCCCCTGAACTCCCCTTGCACCGTCGGCTTCTCCTTCCTCATCAAGTCTTTGCCTTGTCATTTCCATCCCATGACATATCTTCTGGTACTTGACTACTTCAACATCTTCTTGTCCAACATGAGTATGTTCCTCTCCATGGTAAATCCACGTAGTATAGCACCTAGACATACCATTGAGTTCAATGTCCTCTTGTACATCCTCTTGCCTTTTCTCTTGATGGTTCAAGCATTTTCGGCATGGGCACTTGATAAACTCATCCGCACTATATCTACCTCTTACATGCTCCATGAATTGGTCAACACGGATAGATATTCGGGCGAAAATAGTTCATTATTATAAATCCGACTTCTATCCATCTTGAACAAAACTTAGGTGCTCTCCGGTGTAAATTAGCTGACCTTGAACAATGGCCGTCGATGCAAGCGGGTAGCTTTGGCGATGGTGCTATCTTGCGGACCGGCGAGGCCGCAACGGCTAGCCTCCTCGACGATCGCAAATTAGCTAGCACGGGCACTAGATCCACTTTGCCTATGGTGGCCATCGATGGAGCACCTAACCGCCTGGGATGAAGGTGGGGTTTCTTTGGTAGGGGGGGGGGGGGAATGAGGGTGGGGTGCACTATTTCTTTGGTGGAGGTGGGCCAGCGAGCCGGCGTCGCCGTTGCTCAAGTGAGGGGGTGCGCAGCTGCAAGGAGCCGGGCGAGGTTGCTGGTGGAGGTGGGGGGAGGGAATGGATGACCAGTTGGAGAAGGAGGAGGTGGCGGGGAGGGGGCAATGGGCGAGGGTGTGGGGTCGGCCAGGCAAGTTAGCGGGTCGGGCGAGGCGGCGAAGGTCGCCATGAAATGGGAGCACGGCCCGGCCGGGAGAGTGGGGGAAGGGGAATGGATGACTCGTTTCAATGAAATGTTCCAATGACATGTGGGTCCCGCTGGCGATTAGCATCTCATCCGACTAAGTTCATCGTGTAGTCATCATTTCTCTTTTAAATCTTGGGCAACATACTGTAACTAGTTTTTGTCCCACATAGTTACTCCAAATTTGATCTTTTTTTTCCTAAAAATTTTAAAAATCACGAGCTATCAAAATATTGTATTCATTTTCGAATTGAAACCAGCTGGGGTTTCAAAAACTGGCCTGAAGGCGCCGATTTCAAATTGACCAACGTTTGACTTGGTCAAACCTCGCCAAACAGAGCACTAAATGGCCTCGGTGAAAAACTTTTGAACACGAAGTTGATAGAACTTCGTCGGGATCTACATTCCATATATAGGTACTTTTTGCATTTGAGAAACCGCTGGTGAACCCTAGTCGCAAATCCGTATCTTATAGAGAGTTTACGCAACTCGTGGGCGATTAGTGGTTTTGAACTACGCTTTCCGAACACTTGCTCGGATGCAAAAGTGACCTAAATACCGAATGTAGATTTCGATGAGTTATGAACTTTTCGTGTTCATGACTTTTCAAACGGAGGCCGTCTAGGGCCCTGAAAACTCGTCCCGAGCCGTAAAAATTTGAAAATTTAAAATTCGAGGCGTCAGAAGTTCGAAAACTGAAAATTTGACTCTAATACCGAACGTAGGTCTCGAAGAGACCTACAAAACACGTGTTCATGACTTTTCGATTTGAATCCATCTAGAGCTTCGAAAACTGGCCCGAAGGCGCCGATTTCAAATTGACCAACGTTTGACTTGGTCAAACCTCGGCCAAACGGAGCACTAAATGGCCTCGGCTGAAAAACTTTTGAACACGAAGTTGATAGAACTCGTCAGGATCTACATTCCATATATAGGTACTTTTTGCATTTGAGAAACTGCTGGTGAACCCTAGTCGCAAATCCACGTATCTCACAGAGAGTTTATGCAACTCTGTGGGCGACTAGTGGTTTTTGAACTACGCTTTCCGAACACTTGCTCGGATGCAAAAGTGACCTAAATACCGAATGTAGATCTCGATGAGTTATGAACTTTTCGTGTTCATGACTTTTCAAACGGAGGCCGTCTAGGGCCCCGAAAACTCGTCGAGCCGTAAAAATTTGAAAATTCGAAATTCGAGGCGTCGAAGTTGGCGAAAATTTGACTCTAATACCGAATGAGACCTACAAAACACGTGTTCATGACTTTTCGATTTGGATCCATCTAGAGCTTCGAAAATTGGCCCGAAGGTCCCGATTTCAAATTGACCAACATTTGACTTGGTCAAACCTCGGCCAAAGCGGAGCACTAAATGGCCTCGGCTGAAAAACTTTTTGAACACGAAGTTGATAGAACTTCGTCGGGATCTACATTCCATATATAGGTACTTTTTTGCATTTGGGAAAGTGCTGGTGAACCTTAGTCGCAAATCCACGTATCTCACGAGAGAGTTTATGCAACTCGTGGGCGACTAGTGGTTTTTGAACTACGCTTTCGAACACTTGCTCGGATGTAAAAGTGACCTAAATACCGAATGTAGATCTCGATGAGTTATGAACTTTTCGTGTTCATGACTTTTCAAACGGAGGTAGTCTAGGGCCCGAAAACTCGTCCCGAAGCATAAAAATTTGAAAATTCAAAATTCGAGGCGTCGGAAGTTCAAAAGCGAAAATTTGACTCTAATACCGCTACAAAACACGTGTTCATGACTTTTCGATTTGAATTCATTTACTACCCCAAAATTGGATGCGAAATCGTTTTAATAACTAATTCTATCAATGACAACCGCCCCCACGGCCCCACACCAATTTCCACACCTACACTGCAGCTCTCCCGCCAAGGTTGTGCCACGCCACCACACATGGGCCCGAACACACCTCCCGCCGCAAGACTCGTCGAAAATTTCACCCGCCGCCGCTTTCGTCCAAAATCGAAAAATTTCCCCACTCGTCCAAAATTTCACCCCTCCTGCCTTATCCTCTTCACCGCCCCGAGTCCTCATTCCGCCAAAGTCGGTCCCCTCTAACCCTACCGCCCGCCTCCCCCCGCTTCGCGCCCGCCACCGCCGCCGCCCTGCCATTTGTCGGCACTTGTCTCCCCACGCCGCGACCTACCGCGGCGTCCGTCCGAAACAACATCCGTTCCCCACCCCGACGCCGGAGGCCGTAGCCTTAGGTCACGCCCGCGGCATCCCGGTCTTTCGACAACGCTAGGGTTCACGGCTCGGCCAACAGGTAAATATGGTCCTCCTAATCCCCTCCGGCCAAGGTTGTATCTTTGTTAGTTTGTCCACGCCGCTAGGGTTTCATCCAATGCTAATGATAATTTGTCGACGCCGCTATGTTTCTAATTTACACGAGACTAAATGTTAATCTAAACTTGTCCGATTAAAGGCTTATTATCATATTCTTTGTCAATTATACGAGATGTGTGTTTTCAAATGTGAGGAACCGAGGATAACCTTGTTGGTTACCGTCGGCGTCCCTTCTATTCTATTTAAAAGATGAAAACCAAGTATGAGCAGCAGAGGGATGCCCGTGTTAAGAAAATTCAGGGGGAGTTTTGAGGCTTTGGGTATTCCTATCTTAGCACAAGGAAGTTAGATTTTGGGTATTCTATAAAGCAAAAGGGCAAAGGGAAGACAATAGTCAGCGACAAAACCGAATCGACATTGATTATGAATGTGACGATGACCTTATTGATGAGGTTAATTGTGAGTTGAGATGCATTGCTTGCCCAATTAACAAGTATCCGGTTTTGCTTGTTTGAAATATTTACTTCATTGTAGTTGTTTAATCTACTAGGTCACTTGTTTCTTAATTAATAAGATGGATGTTTCTCTTCGCGGGCAAGAGAGATGGCTCTGGATCTCGACCTATGAAGAAGCAAAAGGTCGGGAACCTTGGTGGTGCCCCGCCGGCCGCCGCTCATGCCGGGAAGAGTCACAAGGCAACAAAGTGGAGCCTTGCCGCCGCTGCGGGGCGTCCACCACCTAAGAAGAGAGTGCCCTTGCCTCCTAAGGGCAATGCAAAACCCAGCCCCAAACGTAAACCCATTCCCAGTGCCACCAAACAGAACAACAATGTCACTCTCAGTACAAGTGGCCCTGAGACCACTGAAACTACTACAAACAAAGTGCACACCGATCCTAAATTCACTATGGCCAGTCCGGCCTTTGTCGACCCGATTTCCAAACATAGGGTCTAGTCGTCAATCTCTCTCTTGGACGGTTTGCAGCCCATGTCTACACCTGTTGCAAACCCAATGCTTACTCCCTACTCGTGGAGCCACCGATTCCCTCGCCTCGAGATCCTACTCCGACCACTAGTGTTGCCCCGAGAAGATGCAATTGTGAACTCGCCCGGTGCAATGAGCTCTAGGCAAAGCAATGACATCAATGAGTCAGATGGCCACTTTGATGCTGAAAATGCAGAGGCTCAGATACATGGAGAAGAGGAAGCTGCTAACGTTCGTTCAGGTCAACAATACTTGTTTGTAATCCATCTTTTCTCCATTACATAACTACATCTTTGTTTGCTTATTTTGCTTATTATTTTCAAATGCAGTGCCTCGAAATGTACGCGGGAAAAGCATGGGACATGGCTTAGAGAAGCTGACAAAAAAGGGAAACAGACTGCCTATCCAAGTGGCTCCAGGGAAGAGAAGACCTGATGTCCCACTTCAGGCAGCAAAGCTGGCATCAGAAACTGGTATTGCCATTAGAGATAACCTTCCTATCTTCACAGCTTGGAAGAAGTATGAAGATCCAAGTAAGGTAGAAGTAGTACAGAAAGTGCTTGATAAAGTGGCGGTGAGATAGCTATTTGACTCCTAATACTTTCTTGCATTACTAGTTGTACCAACATGTAAACAATTGTGTGTATGAGTTCATGTTATGTGCCTGCAGACAAGGTTGGCTGTGGATGTTCAGAACCAGGGACCAGCTAAAGCTGCATGCACTGATATTGTCAAGAAGGTTGTAAGGCAGCAGAGGTATCTACTTAAAAGGAAGCATTTTGATCCAGCAGTATCAAAAGAAGAGCTTTTGGCAAGACAACCTCCAGCTAAGATGAAGGAACAGGAGTGGACTGATTTGGTAGAATACTGGTTTGACCCAAAGTCTCAGGTCCATGCATGAATTATCTCCTTCTGTTAATTTGCAATGCCACCTGTGCATGGGAATGTAAACTCTGTATTGCATTTGTGGTGCAGGAAAATGCTTTGAAAAGAATAAAGTGAACCGTGGCTTTTTGTGCGGCTACACCAAACGATTTGGATCTAGGTCCTACATTGCCCATCGATACAAACCTGGTATGGATGCTATGTCTTTTGTACAGATGAACTTGAAAGATGGGACATTTGTTGCATAGTAATTAAAAGGTGCTTTTGAACTGTCAAGTTTGCACATGCTCCAATATTACATCGATTTGTAAAACCAAATCTCACTAGGATTTTGTCGGACATCCGGCAATAGTATATGAAGTATGGATTTACGGTGAATGGTGGTACAATGCATACATATTTTTGGCACTTGCTGTTCATAACATTTTGTGAATCTCCTTCATATCATTGCGAATCTCTTCTTTCATACTAGGATTTGTAAGATGAGCTTTGCCGTTTCTTCTTTGTTGCTTGCATTTGTAACATGATTTTCTTTGCTTCCATTTATAACATGAGCCTCTTTGCTTTTTGCTAACTGCCGGGACAAATGCATAACATTGCGATACAATGCATATTTTTGGCACTTGCTGTTCAAAACATTTTGTGAATCTCTTCTTACATACTGCAGAGGCCTAAGTACAACAACGAGGGGAGCCGGATCAATTGAATTCTTTGGGGAATGTATGACTAGTCCCAATCATGGACGTACTTCGCTTGCAGATCAGCTATACGTAAGTTACATAAGCTTGCATACATGTTTTGTACTTAAAATCAAGCCTTGTTGAACACTATTATATGGCCTTCTAAACAAGCCGCATCATTGTATGTAGGAAGAAATGGTTCTTTGAGAAGGAAAAAGAACTAGAAGGAGAAGCACCAAAGTCTCCATCGAAGATTGTCGAAGACGTCTATGCAGAGATCTGCCTTCGCCCAACCTTCCTACCAAACATTGGTGAAACTAAAGTGGCAAAAAATGCCAGGGGCCATGACAGCTCAACTAGAAGCACGCCTATAGTCTCGAAGTTTGAGGCAAGGCCGCAAATAGAAAGAGAGGATCTTTGCTAGGAGGCGGGAAGAGCCGCGATCCACGGATTGCGGCTCAGCGGACCTCACTTGAAGAAAATCAAGCTCTGTTGCGCCCGGACACAAGAGGAGATGAAGGGGATCAGTAGCAAGTTTGAAGAGACTAATACCTTTGCTGCGTGCTATGCCGAGGCTTAAGGATTAAGGTAGGTCGAATGCATTTTCCATGTTGGAACTTTGTGCACTTGTCTCCGGTGGAAGTGGAACAATGTTGGGATGTTTGAACATGTGTGGTGGAACAATTTGAACTTGTGTTGATATATGTGGTGGAACAGTTTGACTTTATGTAACGTGATGACAATGTGATGTGTATGTTATCTTATGAGCTGTGATGATTGCTTCGGATGTATATATATGAGTGCCTGTATGACTGTGGTGTGAATCGAGAACAATGCAATAGGCGTCACGGATTGCTAGGGCTATTTGTGACACGTTAACATATGACGCAACATGCGGGGCGTCACCAAAAGCACCTAAATTAGAAGCTTCCAAGACTATTTATGACACAAAAAGTATTACAAGTCGCGTTGACCGAAAGTGTCACAAAATGTACTATTATATGACGAAAGCTGAGATAGCGTCACATAATGTATGGAGGTTTTGTGACGGAACACCAAATTCCGCCACCTTGAGAACATTTTGTGACGCCGATTATATGGCCGGGACGCCATGACGGACGGATTTCGTCATGAATGCACTTTTGTGACAGTTTTGGGCTATACATGACAAAATTGATCTGTCTTGGAATGTCGATTTCTTGTAGTGTGTGAACATTTTGCATTTGTGTCACAAGAAGAGCTGGAGAAGATTGATGATGCCATGAAAGATGAAGAATGGGTATTGACAATGCAAGAGGAGCTAAATAACTTTGAAAGAAATGAAGTATGGGAATTGGTGGAGAGGCCAACCAACTATAATGTCATCGGAACCAAGTGGGTGTTCAAGAACAAGCAAGATCAAGATGGCATTGTGGTTAGAAACAAAGCAAGACTAGTTGCACAAGGCTACACTCAAGTTGAGGGTCTTGACTTTGGTGAAACATATGCTCGGTGGCAAGATTAGAGGCAATTAGAATTCTACTAGCCTATGCATGTGCCCATGACTTCAAGCTGTACCAAATGGATGTGAAGAGTGCATTTCTCAATGGCTTTATCAATGAGCTTGTATATGTTGAGCAACCTCCCGGTTTTGAAGATTATCACAAGCCTAATCATGTGTACAAGTTGAAGAAGGCATTGTATGGCTTGAAGCAAGCACCTAGAGCATGGTATGAGAGGTTGAGAGACTTTTTTCTCAAGAAAGGCTTCAAGATGGGGAAGGCCGACACTACTCTCTTCACTAAGAAGATTGGCAAGGATTTGTTCATCTTGCAAATATATGTGGATGATATCATATTTGGGTCAACAAATCAAGCATATTGTGAAGAGTTTGCTAAAATGATGGCTAAAGAGTTTGAAATGTCTATGCTTGGAGAGCTCACTTATTTCCTTGGACTTCAAATCAAGCAACTCAAGAATGGTATATTCATTAGCCAAGGCAAATACATAAGAGACATGATCAAGAAGTTTGACATGCAAGATGCAAAGGGCATTACCACACCAATGGGTACAAGTGGCACACTAGATCAAGATCTCAAAGGCAACATGGTTGATCAAAAGCTATTTCGGTCATTGATTGGTAGTCTACTCTATGTGACCGCTTCAAGACCGGATGTCATTTTTAGTGTATGTTTGTGTGCAAGATTTCAATCCTCACCAAGAGAAAGTCATTACAAGGCCGCAAAGAGAATATTGAGGTACTTGAAGCATACATAAGATGTTGGCTTATGGTATCCTAAGGGGTCTAGCTTTGAGCTTATTGGATATACGGACTCCGACTATGGTGGTTGCAAGATCAATAGAAGAAGCACTAGTGGGACTTGTTAATTCCTTGGAAGATCTCTTGTGTCATGGTCCTCAAAGAAGCAAACAAGTGTGACACTCTCTACCGCCGAAGCCGAATATGTTAGTGCAGGGGAGTTGTTGTTGTCAACTACTTTGGATGAGGTCCACATTGAAGGATTATGGATTTGACTTCAACAAAGTACCATTGTATTGTGACAATGAGAGTGCTTGCAAGATGACTCAAAATCCGGTGCAACATACAAGAACCAAGCATATTGATATAAGGCACTATTTCATCTGTGAGCATCAACAACAAGGAGATATTGCAATCCATCCAATTGGTACCGAAGATCAACTTGCCGATATATTCACCAAGCCACTTGATGAGAAGAGATTTTGCAAGCTTAGAAATGAATTGAACATTCTTGACTTCTCCAACATGAGTTGAATGCACCCCACATATGTGACATGCCTCTCCACCGAGCCAAAGCAAAGGTGAAATTGTTTGACATGTCATCATAATATCTAAGGACTTGCTAGATCATCTAGACATACAACTTGTCCTTTAGGTTGCATTCATGGAAAAGCAAGGAATTTCAATGTATGTATGCCATCACTATTGTCTTATATGCTTGATTGATCTAGTGATGACATATGACATGCTTGTGGGCTTGCAATCTCAAGTGTTGAATTTGGATATAGTGTCAAATATTTGGTTCAACATAGACATGATAACCCTCTATTGAGGTGTGAAGAAGCCTGTCTTTGGTTCAAACCGAATTACATGTATGGCAAGCTATCCAAATTTGACCAAATTTGAAAACTAATCTTTCCAATATCAAAAGAACCCGATCAATCCTTTTATGTCAATTGTTGACAAAGGGGAGAGATTAGTGCATAAAGATTAGAAGGGGATCAAAATTTTTTGAAAGCACACAAGTAGGGGGAGCAAGCTCATAAGCCTTTGTTGCATTTGTTTGTGCACTAAACATATGACTTGCTCTTGCACATGTATTTAAATTCCATATATACATGCTTGTGTGATGTATGCTAGTGGTAAATTGATTGATGATTGATCAACTAGCATGCTTAGGTGGTATCTAGATATTTTGATTTCCGCTCTAAATTCAAGTACCTATGCTTATAATATGATCTCACGAGGTACCTTGAGTTTTTGATGAGATATCTAGTTATCCATGATGCTTGTATGGTGAGAAGGGCGCAACTCGATTGGTATCATGCTTCAAAGGTCCATTCTTTCACCTTAAGCATCATTTTGGTAACATAGCTCACTCCCTAATTTCAATATTCATACATGTATGCAAAGCCTATACCAAACTCTAGGCATACATGTAGGGGAGCTCATGCTACCAAAATCAAACTTATTATGATTGTCCAATCCTATGATTGTAAGCAAAATGCTTGGACAACCATGATAGGTTCAAAAAACCTTAATCATAAAATCTTTATGCGGGTTGTCACCAATTACCAAAAAAGGGGAGATTGAAGATCTCTAGATTGGTTTTGGCTAATTAGTGACATTCATAGGACTAATCTCTCTATGCTAAGTGTTTGTATTAGTTGGAGATTGGTCAAGCCAAGGACGGTGCATGATGGTCATGGTCGATGGATCGAGATGATTCAAATGATGATCAAGTGCATGACTTGGAGTGGATCGAGGATCAAAATGGGCTCAAGGCAAAGGTATATCCATAGGGCCATTTTGATTTTACACTCAAGACACCATAGAGGGTGTGAGTGATTATAGGATCGATAAGCCGTACTATAAAGAGGGAAAAACTATCGTACATATCGGTCCTCATGTGCCTCTAGGTTCAAAATCATTTGCATGCATTCTAACCTAGAGAGCTAACTCCGTACTTGATGGAAAATGTTTTCAAAATGCTAACACATGGTGTCGGGTGTTCTTCGACGTGTCGGCAACAAGAATCAAGTGACGGAAGTCGGTTTGGAGCAAAGGCGAAGGAACGACAACGAAACGACGAAATTTCGCGGCTTCGGTCGGTGGACGGACTCAGCGGCCAGGAAGGCTGGAAGAACCGACCGGACGCATGCCGTGTGCGGGTCCCGGTCAGAATTCCGAGCATGTTTTGGAGCTTTCGCCGAGGGCCGACCGCGCACGGCCGGATGCTTCGGTCTTGGCCAGGAAGCACCGACGGACGCTAGCCGGGACGCCTTCGTCGGCTTCGGTCGGCGCGGTCGAGTGGGGTTTGTCGGTTGTGATCGGACCCACCCACCGGACTCACCGGTGAGTCCGGTCGATCGTCCGGCCAGGCGATTGTGCGTGGTTTGCACCCACTAGTAGAAAAATGCTCATGGATGACGTTCACCTTTGGTCCTTTGTATGTGTCGAAACGTCACATAGTTTCACACTGTGACGACCTTGTGACCAAAATCATATCGTCATCGGGGTCGCGTCACATTTGTTAATGTGTGACGAAATAGCAAAGTTGGTCATAGATATTGTTCCATTCAATGACGATAAGTCCATCGTCAAAGATGTGCAATCATTCTTTGGCGATCCGGTTTGGTCATGTTTATGCCCCCGTGTTCGTCACCATCGGGCGTCGACAAAGCGTCTTGGCGGTGCCGTTAACGGCGTCTGATTCGATCTGTGACGCCCTTTTTTGGTCACCAATTGCTTTAGGGTATCGTCATAATCGGTGGTGTTTGCCACGTGGGACGGCGGCGTGGTCGATGACATGTTGCGTTACGTGGCAGCCTACGCCCTGCTTTGTTCATTGGTCCACGTGGACCAATTAGAATCGCCATGTGGCCGGGTATAATTGGTCACTGATTGGTCACAAATTTTTCAATACAAATTGGTCGCGGAGAATTGATCACAGTCGCATCGGTTTGGTCACCGAGAATGCAGTTGTGATGTCAATAATATTGGTCATACAAATGCGGCTAAATAAATTAATTGCGGTTTGCAATTGGTTGTACAAAACCACATAATATCATAGTTCAAATAAAACCAGTATTGTACTAAGTGCCCAGCACCACCACTTGAGCATAAACTCAGTTCACACCACACATTTAAATCCATTTGCACAAACAAAACAGGAAATACTAAAAAGTTGGCACCACAGGCAACTTAAGTTTGAACTAGCCAAAATGAGCGGGCCAAAACAAAGAACACTTGAGCGGCGGCCTTCATGTTGAAGGAGGTGCAAGCACTAGAACGAGGAGCTTGGAGGTTCAAGATGCCTGAGGAGCATCCTATTCTCCTCCATCTCCTTCCTATTCTCCTCCATCTCCTTCCTATTACCGCTCTCGTCGACTTCTTGTACTCCTCCGGTTCTTTTTTTTTGTTGCCCGAAGCCGACCTTTCATCGACTTCTTCACTTTCCTTCCCGAGTCCCTCAAGTTCACCTTCAACAGCAGCCCTTGCTTCAGCTTTTAGTTGTTCCCGAAGCTCACTTTCATTTGTTGTTCCTGAACTGGAGGGTTGTGGTGTCTTGAGGCCAACACTCTTCAAGAATAGTTCGAGAGCTGGTTTTGGAAATTTCTGAGTGGACACCACATTCTGCTTGTCTTACGTTGTATAACCCTGCAGCCTTAAGGTCCTGGTTCATAGCCTCCATTTCAGACTGAAAAAACATGGGCACAAACTAGTTAGATGTTTTCCTAAGACTGCTATAGAATAAACACAAGACATGGCACAAGATGTTTATAATCAGTTAATGTAGACATTGATTGAGTTCATGCGGACATTGAGAAAATGATTGAAAAATGAGAAGTAAGACAAGCACCTAGGTCGGTTTCTTTTCTTTGTTACACGACTATACACTAGCCAAAATCGAGTTGGCTATTCTTTGTTGTCATACAACTAATAGTAAAACCAATTTGACTACCACTCATCATACGGCAAAGCAGCTAGAGACTTCTTTGGCGGAGACTTGCATAATATTCTACTAGCACAAGGATTACTTCTAATAGATTCGACTACTTTGTTTGTATTATATGTTGAAGAACCACAACATTTCTAGGGCGTACGTTTTTTTCAAATTAAATCGAAAACTTGTGTTAGCTCTCGGTCAATAGCATGGAATAATAAATTGAATGCTCACCCTTCTTTTGTATTGTTAATGCTTGCTGACCATATTAGTTACTTATTTGACTACTAGGAGAAACCATGACACTTAGTTATCGACTAGCGGGACAAACCATGACTCATAGTCACAAAGATAAATAATGATTGTGCATCCGGTTTCTATGATAAGCCCAACACGTATTTTGAATCAATAATTCGGAGACACCGGACCACATGTAGTAACACTATGCTAGTTTAAATATGTTTTATTTCATATCATGGCAAACCCAAATCCCCAACTCAGTTCCTAAGTACCCATTTCAGATATAACAATCAATTCGATGCCATTTCATCATGCGGCTATACGCATCACAAGGCATAGGTTCTTTGTTCATATATAAATTTTAATGGCAGATGAGATCATGTCGTGTTCTTTGTAGCTTGATCTTTATGCTGCCCAATCAGGTAACTCAATCAGGTTCTTTGTCGGGTTCTTTGTTTCTTTGCAATCGAGGGTTTGCAATCGAGGTTCATAAACAAGTTACAATCACCTAGGGAGATAGTAAAATATCTCATTCAGAATATGATATTGCTTAAATAAGTACTACTTCAGAAAGCAAATCACGGTTAAGCAAATCACAGTTAATTTCAAGACACAATCACAGATCAATGCTAATTTAACCTAAAGCATCAAAGCATAGAAACATAAAGAACCAAAGACAATGCATCACCTAGTTCTAGTAGATCTACGAAGTTTGAACATGTTAAAATTGTGCCTGATGGTTCCATGTCTCACAAGGTTATCCATTCGTCTTTTGCGCCAACCCACTAAAAATCTCATCTTAAAATTGTGCAAGTTTTGATTGTAGAGTTCACATATGCTCTACTACAATAGAAAATAGTTGTCTTCACTCTGTGAAACTTTCTTTGCATCTTTGCATAAAAGGGCGAGATGTCTTGAGCTTGAGATAATTTGTATGTTGTTGTCTCTTAGGCATATTGTGTATTCTAAAGCCCGGTGGATCTTGAAGATCTAAAACTAGCCCTTCGGATGAATTCTAAACACGGGAGGCTAGGCACATATGCGTCTTGATGGTCTTTCTCGGCAACTATGAGCGCTAGCCACGCTACTCTACACAACAATGTGGTTCAACCGGTATATGGCACAAGGATGTTAGTTTCGACCCTTCCTAATACGTATTTTTGTTAGAATACATGACAAGTACTTCCATGGCACGGCAAAAGGGTTTCCTTGTCCACACGCAACTTCAAGACGATGGACGGTTCAGCAAAGAACAAGACAATTTGGTAAAGTTTTAGACATATTTACAAAGTGGAATGTGGTAATACATTTCTCAAAAAGGGCTAAACCATCCATTCGACGGTAGTAAGATATGTGAAGATCACTTGGAGCAAAACATAGCTAATGTGACAACTATTTGTATTATATGTTGAAGAACCACAACATTACTAGGGCCTACATTTTTTTTCAAATTAAATCAGAAACTTGTGTTAGCTCTCAGTCAAAGCATGGAATAATAAATTGAATGTGACCCTTCTTTTTTGTATTGTTAATGCTTTTCGACCATATTAGTTAGTTATTTGACTAGCGAGGACAAACCATGACACATAGTTATCGACTAGCAAGGACAAACCATGACTCATAGTCACAAAGATAAATAATGATTGTGCATCCGGTTTATATGATAAGCCCAACACTATTTAATTCAAGATGGATGCGGGCATAAGTAAGCTCATTGGCAAAAGACAGGTTTCTAGCATGTCAAAGCAAACAGAAATACTTTTAGGTTAATGATATGTTATTCTAATTAAGCATATTTTTCTCGGGATGCATATATAATAGAGAACTGAACGGGTGAAGGTGATGTTTCAGGATTACAGGCACCCTAAAATCGCTACTTGATAACCAAAGGCTACCCGAACATAGCACACAAAGTCGGGGTTGTCTCATCCTTGGCCGTAAACTTGAGGTAACATAGAATGAGAACCAAGTTACAAATGCTTTGGAATTTTGAAACCAATAATTCAGACACAATAGGCCACCTGTAGTAACACTATGCTAGTTTAAATATGCTATATTTCATATCATGGTAAACCCAAATCCCCATTTCAGTTCCTAAGTACCCATTTCATATATAACAATCAATTCGATTCATTTCATCATCATTCCCATTCGAACAGTTTACTTCCTAAGACTTCCTAAGACTTAAAAATGCATTGAATAAATCAAACTAATGATCTTACAAGTGCTTGCTTCTCTTGCGAGGGTCCTTTGAGGCCACGTTTGGAGCTGGTGTGGCGGGTCTTGAAGGCCTCCACCGCATCTAACTCTTCAGCCCTATCTAAGCCGGGTTCTTCCTTTTTTTTTTCTCTTTCGCTTACATTTGCATGCATAAACATTCACAGAAAAGGTGTCTAAAATGAAGTGCAAAGGCAACTAATTCATGGAAACGCACAGGTAATCGTACAAGGAAATTTACACTTACATAATCATATAGGTGTGCTCGTAGCAAATAGAGAACCGGTAGTCCGATGATACTTCACCTTATCGCTGGCGGTTACGCTTGTTCTTTTCACATGTTTCCTACAGAGGAGAAACTAGATGTCGATGAGATCGTACATTCAAAATGAGAAGATCGTGTGCAAACTGAATGTGAAAGAATAATACATGACAAGTCACAAGATACCCTTACCATGTTTTTGGATCAGTCCACTTTTGCAACTAGATCCCTCCATCGTTCATCGGTCATGTAAGAAACAGGTGAAGTTGTCGGAATCTCATTTGCGGCTACACCATTGAAGTATTTGGCCTTGAGCCGATAACGCTTTGGTTTTTTATTACAAAGGCGCATCGGATCAGTAAAAGCTTCTTTTGTTGGCGTGTCTTTAGTCTTAATGGCCAAGCGCCCCTACACATTTGTCAAGTCCATAGTTAGTTAGACAATTGAGGTCAAGCAAAAAAAAAGTTTAGCATAGAAATAGCACTTACACAAAGCTCGACTCAAATTTGTTGTAGTATTTGTCGTCTTTCTTGTATTCTTTCCAATGTGGTAGGACGGGGCATGCCTTCCCGAACGATGATGCCGCCCTCGATGCAAACTTGGCTGCTTGAAAGGTTAGTGCGGCCTTTTTTTTGCCTTCCTCAACAGCGATGGGCGTCTCGTTCCCATAGCTTTTGTCATCTTGTCCAAATTGTTTTCCCTTAGTTGGTGCCCGGGTCTCCTTGGTGCTCGCTGTCTTTGGAGCTACAAAATAGATATCATTTCATGAAATGGTTTACTTTCATTCAAATGAGCAAATTAGATGACATATTTTCTCAAAACAATGTTACATGCCTTCAGTTTCATCTCTAGTTTCATTGTGCGCACTTTGCATCTTGTCATGAGCAAAGAGGTGCCATGGCTTCATCTCCACCTTTGCTCAAATGATCATCAAGTCCGGTGTAGTAGAGTACATGCGCTATGCCATCATGAGCTTCGTTGGCTGTCCAACATTGTGGTCTTCTGTCAGTGTAGCTTGAAGGCTCTTTGAAGAGCCTTTTTTTGGTTAGAGCAGTTTGTTCCCTGCTCGTTGAGCTGCCCTCACTCTCTTCTTTGGACCGAGATCCCGGAGGCATGGTGGCTTTTTTTGTCTTCCTTGAAGAAATGATTTTCTTAGAATACTTTGAAAAAAATAAGAAAAGGTAAGTGCATTAACAAGCTAGACCATATATTAAACAACAAACCGAAAACACTTATATGCAATGCTACTATTCCCCATGCACTACTAGGGTGATAGAATAATCACCTTAAATTTTTTGGTTACGCAGCTCATCAGATTCGGTGTCATCGTCATCATCACTATCTCCTTGATCATCATCGTCAAGGAGATACTCGATGAATCGAATCTTCACTATGTGTTTTTACCCCCTTCGTTGCGAGAAGAAGATTCAGTACTGATTTATTAAATTCAGCAAAGCAAGAGTTCGCAGTCCTAGTTCTTGCATCTTCTTGTTAATGTTAGCCACGCGTATATCCCGGCTTCTCTCATAATCAGTTATTGTAGGTTCAACTACTTGCAAGATAGATAAGAACAAGCACAAAGTGCGTATTAGATAAATAAAATGGAGTTTAATAAGACGTAAGCGGTAGTACCAGTTCCAGGAAATTAAGATAAGAGCTAGGAGTTAGGGAAGAGTATTGACTGATCTAGTATTCATTTTGCTATTGAAGTTTGAATCTCTACTAAAATACCCAGATCTGCTTAGATGTATTTGCAAAAACTATATGCTACTCAAGACCAAAAGAGGCCGGGGCAGTCATTGCATTAGATCTGTAGACTCAAAATCTTTAAAGAAATAGTAAAACCAAAATACGCATGTCTCATTTAAACAATAGATAAGAACACTTTGCTACAACAGAAACTATGCTCGAAAAGATCTTTGGTTAAATAGCACACATTGTCATGCTCAAAACTGTCACCGGTAGGCATTGACTAGGATACGATATGGGGATAAACTAATATAGTGTATGCAGATGAAGGCATGCAATACTCAATGTGATGTGCTAATTTAACAAAGCAAATCTTAACTAAGTGTTTAGAGAAAAAGCATATATAGTGGTGTTGTATACTAGTGTAACTGTTTTGTCAGGCTTGTCATTAGAAAATAGAAACATATCAACTAATTGGCTTAAGAGTACGTCTAAAAGGTACTGCCAAAAGACTTCATATTAAAAAAAAAGAAAAGAAAATCAAAAACTCAGGAGTTCAGAGTCCAGGAAATTATGTGCTTATTTTGGAAGTCGAAAGCATGACCTCGATTCGAACCGATTCAAGTATGTGGCAAGTGCAAGATGCATGTGAACACCAACTAAGAATATGACAAAGTCAAACAAACACCCTTGTTTGTTTATGATGCTTATGTGCACACGAACTAAGAATATGACAATTTATGATGCTTATGTGTTTTGACAGAGAAACTATGGCATCTCTGTACCACTATGGTTGTCCTAGTTAAATTTAGTGTCAACATCCTCCATGTACCTAGAACAAAAGGTCAAGGTGTCACTTGCCAAATATGCCTCAGCAATAGATCCTTCCGGCCTAGCCCCTCGATTTCCTTACAAAATTCTTCAAAGTGCCTAGTCGCCTTTCTATTGGGTACATCCATCCATACTGAACAGGTCCTCTAAGGAGTGCCTCATCAGGAAGGTGGACAGCCAAGTGCACCATGACATCAAAGAATGCAGGAGGAAATATTTTCTCAAGCTTGCATAGGATCAATGGAATTTCTGTTTTCAGCCGTTTCACAACATCTACCTTTAGATTTCTACTGCAGAGTTCCTCGAAGAAGGTCCCGAGTCTGCAATTGCTTCATATACATCCTTCCTCACTAGTCCTCTTAGGCCAGCTGGTATGATTCTTTGCAGGAGTATGTGGCAAGAATGTGTCTTCAGCTTTCCGACAACCCTTGAACCGTCATCACTTATGTATCTTCCTAGGTTAGCCGCATATCCATCAGGAAACTTGATACCTTTGAGATACTTGCGTAACTTCGACTTTCGATCCTTCCCCAACACATATGGAGCCTGGAGGTGCCCCTGCGGGATCGAGTTGCCGTCCTCCTGCAAGTGCAGTTCATGTCTTATGCCCATATCATACAAATCTAGCCTAGCATTCTGTGTGTCCTTGGACTTGCCTAGTATGTTGAGTAATGTGCCAAGAATATTTTCACAAATATTCTTCTCTATATGCATGACATCGAGATTATTTGGAAGCTTCAAATGTTTCCAATATGGCAACCTCCACAATGCACTTTTTGCGGCTATAAATCTTTTGGACTCCTTTGCGCTTCCTTTTATTTCGAAATGTCGCCGCTGCTTACGGCGACATCCGCCACCTTCTCTAGCTCTGTTCGACCTCCTCCATGGTAAACTTGCCAGGCTGAACTGTTTTCACGCCTACCATCAAAAGTCAAATTTGTTTTCGCCATTTATGTGACAATGGAAGGTAACGACGATGTCAATGTAGCATAACTTGCCCCTAATACGCCGAGACAATGGATCCTTGTCACAATGAATACATGCATAATACCCTTTTGTTGTTCGCCCGGATAATGTGCTATTTGGATAATCATGTATACACCAAAGCACAGCGAAGACGCAGGCTTGAACTTCTTACCCGTACATGCATCTAAGGTCCATACCCCCTGCCATAGATCGGCGGTTCTTGATTAGGGGTTCAAGGAACACATCAAAATCCTTTCACGGAGATCTTGGACTGGGATGAGTAAAGACATAAAGCGAGTTTTTGGATCCACGTTTCCCATGGTGGGAGATTCGGGGTCGGAAGCACGGCCACATAATCGCATCTGTGTACTCATGTTGCCAAATGGATTGAATCCGTCGGTAGCTAAGGCAAGCCTCAGGTTCCTCGGATCTGCTGCAAAGGATGGTTCCCTCCTGTCAAAGTCTTTCCATGCTTCCCCATCAGCTGGATGGCTCATTACACCCTCGACTGGCTTCCTCACGTTCTTGTGCCATTGAGTTTCCTCAGAAGTTCGCTTTGATGCAAAAATTCTCTTCAACCTTGGCAAGAGTGGAAAATGCCTCAATACCTTATGTGGAACCTGCTTTGTCCCGTTTCGTCTTTCCATCTAGACTCCTTGCGCATCGGGCACGCACTCAACTTAGCATACTTGGTTGTTTTGAATCCCGAAACAACACACAATTGTTCTTGCACACATGGATGTTCTCATATGCAAGCCCCAATTCTTTAAGATATTTCTTGGCCTCGTCATATGATGTCGGCAACTCACTCTCAGGGTGTCCATCTGATATCAGCTTCATCATCGCGGTGAACCCTTTATTGGAGAGTCGATAACGAGACTTCATATACAACATCCTCACCATAAAAGAAAATTTTGAATGTTTAGAACCCGGGCTGAGCATCGTCTTCGCATCTTGCAAAACTGTTGCAAATGTTGGTGTTTCTCCATCCGCCTCTGCCTGCTGCAAACAATTCTCCTATCGTCTCTCGGTACTCCATGATCATCATCGTCAACATCATCGTTCTCATCCACATGTATCCCAAAGTCATGATCATGTCCTTCTACCTCCTGATCCATACCCTCATTAATTACAACATCTGCAGCCTCCCCATGATGAATCCACCTGGTGTATGTAGGTGAAATTCCATAAATGTGCAGATGACGTTCTACTTGATCCTGATGTATCAGCCTTCGATTATGACAATTAATGCACGGACAACGAATATGTTCGCGTCTTCATGGTACCTTTCACTAACAAATTTCAGAAACTCTTCAACTCCCTTGACATAATCAGTTGTGAATTTTTTCCCAAATACCCAACTTCTATCCATCTGTTTTGACAAAAAAAGTATGAACTAACTAACTGTGATTAAACTAAACAAAATACTAATGCATATAACAAACAAAATTCAAACACACAAAAAAAATTAAACCTTCAAGTGCCGCTGTTGTGTCCACGCAACGCCGCTCTGCCCTGATCGCTACGCGTGCGTTTGCACTGCTGTGCCCCTGCCTAGCCACGATCGAAGGTGATCCTGCTCCAAGCCTCACACACGTCACGTATAGTAAAACTATGTAAGGGCCTAAAAATATTGCATAAATATATTATTTTATGACCAGTAAATCCAACTAGAATTTTGATTTTCTAAATTAAATAAGTATCTTTCATCACGTATAGTGCTAGAGTAGTTCTGGAGTTGTGATCGGATCAGTAGATAGATCATGGCCATTTATTATAGAAGGAAAAGAACGACAGATTAGCCTCCCGCTTTCCTCCATTTGATTTTGCTAATTACAGTCCAGCATGTATCGATGCATACGTATCCATACGATGCACATGAGTATTTAATACGGATTTTTTTAGGTGTGGCGGCCGCCTCACCTTGTCAGACTGCTGGCTCCGCCGCCGCTGCTATGCCCGTGCCTGGCCACGATCGAAGGCGATCCAGCTCCAAGCCTCACGCACGTCACCCTCGATCAGGTCTCGATCCTGTGCCGCCGAGAAAATTTTCTGCGCCGTCGAGACGAGAGAACACAATCCTGCGCCACCGAGTATTGCGTGGACTACCCTACGCAAGCCAGCTGTGGTCCTTTGCCACGATCTCTGATCCATAAGTTTAGGGCCCAAGCAAAAAAAAAAAAAAAAATAGTTTATGGCCCAACCTTTCAATTATCAAGTTCGACGCTTGCATATATATACAATACATTGCATTGTTTCTTCAAAAATCATCGAATAGTGTAGTGGTAACTCAGGCGTATGAGTTGTGTTCGGTCGCAGGTTCGAAGCCATGTGGCCGCATATTTTTTGCCACGAATATTTGGCCCACAAAACTGGCACCGTCAAGCCTTCAGGTTGGGCCAAACCACACACGTGAGAATCACATGAGAATCAAGTTTAATCTGTGACCATTATGTTTCATCATTACGTGCGCCAAACGATGCAGCACATGACAACCACAACCTATGACGATGTTATTCTATTATTCGTGTCGTTTCCTTTCATTTTTCGTCATTACACTTTGCGAAATTTTGGTCCCTTGAAACTTATGGCGAAGAAAAAAAATTTGGTCATCGAATGTTATCATTCTATGACCAAAAGAACCGGCGTCCACGAGCAAAACGTCACAGATGATCATTTTTCTACTAGTGACCCCAACGGCCACATTTCGTGGTGTGGGGTATTTATACCCCTTTGGCCAGCTCTTGGAGGTCTCTGGGTCATTTTGAATCATTCCTAAAACCTCTAGAGCTGAGCACTCATCCTCCTCCTCACTCCTTTGCTTGAGAGCATTCATTCTAGTGAGTTGAGGTGATTAAAGTGCACTTTGCTTTGATCTTTGCATCTAGTGGCACTTGGGGATCGTTGTGAGCCGGTGGTTTTCTTGTTGCTCTTGGAGAGCACCACTCCTAGCCGGCTTGGTGATTGGTGGAGGCGTTGGCAAGAGAAGATGTATGTTCTTGGCCACCTCCGGTGATTTGTGAGAGGATCACACACTCCTCGTTGGGAAGACAAAGTGTGAGTAATTCATTGCTCGTGTCTTGGGTACCTCTCATTTGCATTGGGTGCAAGAAGCCTAAAGGCAATTGGCTTGGAGTGAGCTCCACCTTGACCCACACGTGAGAAGGTCGGCACAACGGAGATTAGCTTGAGGGTGCTCAAGTGAACTTCGGGTTAAATCTCGTGTCTCCATTTGTCTCTCGGTGATTGGCTTCAATTTGGTTACCTCATTGTTCCATCCTTGGTGATTGGATTGACTAGCCTCGACATTGTGGTATATCACCTCTACACTCTTGCATTACTTTCATATATCTTGTGCTAGTGTAGTTTGAGTAGACTTGCTTAGTTGCTAGAGTAATTAGCTTGTTCACCTAGTGGTAAAGTAGTGGCATAGCCCTTGGGTGTGAATTAGAGACTATAGCAACTAGAATTGTCAATAGGAGGCTTGCCGACGAGTAGAGCTAGAGCAAACGCATTTACGCTTTGTTATTTACTAACAAGTTGCTCTAGTGATTTTGTAGAAATTTTATTAGGCTATTCACCCCCCTCTAGCCATTTAGGACCTTTCACTCACCGAGCTCCGTCTTGCAACCACGATGAACCAGGAGCTTCATTTAGCAGCACCTGAGTGGACACTATACAACGGCATCGTTAGGTACAGCCACCGTTACTATGTTCCAGCAGCTTCAATTATCCTGCAAGACCTCCTACTGCAGCAAGGAGTTTCCCCACATGGTCTTGTGGAGGGCTTCCACCTTCTGACGTCAGCACTAGCCCAACATGCCTTTCCAGCAAGAATCTTGCTAATGGGAGAGCGGCCGCCGCGTCAACCTTTGCATGATGCCATGATCCTCTTATTCGACGACAATGGTCACGAGTTCATCAACGTCGACAACGTGACCGTCAACTACATGGGCGCTAGAGTCCCCACGATCGGCCCAATCATGGAGACAACAAGCGACCTCCTCTACGACAACTTAATGTGCTTCACCTCAATGCCTGCCTCGTCGACCCAACAAACCATTTGTAGACACATACACATCTAGGTGGACATTGGTGCAATTTACTCTATCCTGAGACCCCCAACATCTCTATAGGCGGCTCTACCCTCACTTTGCTATCATGAGAGGCGCCACCATGGTAGTTGCCCGACTATACAGGCCGTATGTACGACTACCGTATAGCTACTACTTCTCGAACTACGGGCACCTGCACTTCTTCTCATTCGGACGACGACGCCTTCTTTGTCAATGAGTATCATGACAGGTCGGGTCGGGCTCGACTCACGTTATGGCGAAGGCAACATGACGCCACCCATACCAACGTCTACACATCAACTTGGTCGATTAGGCGATGCGTGGGCGTGTTGCCTCGACGTACAATGGGAGATGTCATAGTACAGATTCGGCCCGACCTAGGGCGTAGACGCGGGCCAGGACGGCCTAGGAAGGAGGGCGGGCACACGCCAGATGGGAGGGCGCGGCCGCCGCGCCGTAGGCGCCCACATCATCGTCATCGTCTTCGATTAGGACTAGGTTTTTGCTTGTGAAGGGATATTCTAGTCTATATGGAAATCTCCTATTAGGAAAAGAATAAGAGTTGCTTGTAAAAAGATATTCCAATCTACACGTCCCATAGGAGCGCTATATAAGTAAGGAGGATGTAATCTCATTATTCAAGAAATGAATAAATATTTCTACGCCCTAGCTCCTTCGCCATCGGCCCCTCTACCCACGCCCACGCTTGGCTGCCCCCTAGCCATTGCGGTAGCCGCCACCCTCTCCTAGGCGGATGTGACATTATATCTCTAAATAAGTTTGTTGTGAAAGTATATTTACCGATCTATCTAATGATACTAACAGGTATTATGAAAATTAATATTTTTTATATTTCACCAGTCATAGTTCATGAAAGTTAACTTATCGGGAAGTGAGAATGACACCTACTCCCTCCGTCCATGAATGAATAGATTGCTAGAGTTGTCTTAAGTCAAACATTTAAACACCGACCAATTTTCTAGACCCGTTAAGATTTATGATATCAAATTAGTAACATTACATTTAGTATAATTATATTTGTCATAAAATATATTTTTCGGGATTAGCTAACTTTACATCATAGATATTGTTACCTTTTCTATACACTTACTCAATAGCAAAAAGTTTGAGTGATACTGATTCTAGGAATTAATTTACTTTCGAGCACGAAGGGAGTATTTTGGGACGCATGGAGCATGTTAGTGACCAAGGGTCTTGGTCAAAGACCTACTAAATTAAATTTTTACTATGAGAAAACTGGGTAAAATAACCGAATATGAATGGTACCCGAACGGACAAAAAAAAATTAACTACGTGTGGTACAATACATGGGCGATCTAGGAGGGAGGACATTTGCACCTAGGCGGGCCCTGGCACGGAGTGGGTGGTGCTTCTATACTACGTTGTTGGCACCGGCCTGCATCTTGTGTACTCTTTGCTCCGTCACTCCTTGTAATACATTGAAAAAATAGAAATATGGATGAAATACGTAATGGCACACATCTCGGGAACTTTATTAACGGTGGGGACATATGTTGCTCAACTTGTAGATGTTGCTTGGTTTTTTCAGGCGCCATGGCAACAAGGGTCCAGAGAAGCTTGGCGGCGCAGGAGACCTCGATGACTTATGCAGGACACATCGGCTAATGTCCGGACCACCAGCGCGGCATCGGACTTCGACAAGATGGCTATTGGAACGTTGGGCGTGGTTGCTCGTTGATCCGCATGTAGAAGAGTACTTTACGGTTAAGAATGACTTAGGAATCATGCATTCAAAGCCTTGGAAATATGCTCGTTAAGAAGCTGTTTGGAGATATGCTCAAGAAGTTGTTAGGAGATATGCTCGAGGCTACAACACCAATTTCTTGTAGCTAGGGTTAGGATGTAAAAGCGAGCTTGCACTCTGCAGTGACTTGGGAAGTTTATTATTTAGTGGTGGAGAGCCACCCTCTAATGTAAGCATTACTTATGTACTACTCCTATAAAGATAAACCCCACTATATAAGATATTTCTCTCAACATACAAGCTATCCATATCACAATCTTTCCACGATAATTGCGTCAAATCTTTCACCAAAATTTAATTTCAGATAGTTTCAACTATAGATAAAAATAGTCTAATTTCTTTAAAGTTATTTGTAATCCCTGCAACAACATGGGGTATTCACCTAGTTTTGTAGCAAGTATAGCCCTATCCTTGTAGTATCATTTTGTAGTCAAGGAGCATGGGGCACTAGTTTCTATCATTTTATAGCCAACCACAAATGGAACCATCACATCATAGTACCTAAGTATATGGGTCCATGTATGAATATGTTCTAAATTCATTATTGGGCTGTCAACTTACGATAGAGCGAAGCGGAGGCCCATTCAAAGCCGAAGGTGGAGCGACACCAATTAGTGCCATATTGCTAGTTGATATGGGGGTAGGGAGTTTTTCCTCCTTATATATTTATATCAATCCTTCTAAGAAACAACACAACACCATTACTCAAATCCATCTTTTGTAAAAGCGTACCGCGTTGTAACCTGACTCTTAATAGTGAAGTGTTGATGGTTGTTGCCCGTGTTTTTTCCCTCTCGCATTAGGAGGGTTTCCACGTTAAATCTTGTGTCCCTGCGTGTTCCCTCTCATATTGGGAGGGTTTTCCACGTTAAATCTTGTGTCATTTGTGTGTTTTGATCTTTATTTATTTCATCGTTAATCGTCACCGACATTACAACAGTCTATATATGTAATATTAAGTTCTTACCTATAATCTTTTGTTCATAATTGCCTAGGAGTTTGTTCCGAAGTCCAATGAGGCCTCTGGTAGGAATCTTATATTTAGTAATGTTGTCAAATTCTCTCCTGTCCACCATTAAAAATGATTCTCATCAAGCTAACGACTCAATATCACAAGGTGTATAATATGATTAGTACGAGCCTAATCTTATCTTAGTCCCTAGCCATTCAAAACTCACTTTTTCATAAATTAGAGCAATTCATCTATTGCCGCGATTTTGTACACTGTCAACAAATAAGATAAATGATTCATAATTATAAGGACATTGCAACTCCTATCTAAATTGTTATCTAAATTGTTTAAACCGACTATTGTTGAACTCACCGAAAACTGACCATTTTGTTGGATTTTATTAGTTTGGATTTGTATAGGTTCACATTGGAATTTGAGTCCCCCCAAATAAAATTGTTCCAAATATAATAAAGCAAATAAAGCTTATGAAACTTTCATCTACACCCTTATTTAATACTAGTAGTTAATTACAAATATATTGTTTTGAAAATAACAAAAAAAATTCATTCAAAGATGGAAGTGCTGGACTGAAGCACTTGACTCAGGTTGTTCTTAAGAAACCAAATAAGCCGATAAAAACCAATTGGACCTTGTCTATACTATTCTCGGCTAATGAGATTCTAGGCCCTCTTTTCGATTACACCTTGTCGGCTTCTATGGGAGCTGCGAGAGGTATTTTGTTTGGTTGGTCGATGGCCCATTGGAGTGTTTCTAGCGTGTGTTGTGGTCGTTTCTCCATTATAGCCGGGGATGCACGGGTTGGGGGCTTAAATGAGGCCTAGTGGATCGCATCATTTATGGGCTGCAACAAGATGTGGAGAAAGTGGAGTTTCTCCTAGAGTTCTTTGTAGTTGGAGGGTAGGGTTCGTCGAGACCATGGTTCCTTGCGGGGACTTCAATATGATCTACTAGATGCGAGGATAAAAACAATGGCTCCACTTCGATCTCAGGGTATGAGGCGGTTTAGGGCCTTCCTCGATCGTGCACATTTGGAGGAGCTCAACCTGGTTGAGAGATTATTTACGTTGTCCAACAAACTGGAGGCGTTCGGAGGCTAGAGCGTATGGACGGGTTGTTTGCCACCGGTCGATCGGTTGGAGTTATATCGAAGAATATCCTCAAACATGTCTCCACCGATTGCTCGATTACTACCCTCCATACATTTGTAGCCGTGTCCACGCGCGGGGAATGCTAAGGCCCATTTTTTGCTTTTGAGGCCTTTTGGGTCAAGGTTCGAGGATTCGTAGAGGTCGGGTGGCTTGGTTGTCCTCTTTGGTCGTTGTCGACCCTTTTCGGGGTGCTTTCGACCATAAAAGTCGCATAACGTGGCCAAAGAGCAGCGTCAGTGGAGCAACGCGAGGGTTGGAAGCATCAAGCTGTAGTTGGCAATGGCACAAGAGATCATACTCACGCTTGAGGAGCAACAGGATAGGGGAACGTTCCGTTCCTAGGAGGTCGCCATGTGCCCCTCACTAAAATTCTAGGTGCTCGGTTTGGCTTCTATGTCGCATACCATTGCACACCAGCGTTCGCGGGTGCTATTCCTAAAGGAAGGTAACGCTTAACACACGTTTCTTCCACCTCCAAGCATGCCACCGTCATCATTTCAACGGGGATTGATTCGCTTTTGGTGGATAGTGCACAATGGATTAGTCCATGGCGGAGGCACTTTTTGAGCACGCCGGTGCCATCATGGGCTCCTCTTTTGAGCGCACGAGGTGGTTCAACTTATAGGCTTTGGGAGTGCCATCGATGGATTTGTAGTACCTCAAGCTACTGTTCATGGAGGAGGTGGTCTGGGCCATGATACAAGAGATGCCTGGTGACAAGGCAGCCGAGCCCGATAGATTCTCTAGCTATTCCACAATGTGTCTTGGAAAACAATCAAGAGTGATGTCATGAATGCCTTCAATGCATTTTGGGCCTAGGACCCGAGGAGCTTCAATCACCTCAACGATGCTTACATGATTCTCTTGAAGAAAAAGGACCAGCCGGTCCAAATTGGGGATTATTAGCCGATCGGTCTAATTCACAACTTTGGTAAATTGGTTACCAAGTATATGGCTAATCAACAAGCTCCGTCTCTGAATGGTCTAGTTTAGAAGAATCAAAGTGCATTCATCAAAGAAAGGAGTCTGCATGATAATTTTTTAGATGTCCACCTGAAGGGTCGAGATGGGGACTAGAGGGGGGGGTGAATAGTCCCTTTTAAAAACTAATCGCACCGGCTAACTGAATACAATTGCGGAATTAAACTTATCGGTCTAGCCAAGACTTCACCCCTCTAACTAAGACTCTAGATCACCTCACAAAAGATCCTACACAAGAAGAGTGAGGTGACAAGCCTAGCTTGAGCTCCTAATCAATTCTAATACAAGGTAACACAAACCTAAGTACTAGTACTTCAAGCACGGGTGAGCTCCTACACAATTCTAGTAAGCACAAGCACAAAGCCCCTAAGCTCACTAGATGCACAATCGACAAGGCAACACACGCCTAACCCAAATGCTCAAATTACCTAGCTACACAAGCTAAGCAAAGTAACTAAACAAGCTACACAAGCTAGATAGTTACAACTACTCTACTCAAGCACAAGCACAATGTATATATGAAAGTAATAACAAGGCTTGTGATGAAGAGATTGCAAACCACCGCGAAGTGTGGACACAAGATGACACCGGTATTTTTTTTCGAGGTCTCGGGAAGCTTGCCAACTTCCCCCTTTGCTTTCGTTGTGTCGACCAACACTTTAGTGGTTCCGCGGTTTTGGCGAATCACCCGTGATGATTCTCAAGCTTAATGGCGGTGCCAAATCCCACGGTAGGAGCTCGTTCGAGTCCCTCACACGCAGTGTGAGTCCTCTAGCCAATCCCTCGGAGGGTACCATATGAACCCACACACAAGTGTGGTAGCTCAATGACACGCTCCACTAGAGTTGCTCTTCCACGATCCCCGCGAGGTGAGCACGAACCTCTCACAATCTCTTCTTGAGCACCGCACAAGCTTCCTGCGTGCTTCACAAAGTCTCTTGCCACCAAGCCGTCTAGGAGGTGGCAACCTCCAAGAGAAACAAGCACACCCGGCTTGCAACACGATCACCTAGTGCCACGAATGCGATCTCTCAACGCAACGCACTAGAACTCTATCTCTCACTCAATCGGATGAACAATATCAAGCATATGTGAGTGGGAGGGCTCTCAAGCACTCTCAAGCATGGACACAAAGTCCCCATGGTGCTAAGCACCGCCATGGCCGAACACACCTTCTATTTATAGCCCCCCAAGCCAAATAGAGCCGTTGGTGCTTCAAACCACGCGAGTTGCCAGGACGCACCCATTTGGAACCACCGGCGGTCGGGCCAAGCGTCCGGTGGCTCCCTTCGGCGTCGGGTCGATAGGGCCGAGCCGCCAGCCCACATACCGACAACACCGAGCATGCAATAACATGAAATAAGGGCTCAAGTCAAAGACCAAACATAAGTCTAGGGGTCTAACTAACATAATTCCATGAGTTTTGGTATTCTGCGTGACTTTCCAGGGGACTTGATAGATAATTGCATAGAAGAATGGAGAAAGTTAGAAAATATACAAGACATATGAAGACAAGACTTAACCGTGAAGTAACTCAACCCGAAAAGTGGACTAAAACATTCTAGAAGATACCAGAGGACACCGTAAAAAGACGGATGCCAAGGTGGCACTCCACCCCGGCGCCGCAAGGTGCCATGTAGGCCGGCCGCCAGTGGGGCCGGCCCGTCAGCCTCACATTTCTAGGTCGGTTTACCTACCGACTTTGAGGTTGTATCTACACCATTGTTGAAGGTCGGTTTGATCCAAGGGTTGACGCTCATCGCCAAGTACTATATAAGAAGACCGGTGACCCCTAGGGCTAATAACAATTTCATTATCATACTCATTCATCAACTCATACCCATCTAGTCCAGCCAAGTCTAGACCTAAGCCCTAGTTCATACTAGAAGTAGTTAGCTATCTAGCTAGTTCTAGTTGAAGATCAAGTTCATCTTGAGTTCCCCGATAGTCAAGAAGTAGCAAGGATCATCGTTCTTGAGACTTCTCTCTTGTATTCGACCGTAAGTACTCTTATATTTAGAATACAATTGTTATGGCTTTGATCTTTATAATTATTATATTCTTATTGATATGTGTTTATGCTTGCTATGATTATATGTTTAGTTTAGTAAGATTGCTTTATATTTTATGCATGGAATTGTATAGCATCCATATAGATGATCACTATGTGGGTGATAAGCAATGTGTAAACGTGGTGTTTATACAACGTTTATCCGCAATTGCACCCTACATTCCGGCCGTGTGGTAGATCGGGGAGTGACAGCCCCTGTTGAGTCCTTTGGAATCCACCCTCCGAATGTAGGACTAGTCGAAGTTTATTATTACGGTAATGATCAAGTTTCATCCTTGGTTGTTATTGGTAATGCTTGCCATGTGTAGAAGTAATCCAACCTTGCCATGATAGCTAGATGTATTGCACTAATTGTAGTATTCATTTGACATATATGATTAGGAGTATCTTAGGAATATTCATTCTATTCTTTCTATAACATGTTAATAGCTCGTATGATACTAGTGGCATATGATGATCTTAGACTTGGGTATTTATCATTTATATAATTATCTTTATCCCGTGACTTATCCCGTTGAGTAATGTTAGATGCATATGGCTACTCGCATTTACAATATCGTAAGGTGGATCTCATAATCAAATCACAATATAAATCATTAGATATCATTTTCTCTCTACTTTCCATAGACTCCCTTCCCCGTGGTAAAATATAAATACGATACCGGATTACTCCCCGGTGAAGTGCTACAATTGGTATTTATATCGTGCGCTTTTGCGTATATCATGTTCATTCTTTTATCAAGGCCAATCAAGAATACCATGCCCCGCATTTCTTTTGAGTGTTATTGCTAGGGTGACAGACTAGTGTATAGGTAATGCCTAGAAATGAGTGGTATACCTTGAGTACATATCCCGGTGAGATTAACTCCACTATGGATAATGATGCTAAGTTTACATCCCACTACTAACACCGCCTAACTCCGCTTTGTTGGATCATGAGGTTAATCCCATATCCAAGCTAACATGATTAGATAGATATCCCATATATATTTCTTTTCGCCTTCCTAATTGGGATCGTAAGAAATATCAACAAGCATTTTCGGCCGTTTGGGGGAAGGCGTAGTCTATTTAGAAAAATAATTTTTTTCTTGACTTTGTTTTTCAAAACTTTCCTAGTTTGGGAGAGCATAGTCAATCTTTCAATTTTGAAAAGATGTTTTCAAAACTTCAAAAGTTTTTCTAGTGCTTCTTTCCAAAGCTTTTTCTAGTTTGAAGGGTATTAGCCAAAACTTAGAAGTGTTATTCCTATTAAGTTGGTATTGTTTTCGACTTTACTAGTTAGAAAGGGTGCTAGCCAAAAATCTTATAAACACATCATATAAGGAAACTAGAGAGATCCCTTACATCACCTAATGCATTGAGAACCCATTATCACATACTCAAACAAGGTTCACCCCCGTTTCTCTATTTTGTTTTGATCTTATGCAGGGGAAAAAATATATGTATGAATTGGAACCTTCCTAGAAAATTTTATTGAAGATCCCGAAAAATTAATCAGCAAGCAAGAGCAAAACTCGCACAAACTCCAAAGACCTACATCATCATCATCATCATCATCATCCGAGAATCCAAGACCTACTAAATCGGAAGTTAATCAAGTTACTAGAGACTTGACATCTGAATTTGAAGCTATGGCAACCAAGACACTTCATGAGTTTCTCGGCTCCTACCACGGACAACATTCTTGTTGGTCCGAAGGTAGAGGTTGGAGACAAAGGCTTTGAGCTTAAGCCGTGGCTCATCAATATGGTGCAAGCAAGTCAATTTTGTGGAAAGGCACATGAAGATGCTAATGCTCATCTCCAACACTTCTTGGAGATTTGCAAAGACACATTTACTATGAAGGACGATCCGAAGATGCAATCTTGTTCCGTCTCTTTCCATTCTCACTTTTGGGAAGGGCTAAGCAATGGTTTTATGCTACAAAAGATAAGAATACAACATGGGATATTTGTTCCACAACCTTTCTTGCTAAGTTCTTTCCCTCGTAGGCAAGACAAATGCCTTAAGAGGGAAGATATCAAATTTTCAACAACAAAGATGATGAATCAGTCCCGGAAGCATGGGAGCGTTTCCAAGAATATATTTCGAATGTCCACACCATGGGATGGAGAAGTGGTCGTTGATGCGCACTTTCTATCATGGGCTTGTTCCCTGCTCGTGAAACTATGGATGCCGTACCTGGTGGTGCTTTCTTATCACTTACATTAACTCATGCCACGTAACTTGTGGAGAAGATGGCTTCCAACCAAGGTTGGAGTGAAGAGCGCCAATCTCGCAAGAGAGGAATGCACCAGCCTAAAAAAGAAGTAGATATGCTATCCGCTAAAATGGACCTTATCATGAAGAAGCTAGAGGATAGAGATCCTCAACCCAAGGCAAGAATGCAAATTCAAGACTCATACATGACATGTGAAGAATGTGGAAACACAGGCCACACCGGGCAGAATTGTCCAGAGATCCCGAGGACATCAACTTCATCAATAACAACAATAATTTCCGGCCCTCAACAGTAATCAAGGTTGGAACCAACAGAGGCCCAATTATCAAAGCAACTATCAAGGAAACTACCAAGGTAACAATCCAGGTAACAATTTTAATACTTATCAACCTTCTTTGAGAGACCTTGTTGTTAACCAAGGTAAAACCATGGAGAATTTGTCAAGAAAGATAGCAACTAATGATAAAGCTCTTGAACTTATCAATACTCGCTTAGAAAGCTTTTCTTCAGCTTATAAAGAATCAAAGACAGTTTTTTTAATAAGATGATAGAATCTCGATTTCAATTATCTGCTCCACTAACCACACCAGAAAGATTCCGGGGCAGCCGGAAGAATTAGAAACCGCAAACCTTGTCGATATTTATAATGCAGTGTCGTTACTATAGAGAGACCTCGTGAAGTCGTTGGTTGGATGACTCGATGCCACCTAAAAAGGAAGATCCAGTGGAGGCCTACCATTACAATCAAGATTGGACAACACACATTCGACAATGCTCTATGTGATTTTGGCTCAAGCGCCAACATACTACCCAAAGGTAATTTATGAAAAGATTTATAGTGAACCACTTTGGAAAAACGAATATGTGCTTGCAGCCTTGCGCATCAATCATTCTATTATCCCGAGGGGATCCTTGAAGACGTGTGTGTGGGAATCGAGGCTCATATGTGTGCCAGGAGACTTCGCAGCTTGTAGACACCGGAAGAAATGAAAGAGCAACAATCATACTTGGTAGACCATTCTTATGCTCGCCTAAAGCCGCCATCTACGCAGATAGTGCGTAAGATTGTTTTCAACATCAAAGGGAAGAGGGAGAAATTCACTTTCAAGAACAAGGTACACACTTCTCTTACTTATTCCCAAAATACCAATCATTATGTTCTAGAACCAAAGGTAGAAAAGCTACAACAAGAACGTATGAGGAATCAGAATCGAACAAGAACAAGAAAGAACAAGACTCAAGCACAACCTACAAAGGTAATGGTAGTAAATAAAACAACATCTTATAATGACCATTTACTTGAATCTCCAATGCTTTCACAACAAGATGATCCGTGTACCCCTACTATTCATTGCTCTATTAAATGTTGGAATTTTTATAATACATTTTGCGATATCGATCCGTGTTAATCTAATGGCAAAAGGTTACATATGAATTATTATTTGAAAAATTGCCATTGCAACCAACATATGTGCAAGCGTTACAGATGGCGCATCAATCTTATAGAGTTCCTCAAGGAATTGCCAAAAACGCCGGCCAAGATTATGGACCACTATGTTCTCACCGACTTTGTAGTCATGGACATGGGGAAAGAAGAAGATCCTCCACTAGTGCTTGGGAGACCATTCCTCAACACTACTCGTGCAATCATCTACATCCATACAGAGAGATTCATTTCCAATTTCCTAAAGAGAAGGTAACGTGTTTACTTTAATAGTTATAATGAATATACAAATCCTGGGAAAAAAAAGGGCAGCTCGTCGCCGCCATAATAGAAGATGGATCAAGAATCTAGAAGAAGATAAGGTAAGTGAAGAGGCTAAAGCTCTTACACCTAATACATCCACGGAGAAAGAAGAATCAACTACTCCGAGAGAAGAGTACATCATCCAAAAGATGGAGGAAGAAGAAGACATCTCCCGTAACATCATCGAAGAGACCATAGAATCATCGCTGCCACCGACAGACAACCGATATACCATGGGAGTAAAGAGCAGAACTTGAAGTCTTGTTCGAGGACTCTAAAACCGAATCCTCACCGAAAGGTAAGTCGGTAAGTTATCCATATTTAAAATCCCCCCGCATTGCATATTTTATTTTTTGAATATCATATTTATCTTTTTAGTATTTTATAATTGCATTTGAAAACAACAAAAAATATTTTGTCTTTTTGTTTTTTGAAAAACTTTTAAGCCCCATGCTAATATCCCCGAGGCTTAAAACACCTTTAGGCTATTTGCTCGTGGTGGCATAAAAAAAAAAATAAAATAAAGAATTTATGCATAAGTAATTTATCTTTTCTTGCATATAAAAATAAAATAAAAATTGAAAAAAATAATAAAAATCTAAAAAATATTTCCTGTGCAACCTAAAAGTAAATGTGGCTAACCCCTAATGCTTAATCAAGTTCCACTAGCTTTGTTGTCTATTTGAGATCAGCAGATTTCAAGAGGAGAAGAGATATGTTAGGCGCCATCCTTTGTTGCCAACTACCTCAACTTCTACATCATTGAAGATTACACTCCAATCTAGCTTGGGGAGTGCAACCCCGATTATCCAGATAAGTATCTCTATCTATATATTTATATTATTATTATTAGTTAAATATTTTGTTTGCTAGAAAGTTTGTTAAGAGTCTAGTTTTATAGAGTTAGTAGTTTAAAAGAGTCTTTTTGTTAGAGTGTGAATAAAAGGATCAAGAGAGAGTGTTCACTAAATTTACTTTGCTCAACTAAAAGGAACCTTAAAATGTGCCAACATGGAGATGATGAATAGTTGCTCCATTGTTGTTATACTTTTCTAGTACCTAGCTTTCAAGCTTAATTTCTCTTGAGCTCCATTTGCAAAAATTACTTTGATTTGATATTTACTCTAAACCTAAAACCTATGGGATGCAAATGCTTGCTCTAAAGTCTAGGTAATTGACGGATATGATATATGATAGTCCGAAATGCTATTTGATCTTACTCCTAGTGACACTAGATTTCGGAGATTTATATTTTGAAAATTGAAAATGCACATGATAAGTTCCCTATATGACAAGAGTGTGAACCTCCTACCACAGCCATATATATACATGCTTTTTAGATTAGGAAAACCTTTGATGATATATATAGGTCGCTTGCTTTGCATTGAGTTTGTTCAATCTTTGTCGAATCCTTAGAAACTTGTCATGCCGATCATGTACACTCCACTTCATTCCACTCTACTATATTCCACTCCACTTGACTCCATACACATATGCTATTTCCATCCCGAAGTACGCATCCATCCATATATATATATACCCATATCATTTCACTCTAGCCAAAAAAATGTTCTACTCCTATCCTAGGAGAGAGCAACCAAAAATATTCACTATACCCATTCACTCATTCATTGCTAGCCAATATCTTACAAAAGCTCCATTATATTTTTTATCTCTCAAAAAGTTATTGCAAAAGAGATCTGGGTTGTAGATTAAAAAAAAAAAAAAAGAAAGAAAGGGAGATGAAAAATGGACAAAAGTCCTATGGGCGAGTAGAGCCTACCTCCCTAAGAAAAAAAAAAAAAAAATAAAGATGAAAAATGGACAAGTGTCCGAGGGTGAGTAGAACCCACATCTTTAAAGAGAGGAAATAAAAGACAAAAGTCTAGGGTGAGTAAAACTTGAGAGCCCACCTCTCTAAAAAAAAAAAATAAAGAAAGAAAAAAAAAGATACAACCTGTGTTCTCTATAAAGTTTCCAAATTCAAAAGAGAGAAGATTCCTCAAGGAGCAAAAGTAAGATTTTTCCCATCATCTATTCTATTCACTTCACTACACACCTTACTATATTTCTACCATCTATATTCTATCCACCATACACATGCACCACTTGATCAAGTGTGACTTGTAACTTTGGATCCATTGCTTGAATTTACAATATATGCTTAGTAAGTAGATTTAATTTTCTCCTACCTATGAACTCCATATATAAAGCCTTAGATATAGGGTGAGAGAGAAGAAGGCATAGTGTGCTACCGCCTTTAGCCAAAAAAATACTACATATATATGAGAGAAAGGCAACACTACCTTATTGCCTTAGAGAGGATCCACAAATACCACAAATGAGAGATTAGAGAGAAAGTCATACCGAGGAACTTTGAGTTTTATTTGAAAAACCAGCAAAAACTCCGAATGACGCTTGATCAAAAGAGTTTGAGATATAGTGTTCGACTTGATCGTTTCTATCTTTCAATTACCCAAGATTGAAGAAAAAAGATATAAGCCCCAAAAAGGTAAAAGAGGTAATATGGGTAAGTTGAAGTTTTAAAAAGTTTATCTTTATCCGAGAGAAATTTTGTTTGAAAGCATGTGTACTTTTAAGGTGTGATAGCGTTAAAAGAACTCCCCGATCCAAGTAAGTAGTTTAATATAATATCATGTGTCTTGCTAAGAGACTAGCAAGAGGTAAGCTTGGGGAGCTTGTTGACACCTGTTATAGCATAATATTATAAGTTAAATAACATGAAATAAGGGCTCAAGTCAAAGACCAAACATAAGTCTAGGGGTCTAACTAACATAATTCCATGAAGTTTTGGTATTCTCGTGACTTTCTAGGGACTTGATAGATAATTGCAGAGAAGAATGGAGAAAGTTCCTAATATACAAGACATATGAAGACAAGACTTAACCGTGAAGTAACTCAACCCTAAAAAAGTGGACTAAAACATTCTAGAAGATACCAGAGGACACCGAAAAAGACGGATGCCAAGGTGGCACTCCACCCGGGCGGGCCGCTAGTGCCATGTAGGCCCGGCCGCCAGGGGCCGGCCTGTCGGCCTCTCCTTTTTAGGTCGGTTTACCACCGATTTTGAGGTTGTATCTACACCATTGTTGAAGGTCGGTTTGATCCAAGGGTTGACGCTCATCGCCAAGTACTATATAAGAAGACCAAATTTGACCCTGTGGCTAATAACAATTTCATTATCATACTCATTCATCAACTCATACCCATCTAGTCCAGCCAAGTCTAGACCTAAGCCCTAGTTCATACTAGAAGTAGTTAGCTATCTAGCTAGTTCTAGTTGAAGATCAAGTTCATCTTGAGTTCCTCGATAGTCAAGAAGTAGCAAGGATCATCGTTCTTGAGACTTCTCTCTTGTATTCGACCGTAGTACTCTTATATTTAGAATACAATTGTTATGGCTTTGATCTTTATAATTATTATATTCTTATTGATATGTGTTTATGCTTGCTATGATTATATGTTTAGTTTAGTAAGATTGTTTTATATTTTATGCATGGAATTGTATAGCATCCATATAGATGATCACTATGTGGGTGATAAGCAATGTGTAAACGTGGTGTTTATACAACGTTTATCTATAATTGCACCCTACATTCCGGCCGTGTGGTAGATCAAGGAGTGACAAACCCCGTTGAGTCCTTTGGAATCCACCCTCCGAATGTAGGACTAGTCGAAGTTTATTATTACGTAATGATCAAGTTTCATCCTTGGTTGTTATTGGTAATGCTTGCCATGTGTAGAAGTAATCCAACCTTGCCATGATAGCTAGATGTATTGCACTAATTGTAGTATTCATTTGACATATATGATTAGGAGTATCTTAGGAATATTCATTCTATTCTTTCTATAACATGTTAATAGCTCGTATGATACTAGTGGTATATGATGATCTTAGACTTGGGTATTTATCAATTATATAATTATCTTTATCCTGTGACTTATCCCGTTGAGTAATGTTAGATGCATATGGCTACTCGCATTACAATACTGTAAGGTGGATCTCATAATCAAATCACAATATAAATCATTAGATATCATTTTTCTCTACTTTCCATAGACTCCCTTCCCCGTGGTAAAATATAAATACGATACCGGATTACTCCAGGTGAAGTGCTACAATTGGTATTTCTATCGCGGCGCGATATCATGTTCATTCTTTTATCAAGGCCAATCATGTTCATTTGATGTTGTGAAGGCCTTTGACTTAGTGTCATGGCCTTTCCTATTACAAGTGTTGCATCATATGACTTTTGGTTTGAGGTGGAGAAATTCGATTTCGCTGGTACTTTCAACCTCAAGCACGAAGATCCTCTTCAATGGAAGGCGAGAAGGAGAATTTTCCATGCACATGGTCTCCAATGGGGCAACCCGCTATCTCCCATGTTGTTTGTATTAGTTATGGAGGTCCGTGAACCACCTTATACGATGGGCGAAGGAGCACCATGGGTCGCTTAGCTTTGGTATAGGGTATTGTTGGTTCGAGGGCAAGCATGTATGCAGATGATCTGGTTTTTTGCGTCGCAAACTTTTGGCCTTGCTTTCGGGCTCTTCTCGAATCTAGAGAAGAGTGTGGCAATGCAGATGCATTGTTCGGAGATGGATATGCAATGGGTGACTACGTATTTTGGAGTGTAGGGTGGAGTGCTTTCCTTGCATATACCTTGGCATACCATTGTCTATGTACAAGCTTAAAAGATCAGAGGAGCAAACCCTGGTGTAGAAGGTTGCAGCAAGGATCCTAGGCTGGAAGGGTCAATTGTTGAACATTGTAGGGAGAACCACGCTAGTTTAGACAACGCTATCTGCGATTCTCGATTCATACATCAATTGTGCTCGCTTTATCGCCATGGGCTCTAGACATGATTGACAAGCTATGGAGAGAATTTATTTGGACTGTCACTCAGGAGGTCTCGGGAGGGCGGTGTAAGGTAGCTTGGGTCTTCTTGGGTAGACCCAAGGAGCTCGAGTGGCTGGGCGTCGCTGATTTGAGGAAATTCGATGTTGCCCTCACTGTGCGATGGGTGTGGAGCGACCGCACTAATGTAGTACTACCTTTGACAAAGGAGTTTGAAGTTGTCCCGGCTCTCGCCAGGGGAGGCTACAATGGTCTCCTTGGGCAACGGTGAGTCCACTTTTTCTAGGATGCATCGGTTGCTTTCTGAGGGGGACAACATCAAGAAGTTTGCGCCATCGGCGTTCAAAGCCGTCAGCACTCGAAAGAAAAAGGCACGGGTGGCCGAGGCTCTACCCGACTTCGCCTAGGTGCGGCATATCACCGGGCCAAGGATCATGCGATTCTTTGGTGAAGTCGGTGAACTTTGTGATCGCCTAGAGGGATTCACATCTCCTCTAAGCCGGATATCACGTTCACACGGGGCCTCTCGAAGAACAGATGTTACTCAGTGGCATCAGCATATGGGGCCATGTTCCTAGCATCCCCCCTTGATCTGGAAGACGGTGGCTCCGCCCAGTATCCGGTTCTTCTTCGGCTAACCTTGCATCGGGGGCGTGCCCCATGCATGTGCGGCGGTTCGGTGGTACAAGGCCACCAAAATATGAGGGCCTAAAAAAGCCCATTACTAGAAGGCCTAATATGAATTAGATTTAGTTACCATAGATCCGTCGGCGTCTGCCGTGATCCATCACCATGATGTCTCAGTATTCTCCTCTGCTTGTACGGTGGCGAGGCGCCGTGTGGGATGATCCGGATTTTGGAAGTCTAGATGAGGCCTGCGGGAGTACGATTAGCACAAGCAAGCAAACACGCACGTTTGAACTCAAGGCCAACGACAAGAAGTGCAGGTAATGTATTTTTTCTATTCCCATTGTGATTAAAAGCTAGAACTACTACTACTGATTGTATAATTTTAATTTTATTGTTTACATTTTTTGAAGCCATGCCTTCTTCAAATCGAATTAGAAAAGCGTAATAAGAAACAAAGAATTGAGACATTAACTCAATCGAGAAAGGAGCTGTTGACAAAGAACTAGGGTTCCACGCCAAGCACACCGGGAGGGCCTTCGACACCACGAAGGTTGCAATCAACCTTGAAGCGGCGAACACCACAGCGTGATCGACCGCGAACAATCAAGAGATCTCTAAGACCGATGTTGTTGGGGAGGGACCCTCGTGGGACCCCTGATAGCTCTGGGCCAGAACACGACACCCGCAGCGCGCGGGCGGCGAGCTAACACGCAGCACGCAGCGCGGGGAAGCGGAGGTCAAAAGATGACACCTCACGCAGGCGCGAGGCGGCGAGGCCAACACGGCACTCCGCGGCGGGGAAGCGGAGGCCAAAAGATGACACCTTCGCAGCGCGTGGGCGCGGCGAGGCTAACACGGCACCCGCGCAGCGCTGGGGAAGCGGAGGCCAAAGATGACACCCGCGCAGCGCGGCGGCGAGGCTAACACGACATCCCGCAGCGCTGGAGACGGCAGCGGAGGCCAAAGATGACACCCGCGCGCGCTGGGGGCAGCGAGGTCAACACGACTACCGCGCAGCGCCGGGAGAGCAACAGAGCAATGCAACACCCGCAGCGCCGGGACACGTGAGGCCAAAGATGACACCCGCTGGCGCTGGGAGCGGCGAAAGCTAACACGACATCCCAGCAGCGCGAGGGGACGGCAGCGGAGGCCAAAAGATGACACCCGCCGAAGCGCCGGGGGCAGCGCAGGTCAACATCACACCGCAGCGCGAGGGCAACAGAGATACGCAAACACCCACAGCGCTGGGACAACGGAGACCAAAGACAACACCGCAGCGCCGAGGGGCAACAAGATCTGGATTGACACCCCTGCAGTATCGGGGGGTGACGAGATGGACCCAAACACCCCACGGGTGCGTGGGCGCTGAAGCAAGAGGAAGACCCTCCGAGCGGGGGCGGCGCGGAGCCCCTGGGCAAACCAGGCCACGGGCAGACAAGAAGGGAGAAACCCTAATAGAGCCTAAGGCGCCGCCAAAGACGTTTTTACCTTTCACCCTGTGGGTTTGTACCGGCCTTACCTCGCATGGGCCCTAGACAAGTGGCAAGCGTCGTGGTGTTCCATTTCCAACTACATGTGCGAAATACCAATCGGACGTTTATAAATATTTTAATCGACAGACGTATGAAGGGACGGTTGTGGGGCACTTTCATGACCTATCAATCAAAAGACGTTCTTTGGGATCAGCACTTTGCCCACGCCACGCTCCCGGGGGACCCCCTGCGGCCCGCCACGCCTCCCACCCACCTGGGAAACCCTCCTCCTCCCACCACCACCCAGGTGGCAAAGGAGGCAGGAGGGTAGGTGTGTACCACCGAGTTGGCGCCGTCCGTGGGGGGTCGGCACGAAGAAGCCATGCGTGAACACCTGGCAATACAAGGGGTCGGCAACCCCCCGCCATGTCGGAGGCCATCCATCACCGGGGGGGCCCAACCCCGCCAGGGCGGACCGGCCGCCCAGGGACCTCTCCCGGGCGAGCCCGCCGGCGCCTACCCTTTTGCTCCGGGGCGGGCCCAACCCCTCCCTCCATGGGGGCCGCGGGGGGCTCCCGGTCGAACGTGTCCGAGGCCACCGGAGCCCTAAACCCTGGCCGTCATCACGGAGGTCCCACAGGTAGGGGCTCGGTAGTGCGGCAACCACTATGCCAACCACTTAGGCCTGAGGGCGCCCTCCAGGGCTTTCGGAGGATCGCTGGGGAGGCAACCCAGGGCGACGCGAGGGCGAGCGGCCGCGGACGGCGGCCCTCGAGGCGCTACAGTACGGTCGCCGGCAGCGCGACGATTGGAAAACCTCGACGGAGACGCCTCGCACCATTAGGAGACCAGGCCGGCGGCCGAGGGCAACTTCGACTTCTTTGGAGGCGGCGGTGGCGGGCGCGCGCAGAGACGCATGGGGCCCGTGCCCCCGCACGGGCGGCGCAAAGATCGCCCCTTTGCCCGCGACCCGCCTCCACCACCCCCGCCGCTTACCAATGCCCAACCCCTCCGCCACCGCTAAACACCCCACCGCAGTTGAAAACATGCACGCTCCACGCTGTTACGCTCCAAAACCCCCACCGGCCCGAAAACGCCCGCCGAGTTTAACAGCCACCACGAACTTCCCACTACGACCCCAAGATCCCGCGACTCATTAGCCCCCAGTGGCGGAGTGGGCCCGCCTCTCACACCCCCCCCACCACCTACCGAGATACACAGGCGCATGCACCCGCACGGTTTATCATGTCATATGAGGCTGCCGTGGCGGCGTTGGAGGAGACGAGTCCACTATGGCAAAGTCTTTTCGTCATAGTCGCGAGGGACATCGCTTCGATCCCGTACTCAACTTTGGCCCCCGCCTCCATCGGCCCGGCTAAGTCGGACTCCGGGACGGCTACCGCAAACAAACTTCAAAGGGGTAGACTTCGCCACGGCCAACTCCACCGAGCTCCTCGGTGTCATACGTAAACCAACCGAACCTGCGAAGATTGGTGGCGGAGGTTCCTCCAAACCAAGGCAAGGGACCGAGGGCGTGACCGACCAAAAGCGTCATCATGGCGTCTTGGCTTGCATAAGGCCCCCTTGCCATTCCAAAATCGAGAGGAGCCAGCCAAAGACTTCCGGGCGGAGCTTCATGTGATAATGGAGAAATATTGCGAGCCGACACCAGCCACAAAGCAAAGCTCGAGGCCTCCCGGGTCCACAACCCTGCAGCCCACAACCCCGCAGCAAAGACCGCCAAGGTCGAAAAACTTCGCTTTCCCAGATCGCGCTAGGGTCGCCGGCGATAGGACTCCGCGCCCCGCCCCGGAAGAGAGCAAACCACCCCGTCAAACCAACTTATCGGCCAAAGGGACCAGCGGCCGTACAACCAATCGAGACGACCGGGCCCCCCCTAAAGAAAAAGTTAAACCCATCGCCACTATTGCGGGGTAGATAAGGGTCACTACACCAAAGCGGTGTCCATACTTCACCAAAGGGAAAGAGTTCATGGACAATCGGCTAGCTTCCCAAACAAACCAACCGCCGGATCAATCCACACCGTAAGACCAAGCAACCCCCGCGGCACAACCATTACTCCTACACTCCAGCAGAACTATGGGACCCCCTACAGTGCTAGGCTTTAGCTACCAAACCTTCAATCAACCCCCCGTACCATCACCACTCACGGTCGGCCCGCTACGGTGGCCAAACCTACACGATTACACCCCCGAACCCCCGAATCCGGTTTCACCCCAACCCCGCATTACCACCACCCCGCCAATTCCAACCTTACCACCACCACCACCCCCGCCACCGCCCAAGAAAGCAAGAAATGTAGACCACGCTAAACAACCCCACCTCCGCTTACGGTGAAATCTTGGCCATCTCGGGGGGATCAAACGAGGACCACGGCAACAAGCGGCAGAGAAAAGAGCACTATCGCGGGGTGCATCATGTGGCGCGGAGGGCCCCCACAAGAACGATCCAATGGTCCCATGTCCCGATCATGTTTCGCAGCGAACATGAGGCTCAAGGATTACCCCCACCGACGCGATGGTAATCAAGACAACCGTCGCGAGGGTGGATTGTAAACAAAATCTTGGTCGACACGGGAAGCTCGCGAGATATTTTGTTCACCTCCACCAATGACCGCATGAGGCTCGACCGTAACCTCTGGAGCCGGCGGGGAAACCCCCTCTTTGGATTCGGAGGCCAGCGGTCGAGCTATAGGGAAGATAACCCGCCGGTCACCTTCGGGACCAGCCCCACCCTCGGACCCGAAAATATAACCTTCGATGTGGTTGACATGCACTACAACTACAATGCGATCTTCGGGAGGGGCATCATCAACGCGTTCGCGGCAAGATAATCTACCCGGTTTATCTCGCATGAAAATGCCGTCGATTCTTGGAGTTATAGCCGTTTTCGGGGGATCGGGACCTCGCAAGAACCGCAGAGGGGGCGGTGCCCCGGGCAAATAAACGTGCATGCCCTCGAGCAAGACGGGGAAGACACGAGAGGAGAAGGAAAAGAAAGAAAAACCCCGGACCCCGATTAGGACTTCTACAAACCCTAGGCGCCCGGCCGGTGGAGGAAACCAAGCAAATCAGGCTCTTCGAATGGCGACACCAAGGTAGTGACTATCTCCGCAATGTTGGACCCCGACTTCGAGGCGAACCTCACCCATTTCCTCCGCGACCATTGCGACGTTTTCGCTTGGTCGGCCGAGGACCTCGGGGCGTCGGACAGGTCGGATAATCGAGCACAAGCTCAATATCCGAGAGGGGGCAACCCCGTGCAAGCGAAACTCCGCCAAATGTCCGAAGAGAGAAGCGGCAGCACAAGTCGAGGTCAATCGCCTCCTAGACGCCAAAGTGATAAGACCAGGTAAAAAGTACCCAACATGGCTATCCAACGTGGTCCTCGTTAAAAAGCAAGCCTCTCCAAGGACAAGGCAGAACCTCCGAGATGGAGAATGTGCATGGACTTCACAAGTCTCAACAAAGCATGTCCGAAGGGCGACTTCCCTCTACCCCCATCGGCACGCTCGTAAGACGACGCACGCGGGGTGTGAAATGCTATCACTACTCGATTTGTTTCTCGGGGTACCACCAAATACGGATGAACAAAAAGGCGAGGAGAAAACCGGCTTCATAACGCCCACCGGCACATATTGTTTCGGGGAGGATGGGAGGGCCTCGGGAATGCGGGGTCCACCTTCGCAAGAATGACCGCGGAAGTCCTCGCGGACGACAAGGCAATCTCCGCCTACGTTGATGATATTGTTGTGCGAGCAAGCTCGGAAAGCAGACCACATAGCGAGACCTCGAAAGGGCATTCACGAAACTCAGCGGGGGCCGGGCTCAAGTTAAACCCCGCAAAGTGCGTCTTCGAGTCGCGGGGGGGCAAATTACTCGGGTGCCTAGTCTCCGCCAAGGGGCATCGAAGCAAACCCAACCAAGATTCAAGCAATCACAAAAATGGAACCCCGACGAGCACGGGGAAATTGGCACAGCGTCTCCACAGGCCGCATGGCCTCCCCGGCAATTCATCTCAAGGTCCGCGAGCGCGGCCCGCCTTTCTTCGGATCACGAGCATCGGAGCCTTTCGGTGGGGTCGGTACAGCGGCGGGCCTTCGGACGACCTCAAGCGGTACCTCCTCAACGACAACCCTCACAACACGAGCCGGCGAGGGCCTCTTACTCTATGTGGCGGCCTCCCGCACGCGGTAAGCGCGATCCCTTAAAAGAAGTCACCGAACAACACCAAGTGCGACAACTCCCCATCTACTACGTATCGAAGTCCTCGAGGGCCCCAAAGGCAACTATCTTGAGCTAGAGAAGGTAGCCTACGCCGTAGTCATGGCGCAAGAAAGCTTAAACACTACTTTTCGGTCACATGAGATCACGGTGCCATCTTGCTTCCGTTAGAGAACATCTTTAGTAAAACCCCAGTCGGTGGGAAGGATAGCCGGCCGGGCAAGCGAGGCGGGCGATCACGCGATCAAGTTCGTGGGCGAGAACAACAATTAAGTCCCAAGCCCTCGCGGACTTCGTGGCGGGTGGACCCCGACGTATATAATCGGGCGGCAAAGTTGGACCCAATATGGGCGTACACCGATGGAGCACAGGGCTCGCGGCGCGAGGATCGCAGCCATCCTCATCTCACCATCCGGTGTAAAGCTCCGCTACGCAGCGAGGTTGGAGTTCCCATGCACCAACAACATCGCGAGAATAGGAGGCATACATGCGGCCGCCCGAACAAACTTCGCGCTCTATCGGCAAGAAGGGCCATTATCGAAGCGGACTCGAAGTTGTCTCGGGGCCATGTCGAGAAAAGCCGCAAAGCCCAAAACCCGAGCTAAGTACCTTCTCGGGGTCAGGAAAAACGGAGGCCTTCTTCTTGGGCATCACCACAAAAACCATAGCGGGCAGGGACAACGGGCGAGGCCGACGAGCTAGCAAAGGCGTGGCAAAGACAAGGTCCGCTACCGGACGTATTCCCACGAAGTCCTAACCAAGCCGGCCGTTGAAGGACCCCGCCCGGCGGGTTCGCGGAACGCCATAGCAGTTTAAGATTGAGGGCCCCGATAATAGCATACATCAAAGGCCGATTCGAACCCGAGTCAAAGGAAGAGGAAAAGAGGATAGCATGAAAGGTGAGGGGATACGTAATGATCGGCGAACAGCTATACAAGGCATCGGTCACGCCACCATGGCTCAAATGCGTCTCGACCTCCGGGAAGAGCAATCCTCGCGAAGTGCACGAGGGCATCGGCGGCTCACACAACGGACCCCGCGCACTCGTCGGAAAAACATTCGAGGCGGGGTTTCTATTGGCCCACCGCTCTAAGTGACGCAGAGAACCTTGTAAAGCGTTGCGAGGATGCCAACTAACGACCCATCACTCAAACCTCCCGGGGCATCAACCACACCAACGCCGCCCAGCGTGGCCCCTCAAAGATGGGGGAATCGACCTCGTCGGTCCGATGCCGGCAGCGCGCCGGGGAACCTCCGCTACGCGGTGGTAGCCATTGAGTACTTCACAAAATGGATCGAAGCCCGCCCCTAGCAACGATAACCTCGCTTTTCGGTGCGAAGTTTTTCGGCAACAAATCATATGCGCCGGGGTCCCAAGAGAAATCACGGTAGACAACGGCACACAATTCGGCTGCGAGGCCTTCAAACAATTACGCTTCGGATCGGAACCAAGATACACTTCGCCTCCGTCCGGACACCCCGATCTAACGGCCTCGTGGAGAGGGCCAATGGCACAATCCCGCAAGGCATCGGCTCGAAAATTCAGGGCAAGCCAAAGGGGTACACAGGCGGAACATCTCACACCGGTGGTTTGGTCACATAACACCTCCGAATGCGAGCAACAAAGTTCACCCCATTCAAGCTCTTGTTCGGGGAGGAGGCCGTGCTCCCGAGGAGGAACTAACCCACGGCTCCCCAAGAACAACCCTCGCGCCAACAAGAGAACCCCTCGCTCGACGGTGACCTTGTCGAAGAAGTCCGCAATCGAGGCCGTCCTCAACCTCCGCGCATACCGGCCAAGAAACACGCAAATGGCGTAACAAAAGGTCAAGCCCCGTGACCTCGCGGTCGGGATTTCGCGCTCATCGAGGGGAAGCAAACGCTCAAATGGCGGGGAAAAATTTGTGGCCAAGTGGTCGGGACCCTTCCTCGTCACAAAGTCAACAAGACCCGGCTCATATCACCGCAAGACCTCGATGGAAACGACCTACCACGCACGGAACATAGGCGACCTCCGCAAATACTATCCATAGCGGCGCCACACCCTCGGCGTTCGCGGTATAAAGATTTCCTTGTTCATTTTTGATTTTCCTTTCCTCCCTTTTAAGTTTCTTGTAAGACTCTATCATGTAACTCGGGGCTGCACTCTTTTTCCTCGCGAAGGGCGCGAGGTTTTAACGGTGGCAAAGACACCCCATTTTATCAATATCTGCCAGATATTTCCCGGGAAGAACTTGTCTCCGCTATGTCTTCAAAACACAACAGAAAAGGGGCGAAGCGGTGACTCTCCGCCCTAATCGGCGGACTTTCGACAAGGATGATTGGCCCGCCCGGCTCGGCCTCCGCTAGCACCCCGAGCTAAGCCAAACATGCCGGGGCTCGCAAAAATCAAACCCCGACGCGGACCCCGAATATGGGCGTGGGCGGAGGTACAAAAGACAGCGCACCCGGCAAAATGTGCCGGGGCTCGTAAAAACCAAACCGACGCGGACCCGAGTATGGGCGTGCGGAGGTACAAAAAAGCCGCGAACCCGGCAAAAAACGCCGCCAGGGCTTTCGCGAACATCAACCCCGACGCGGACCCCCTAGTATGGGCCGCGGCGGAGGTAAAAAGACGCGCACCCGGCAAAACGTGCAGGGGCTCGCATAAAAACCAAACCCGACTTGGGGACCCGAGTATGGGCCGCGCGGAGGTACAAAAGCCGCGAACCCGGCAAAAACGGGCCGGGCTCGCGAACATCAACCCCCCGACGGACCCCTAGTATGGGCCGTGCGGAGTAAAAGACGCGCACCACGGCAAAACGTGCGGGGGCTCGCAAAAACAAACCCCCGACGCGGACCTCGAGTATGGGCGTGCGGAGGTACAAAAAGCCGCGAACCCGGTAAACGCGCCCGGGCTCGCGAACATCAACCCCCGACGCGACCCCTAGTATGGGCCAAGAGGTTAAAAAGACGCCGCACCCCGGCAAAAACGTGCGGGCTCATAAAAACCAAACCCGACGCGGACCCCCGAGTATGGGCCGGGCGGAGGTACAAAAAGCCGCGAACCCCGCAAACTTCGGGAGGCTCGTGGGCATCAACCCCGACGCGGACCCAAAGTATGGGTAAAGGCGGAGGTACAAAAGGCCGCACAAGACCGGCAAAACACGCCGAGGGCCCGCAAGACGCACCGACCGACGCGGACCCCGAGTGTGTGGCCTATGCGGAGGTGCAAATTACCGCACCCGGCAAAACACGCCGGGGCTAGAAAACCAAACCTCGACGCGCTCCGAGCAAAACAAGCGGGGGTTCGCGAATGACACGCAAAAAGCTTGCAAAGTGTCAAAAACTCCATTCACAACAAGTGCAGCACCAAGGACACCAATACAAAGCCACCCAAGACAACGCACCAAACTGACTCCACCAACAAAAGGACCTTGACTTCACGCCCTCGCAGCAAAGGACACCCACCTAACCCCATCAAGTCAAATAAAGAGCCACCCACCACCGTACAACCCCCACACCACTATAAAACCGGCTCCACCAACATCCCAACACCACACCACAAAACCCACAAGTTAAGAAGGGGCATTACCAAAGCAATGCCCCTAGAACTAGCAAACCCACGCTCTTACTGGCGCGTGCCACAAACCTCGCAATAATCAACGACCGCCGCAATCTCACCCGCGGCACGCAATGGAAAATGTAAAAGCACCGGCAACCAGCGGCGCAACAAGGGCTCCCAGCGGGAACACACAACCACCAAAGTCGACCACTTGGCACCGCTTGGCGCTTGAATCCATCGCTCGGCCGGAGCCCACCCACCGGGGCGAATCGCAATGGAGAATGTAACATCCTCCCCGGCGACAAGACGCCAAAGGAATCAAAGTTCGGCCAATGGCGAGCCTGGGAGTCCATCTATCGAACTAACAAAAACAAGACAAAGCTGCTGCGCCGGGCGAGCCCGCTCCAACCGGGCCTGCGGGAAGGGCGAGGGCGGCAAGTTTCAAACCATCACCCCGACACCACATCGACCAACTCGGAGCACCCTCGGCGCCCGGAGCGGACAAGCAACCCCGCACCCACATGGATAGGAACGGGAGGCCTCGGGAAAGCCAACTAGCGTGCAACCTCGTTAACCTCGAAACCAGGGGTAACCTTGGGCAACCCGGTAGAGAAGCCGAAGCTAGTCGGTTTCCTCCTCCATAAGCAAGGAAAGCATTGCGGATAGCCAATGCGCCCGCATAAAGCATGTACCCAGCGGTCGAGGGCAATGGAAAACTGTCGCCTCGCCCTCACAAATAACAAAACCCTACAACTAACACCCGCAAGTCGCCGAGCCTCGCTAAAAGAAGCGAGGGCGTGCCGCGCAACAACTAACACCCCGCGAAGTCGGGCCGAGCCTCGCTAAAAGAAGGAGGGGCGTCGCCTGGCAACTAACCCCCGCAAGGCAACGAGCCTCGCTAAAAGAAGAGCGGAGGGCGTCGGCTTAACACCACCGTGGAAGACAACGAGCCCGCTAAAGAAACCAGGGCGTCGGCGTGCAACTAACACCCCGCAAGTCGGCCGAGCCTCGCTAAAGAAGCAGAGGGCGTCGTCTGGCGCAACCAACCCCCCGCAAGGCAACGAGCCTCGCCAAAGAAGCAGGGGCGCGCCTTGCGCGGCTAACACCCCGCAAGACAACGAGCCTCGCTAAAGAAGGAGAGGGCGTCGTGCAACTAACCCCGCAAGTCGGCCGAGCCTCGCTAAAGAACCAGGCGTCGCCGGGCGCAACTAATACCCCCAAGACGCACGAGCCTCGCTAAAGAAGCCAGAGGGCGTCGGCTGGCAACCAATACTCCGCAAGGTAGCGAGCCCGCTAAAGAAGCGTGAGGCGTTGCTCGCCCATCTAAATACTCCACCAGCGGCGAGCCTCGCAAAAGAAGAAGAGGCCCTCACGCAATGTCATCTACGCAACCATTCAAAACCCCGCCGAGCGGCATTTCCTCGCCAACAACACAAGCAAAACGTCATTTGCCCATGGCCCCAAGCGCCAACATATTTACAAAAACCCTGCGAAGGGGGCAATTTCACAACAACCCCGCGAAGGGGGCCAATTTTACATCAACCCCGCGACGGAGAAAAATTTTACAACAACCCCACATGAAGGGGGACAATTTCACAACAACCCCGCGAAAGGGGCCAATTTTACATCAACCGCGACGGGGACAAATTTTACAACAACCTCGCTAAAGGGCATCTCCGAGCCAAAAGCCCCAAGAATGAGATCACGCTAGCCACTTCCTCAACAAACCTCTCCAACACTTCCTCCACAAGGATCGCCGAGACTTCGCTCCACGAACTCCGCCACGTCAACCACCTCGGCGTCAAGAAACGAACCTCCACCTACTCCTCCCGACCAACCCCCCTCCGCCAACGTCCCTCGGCCAAACTCGCCGGCCCCCACAACGGGGAGCAGCCTAACAACGAGGGAGTGGCCCGGGAGCACTCTCCGCCCGAAACACACGCCGCAAGTCACGCGCCTCTAGCTCCGTCGATTCCGGCCGGCACAATCACCGCACCCTCACGGTCCACCACCTCAAACTCAACCCTACCAAGCGCAATAGCGGCGGCCTCCTCATCCCCGAGGTCCTCGTCCATGAGCCGCGGGCGGCCCGCCCGAAGTACCGTCCGTTCCACTTGGCGATCCGACAGGTCATATTCACGCCCGGAGAAAACCCCCGCGGCCTGGTTCTTCACATCATACCTCTAGTGTACGCCCACCAAAAAGCTTCGGCCGATCCGGGGTACTTCATCATCGCGTGAGCCCGGTCTCCCCGAGATGAAAATGTCTTGGTAATTCATCATGAGGGGGATGACATTGAGCACCTCCCGCCTTGAGCCCCGCAGATCTGCAGCGAGCTAAGGGTCGAGAAAAACACGCCCGCAAAGTTCAACACCCGACCATAGCGATTAAGTAAAATGCTAAACAACTTTGGTTGACTAACAAAATAGCAGCGCAATCAAACACGATTAACCTTCAACCTCTCTCGAGTGCACGAGTATATTTGAGAACCTCCGGCGAGGCCCCTAACTCCCTACACACGTCACAAGACATCACTCCGCGAGGTCTCAACCCATTTCGGGGAAGCGGCGCTGGAGCCGCCGGTCCCGGCGTGCACCGGGTGGCGGCGTTATGCGTCACCTTCCGCAGAGGCACCTTCACGAGGCAGCTCCGCCATCTTGGTCAACCCTCGCCTCTCACCGGCGGCCGGGCGGCATCCTCCGGGGCCCCACCACACAAAGAACCTCGTCGTCCCGGCCTCGAGTACAGCCGCCAAAGCCTGCATGAAGATAGGGTCGTAAAAAAGCACCAAGGACATTCCAACCGGACAACAAGCATCACGAAACAAAAAAAAAAACCTGTACGTAGCGGCCGCGGCGCCTGGGCCTCCTCCATGGCCACGTCATGTCCAACATCCATAAAGAACTTCTTCAAAACCTCCCCGGGTAGCGGAGGCCCTCGTCCCTCCCGGCGCGCCGTCCATCTCTCTTTCTTCGGAAACTTGAGCTTGTGGGGCTCATTGAGATGTGGGCACCCGCGGCTGCGCAAAAGTGTGACCAAGCGCCATCGCCCCACGTACCCTCCGAAGCGCGCCGCATGATGAACCGGCGCGGAGTCACGGCGGAAGCGTTGACCGACCCACTCGGCGAAGGCACCGGGCTCCACGGCGGGCAAGGGGCAGAGCCGTCGCTACTCCCGGCGTCCACTAGAACATCGTGTCGAGGGTCTCCTTCACCGAAAGCATCCCCGACCCGCAGCGTCATCGCAGCGAGGACGGCCGTTGCTCCAACTCCGCCACCTTCTTCGGCGCGGTCTCCTCCGGACCTAGCCTCGCGCCTCGGTGACGAGGTCCACGTTGCGGCGGGATGTCTCCACCACTTCGTCATGCGCCTTGCTACGGAACCCTCTCCCGCAAGGAGGCATAGGCCTCCACTGTTTCTTCAACTCCCATCGGCGTGCCACCTCCCCTCGGGCGCGCTCCACCTCGCGGGCCCGCCGCGGGACCTCCAGCGTCCTTCGCGTCGCGTCGGCGGCGCGGCGCCGCAAACGCAGCGCGGGACCCGAGGATCTCGGCGGCCTTCACCGCGATGTCATCTTCTAGCTCCGGCCGGGAGGCGGAAGGGCGGCCGGTGCTCGGCCTCCGAGGATTCGCGACGCGCCCGTACACCGTGCCAAGAAAGCGCCTCCGCCTCGTTCGATTCGAATTGGCATTCCCGATATCCGGGGCGTGTACAGAATCGGAGCCCGGTCCACCGGAGCAACCTCTCGCGAACCCGGGGGGAGTCGGCGCCGACACCAAGGCCATGCCCCCGCTTCCCGCCGATATCCGCGTCATCGAGTTCCCCCTCTACCTCCCGGCCCCCACCGGGATATGGCACCCGGTCGGCGGGGCGGGCGGACCCGAAGGCGCCACATGAAGGGGCGCCGCGGAGGTACTCGAGCCCGCAAAGCTCAGACGACACCTCGACCATCGCCGTCTTAGGGTCGGCCGCGGCGCGCGGAACAATGGCATCGGCGGAGTCTCCGAGCGGTGGCGCCCGGCACCTCCTCCGCCGGGACATCCTCAACCTCGTGCGGAGAGTCCGCCTCTCCTCCCTCGCGGCGGAGTCCCCGCGACAACTTAGGGAAGAACCCGGTCCCCCACCGAACCAAGGGCCGGCCATCCTCCTCGCTCTCGGCTGGAGCTGGTGTCATGAATAAGCGAACCCGCCCGGCCGCCAAGTGGAGGGCGACCGACCGGGCGCGGCGGGCGCGGCGCACTTCGCCCCGCGGGACGTGGCAGCCCGTGTCCAAAGCGGGCCGCCTTTACACCTTTGCCCCCACCACGCCCACGTGGCTACCGTGGGACCATCCGGCCCGTCGAAGCCCTCTTCTTCCGTGGCTTGCTCGTCGACCTTTGCCCCCACCTCCTCCGGTTGGGGGCGGTCAGGTTACAAAATGCCGAACCGGTCAAACACCGGTTCAGCCTTCGATGACTCCCGGGGCCAAGCGGATCCGCTTGTACTCCGCGCCCCTCGCACTTCCCAATCAGCTCCTCGGTCCGCCCCTCGACCTCAACAAGGACCCGGCTCATCGCCGACTTACGAGAGCTCGACCTTTGGATCTGATGCTCCCACAGAACCTCGAACTCCACCTTCGGAGACTTCGGACCCAAACTCCGCGGCTTATCGACATCCTCCACCTCCGGCCACGCTGCGAGGCGGCGGCTGGCGAAGACCCTCGCCGCCACGAATTCCTCCACGAGGATCCCGCCCGTCGGGTATCCGGACATGTTAGTCAACATGGCTTTGCTCCGCGCGGGGCATTGGTCTCCACCCACCGCCCTTCCGGCTGGTCGCCAAAGGATTCGCGTAGAGCCCTCGCGAGTCCATTGCCTCAGGCGGCTCATAGTAAAACCACGCCCGACAACCGATCCGTGACCACTTACTCTTCTTCGCCGCTACGCTGGCGGCGGCCGGGCGTGGTACGTGAGTGTAGACCGCGGCGTCTTTGCGCCAATCGCCGCAGCCGCGCACGATCCCACGGGCGGCGGGGATGCACGCGATGGGCGTGCGGGGAAGGCCTCCACGTCCCGAACGCCTGCGAGCGCGGCAGCCTGCATTTAAGATGGCCGGTTCGTGAAGCACGCGGGTTCGATTGGTGGAAGCGGAGTCAAAGACGCCTCATCACCCAACACCGAACTCCGCCCGCGAGGGAAGCGCAGAGCCGGGCGGTGAAGAACTCCTCGCGAACACCACAACCTCGTTGTCACGAGGTTTGGGGATACGATCACCCCGGGGCGCCGGGCCTTCGCCTTCAAGATAACCCGGCTCCGGCGTACTCCTTGAGCCGGTTTCCCCACCTTGCGGGGGAGAACATCGGCGTCGGAGAGGTCTCCTTGGGCTTACCCTTCGCCGCATCTCCAACCCTCGCCATCCTCCACCACAGAAACTCGAACTAAAACCCCTAAAAGGAAAACCCCGACACTTCCGGCCCCCCGCGTTGAACAGAACGAGGGCAAGCGGGGAAACAAGAGTGAACAGAGGACGGGTGAATGCGGGAGAGTAAAACTTGAGAGCTTGAGAACTTTTACGCAAGCGGCGGCACCGGCTATTTATAGGGGCCAAAGCACTCGCCTGAACGGACCGAGGACAGCCAGGGATCTGCCGCCACGCACACCGACGGTTCGTATCCAACGCCTCGATTCAGCTCAAGAACTCAACCGCCTCACCCACGACAAAACCTAACGTGTCAAAACGAATCCACAACCGGCCCAAAGAAGAACTAGGGCGCCGCCGGGCAGGATAGCCCCCAGAACGCCGAGGCCGCCCGCGGGCCTCCCTCTAAGGTTTCCGTTGCTTCGGCCCGGACAAGACCGGACCAAACCCCGAGGGGCTGCTGCTGGGGAGGGACCCTCGCCGAGGGACCCCCAAGAGCTCCCGGGCCTGAACACGACACCCCCCGCAGCGGGGGCGGCGACCAGCCCACGGCACCCGCAGCGGGGAAAGCGAGGTCAAAGATGACACCCCGCGAGGGCGAGGGCGTAGGGACAACACACACTTTCAAGTAGCGGGAAGGGAGGCCAAAGATGACACCGCAGGCGCGGCGGCAGGCCAACACGGCACCCCGCAGGCGGGGGCGCGAGGCCAAAGATGACACCCGGGGGCGCGGGGCGGCGGAGCCAGCACGACATCTCGCAGCGCGGGGACTGGCAGCCGAGGCCCAGATGACACCCGAGGGCGGGGGGGGAAGGGGCAGCGAGGTCAACACGACACCCGCGAGCGCGGAGGGCAACGAGAGCAACAACACCCCCGCAGCGCGGGACAGCGGAGGCCAAAGATGACACCCAGCGCGGGGGCGCGAGGCCGGGCACGACATCCCGCAGCGCGAGGGACGGCAATGAGGCCAAAAGATGACACTTCGAGCGCGGGGGCAGCGAGGTCAACACGACTTTTAGCAGCGCGGGAGGGCAACAGAGCAATGCAACACCCTCGCAGCGCCGGGACACGCGGAGACCAAAGACAACACCGCAGCGCGAGGGGCAACAAGATCCGGATTGACGCCCCGCAAAGGCACGGGGTGGCGAGCGAGATCCTAAACACCCCACGGGTGCGTGGGCGTGAAGCAAGAGGAAGACCTCCGCGAGCGGGGGCGGCGGAGCCCAGTTTAACTCGGGGGCCAAGGCGGCACAAGAAGGGAGAAACCCTAATAGAGCCTAAGGCGCGTCGGGACGTGTGTTTTTACCTTTCCACCCTGTGTGGGGTTTGTACTGCCTTGCCCCTGCGGGCCCTAGACGTAAGTGGCAAGCGTGTCGTGTCCTCGATTTGTAACTACAAGAATACCAATCGGACGCCTATAAATAGGGACCCGGGGACGTATGAAGGGACGGTTGGTGGGCACTTTCATGACCTATCAATCTAAAAAAAAAGACGTTTTTCTTGGGATCAGCACTTTTGCCCACGTCACGCTCCCGGGGACCCGACTTGCCGGGCCCGGCCACTCGTGTTCCCACCCCCGTGGGAAACCCTCACTCCTCCTCCCACCACCCCGGTGGCAAAGGGCAGGAGGGTAGGTGTGTACCCCACGGATGTAGAGCTTGGTGACAATTTGGAAGAACCTCCGAACGCACCAAGGGGAAGACCCGTTGGGAGGGGCATAGCGAGGGATGCCCTAGGATCGGCAAGGCCACCTAGAATGCCGACGAAATTCGCGGAGAACGCCGCCGAATAGCAGGGTAGAGGGGAAGTTGACCTACAAGCAAGACTGTAGTAGATGTGTTTGTCGATTAGATGTAGATGGGATCAAATCGGCCATGAACCTCTTTATTATATAGAGGAAGGTGGTCTTATCCTTTTTAGGAAACCGTCCTTGGACGTTTCCAATCTCCAAAAACTGACCCAAACACGATTAGGAAAGAGATCGGTTCGGGATCGTATGGACACGGCCCATCACGAACTGACCGGACATTTGGATCGAGGGCTCGGCCGGACGCTCCGGTCACTAGAGTCCCGATCGATTCTAGAGAGCTCAAACATGCCAAAACGCCTGGCCGACCGGACGCACGACCGGACGCTCCAAAATGACCGACATGTCGGCCCTTGGCGTCCGGTCATTTCCAGAGAGCTCTGAAAATGCACCTTCTTGACCGGACGCACTTGTGGTTGACCGGACGCTCTGGTCGCCAGCGTCCGGTCACTTCTAGCGAAGCCCGTTTTGATCTTCCTCCAAAATTTGGCTAAGTCTGAAAATTTGCCATGTCTTAGACCAAGCCATTTTTGGGTGTCAACAGAGCAATGGATAGATTTATTATAAAAGAATCAAGCGTGCTTTCGGTAACGAGGTAATTGATCTAGATCAAGGTCACGCACTTGAGGTTCAAGAAGTTCCTATTGATAACACAAATGATGAAACGGATAATGATGGTGATAACAGTGAGTAGGGCCCTGACAGTGAGAATATTGGTGATTCTTTTCAGCCTAATATATTTGATCCAAGATATTGGGATTCACTTACTCCTAAACAGATAGATATTTTAGCACAAAAGGACCCCAGAAGAGACTTGTTAGTTCATAAAGGTCCCAAGGATAGATATTATAGAAGGTTTTCTACATTATTCTATACTAGAATTCTACCAAATGGAGAGCATTGTGATAGAGATTGGCTTGTCTATTCTAAGGAACTTGATAAAGTATTTTGCTTCGCTTGTAAATTATTTACAAAAGGGCGTAGAAAGGGTCAATTAGCAAATGAGGGGTATAATGATTGGATACATCTCGTTACTACGCTTTAAGAGCATGAGACAAGCACAAATCATGTTTTGAATATGACCACTTGGTATGAGTTATGTAGTAGGTTGCAAAGTGATGAAGCTATTGACAAAAGCGCTCGGCGACAACTTGAGAGAGAAAATGACCATTGCGTAAAAGTATTATTCAGAATTGTTTGCATTATTAAATTTCTTGCCAAGCACAGTCTAGCATTTCACGGTACTAACAGCTAGGGATGAAAGTGGTATGGATAATCCTCCGCACCGATCCGTTCGAATCCGAATTTTAAGGATATGGAGAAGTGTTTTTAATATCCGTGAGGATGCGGATAATCCGAATCCGACTATATGCGGATGTGGCGTAGGATATGGTATTGGCAATATCCGGCGGATATGGATTATCCGATAATTAAACGCGGATTATCCGATGCGTATAATAGGATATCCGAATATTTTAAGTCCCAAACACAACAATAATTTAAGTATCTTTTTTGCTATATATAGAATGGTATTTCAATGATTGCATATTTGCTTAATTTAGGTGTTATTAGGCAACGGAGATGACACATGTGATTGTCTATTTTCTCATTTGCCTAAGCCTAATATATGAGACACCAGCGACCGACCAATTCCTTTCGGCATTTTTGCAGCCGCTGGTAAGTTCCTCTCCGTCTTTCTATTATTCTTGATCCATGTATCTACTAGACTACTACTAGACTACCATTCGTCTTCATTCGGGCGGCATTTTTGCGAACACACGCATGATCAACTTTGCATCGCGCTTTTATTAATTTTATATTGATGGTGATTATTTTGAGTTGCATTGCTGCAGTTTTGGTTAAAAATTATTTTTCATTATAAAAAATAACATGTATAAGCATATATTATCCGATTTCTAAAAGTCCGCTTCGCTCCGACACCGGTCCGAATCCGTACCATTTCCGACATCCTAAAAACCGTATTCGCATCCGAATCCATACAATATCCGATCCGCTCCGAATCCCGATTAGAAAAGGAGGATTAGGATATGGGAGAGCCATTATCCGCTCGATCCGATCCGATCCGTTTTCATCCCTACTAACGACAAACTATATGAAGATAGCAATGGAAATTTCTTAGGTTTGATAGAGATGTCGCGCAAATTTGACCCAGATTATCCAAGAGCATGTTCGTCAGTATTACAAGTGAAGAAACTCATCTTCATTATCTTGATCGAAAGTTGCTTGCTTACGCTATTAAGTCTGAAATCATAAGGAAAATAAAGAGAGCCAAGTATTTCTCTGTCATACTTGATTGTACCCCGATGCAAGCCACCAAGAACATATGTCTTTAATAATAAGATATGTGCATTCATCTTGAGATAATATTTCCATAGAAGAATCCTTTATAGGATTTATAGATGTAAATGATACATCCAGGACAACAACTTTTTGAGGTGTTGGAGAATGAACTAAAGTGTCTTGATCTTGATATTGATGATGTGAGAGGCCAAGGTTATGACAATGGGTCAAATATGAAAGGAAAACATCAAGGGGTGAAAAGGAGACTTTTGGGTGTAAATCCTAGAGCTTTTTATTCTGCTTGTGGTTGCCACAGTCTTAATTTGACACTTTGTGACATGGCCAAGACTTGTGGTAAAGTTAAAGACTTCTTTGGAACCATCCAACACATTTATACAACTTTTGCTAATTCCACTAAGAAATGGCAGATTATAAAGATATCATAACAACATTGACTCTCAAGTCCGTGTCGGCTACATGATGGGAGAGTCGTGTTGAAAGTGTTAAAGCTACCGGATTTTTAGTGCGCCCGATTCCAACCACCGATGGCTTCCGACGGCATTAGCTTCTCCATGGCGCTCAAGCAACTCCTCGACAAGAACTTCCTCAAGATCAACGATCGCCGACGAGATTGAAGCTCGCCTTTAACGGCCGCCGGCGAGATTGAAGCTCGCCTTCATCGCATGGAGCACGTCTACGCCAACCCTAAGATCAGGCGCCTCGCTACGCTCCACGGCGACGCCGAGGGGCGACTCAGGCCATGGCTGCCGCCCCGGGCCGCGGCGCCCCAGCGCCCTCGCCCGCCGACGCCATCGACGACGACACCAACCTCGTCGCCCGAGCGACGTCGATCAGCTCACCACTCCCACCATCCTTGACATCACCGGTGATCCCTAGAGGAGGGAGGCGACGCTGGCATGAGGGGGGGCTGCCGCCGCCCCTCCTCTTCCACTCCACGTCATCATCGAATCGTGTTAGGATCGGGACTTTTTGGTGTGAAGGAGATATTCTCAATCTATAAGGGAGTCTCCTATTAGGAAAAAGAATAAGAGATTGCTTGTAAAAGTATTCGGAAATATAAGGAATCCTTCGGAGATTGCTTGAGATACAAGTCTCATAGGGAGAGCTATATAAACAAGGAAGATGTAATCTTTTTAGGGGCAAGCAATAAAGGAAAATATTCCAGCTCTCCGGCCTCCCGGCGCCGCCGCCCCCCCCCCCCCCCAGGCGCACGCTGTTGCCCTAGGGCAGCAGCGCCACCACCGCTAGCACCGCCGCTGCCGTGTCACCGCCGCCCCTCCGAACACGGTTATGACAAGAGAGCGTTGGCAGTTGGGGTAGGGAAGGGTCAGCAGCTTGATTGGATCTCACCAGATGGGGGAAGAGGCCGCTGGGGTGGGGAGCTCGCCTTCGTTGGCCAGGGATGCGCCATGGCCGCGAGTCGGTAGGTAGGTGCGTTGCGCGAGAAAGAGAGGAAGCGAGAGATGTGTGAATTTGGAGAGAGCGACTGCGGCGTCTGTCTAGAACCGATAAGCGATGAGGCGATCCGAACGATGTATCGACGAACGGGTCGGACACCCGTGGCCTACAATTTCCGTAATGAAGAACGCTCCATCGACGTGATCTTAAAGTAACCGAGCATTTCATCGACTCGATGAATTGATGAAAGTATGGCACGAACCCGTTAGCTTCCATGTCAACCATTTGTCCACGCCTTTTCCCCAAAAGCTGGACAACTGAACCCATGGACTCCTCTGGGACCTCACAACAGTTGTACATGCACTATAATTTGGAAAGGAGAGTGACGCAAACCATTCAATCAGTTATCTCAATTCTCAAAATTTGGAGAAGGGACTATACACTTGATAGTTTTCTATATATATGATATATCCCGACATGGAAGAATCTGAACTCTGAAGTAACAGTTGTTAATTTTGTAGTGAGAATTGACAATCGAGATGGCCTAGCACTAGCAGTGCTACTGAATGAACGTCGCTGCGAGGAACATGTCCTCCTCGCTCCCAATCCACCCGCACTGGCCGCAGCGGTCGGCAGCACGGCAGCACCCGGTGATGGCGCCACCGCCGTGTGTCCTCTCCGTGGCAACGGCGGGGCCGCCATGGACAGCAGCCTTGACCTCGACGAGCAGCTTGGGCGCCTTGCACCCGCGGCCCACCTGGGAGAGCGTGAGCCACCTCTCCGCCGGCTGCGACGCCGACGACACGTCGGCCCACGGGAGCTCGGCCCGCGCCAGCACCCGGGACGACGGCCTCACCCGCGCTCTTCCGCCCAGTAGCGCCGCCGCCAGCCCGGCCGAGGACGACGACGACGGCCTCCACCGCAGCTCGAACGCGATTCCCCCGGCCCCGACGGCCGCAGCAGCGGGATGCTGTCCACCGCCCCAGCGCTCGAAGCGCGCGAGCTCGCCCCAGCGCAGGTCGTCCCCGGCGCCGCCGCACGGGACCTCCCGCGTGTCCACGCGCAGCCGCCGCCGCCCGTCCCCGGCCGGCACGTAGTACCTCACGAAGAGGCTTCCGCCGCCGCCGCGCTGCTCCAACTGGTCATGCTCTAGGCCGTGCACCCTGACGACCCTGACGCCGAGCTCGAGGCTCGGCTGCTGCACCCTCCCCAATCCTGTCATTAAGGTACGCACTCGATGTCTCGATCGCGCTTCTTCTTGCAGCGAGCGCTCGATCGTGCTTCTTCTTGCAGCAAGCTCAGCTAGTTGAGTCAGCTGCGGTTCGTGTTGGCGCGCTGGGCTGACTGGTGAGCGAGCTCATGTGTGTAGAGTCACATGTGCAGGCTCGGATATATAGGCGGCAGACGGCAGTGCTTTGTGGCGATTACCACTGCTTTGTGTGCTCGTGGAAACGGGCCACAACACAGCCGAGTCATCAACTTTCTAGTGGAGGTTGGCCTCCGCCTTGATTGATCTCCGTCCCCGGCCGCGTGAAGTGAACCCTTGGGCGTGTCAAGGGTGGTTTGGCCATTGAGGAGGCACAATCGTGATTAGTGACCGGTGCCGATGATAGATAGATCGATGATAACTAGATAAGGATGCATGTGTCGCGTGCAAATGGCGAGCCCTGATATGGTTAATTAGTAGGTTAATTACGTGTGTTCGAATCTATCCAACGAGGGCAGCAGCCTGGCCGGACATGATGCGTTTGCTTTTGCTTCTCAGTCGATTGGTCCATCGTCCAGTTTGTTTAATACATATTGGAGCGAGCGATCGACCGCTTTTGATCGACGCACGCACGGGGAAATTGGGGGAAAATAAAGCAACGCCCACGTATGCATGGGATGGGATTCGGGATTCGGATAGCCAGATGAGGATGCTCACGGGTGCTATTACACCTCGGACAGACGCGGATGCCTAGTTTACTAGCCCGCCAGTTAATTAGACGCCGCTTTTGCCATAGCTAAACGTGTTCTATCGCTGATTCGTGCTCAGAGATCTCCGGCCGGTACGTAGTGTGATGAGGGAGGGAGGGCGTTGCTTGTAGTTGTAGTGCTCGGTTGACCCGAATCCACTGCCTGCGTCTGCGTGCATCAGTGGCTTGGCTGGAGAAAATGGTGGGGGACGCCTAACACTCACTTTGGCTTTGAATGGGATGTGTCGACAAGTTCAATTAGGAGCAGCAACACCACATTTCACTAACGTGTTGCTAGCATTATTGCAGCGCTGGTCAGCTCTCCTTCCATCTCCATTGGGCCCATCTGATGAACCATACTCCCAATCATTCATGTACGAGCCAGTGGCAGCGTCTTAGCTCTTGCCATGTTGAGTCGTTGACCACGCAAAAAGATGGTCAAGTTGCGTTGGATCAAGTCCCAGCCACAGGAGAGGAGAGTGTTTCAGGATTTCCGCACTACAAGCAAAGCTGTCTCTGATATGATACACGATACTGTACAAAAAGTCCAAGCCGTATTCACATTATGAGCCTGTTCGGCCGTACATACGTCTTTGTGAGAGAAAGTATTCTTTGGGCTGATCTTTATGAGAAAAAATCTGCGACCTACGGGCCGATAAGCCAAGCGAACAGGGCCATGTGTATGAGCAAAATATAAACAAGGTCAACGCCTAAATATACTGTTACACAACAAAATACTTTTGATTTTTCATCTTGAGAGAGGGAGGGAGAAACAAGGCTGAATGGGAATGGCACAAAGGCGCCGGAATTATTCCAAAAAATGAATCTGTGGTTGAAATCATGGTATAAATCGACATGTCTCTCTGACTACAAAGCAGTGAGGAGCTTATTTGCAGCACAGCGAAGTCAAGAGATGGAGCTACTGTCAATTATGCACTCGAGTCTGCAGTTGCCTTTTCTCGATCAGCTTCAATCATGGCTTTGATGTAGAATTCACCTGCTTTGTAGGAAGATCGAACCATTGGCCCAGATGCCACATAGCGGAACCCCTGCCATTTACAACAAAGACAAGGCGATTTTTTCAGCACCCCCAGCTAAGTATGAACAATGCAGAAAATGACTGCTTGAAGCTCATTAACAATGAGAGATTCTAGGAACTAATAAGAATGGCAGTGATCAAGTCTGCAAATGAATCGATGCTGCAGCATAGGTGTAAATGCAAGTTTCTGGAGCCTCATTTCGCTAACACAACTAAGTTTGGATTACTAAGGTAGAATCAGACAAGGAAAGAACATTCTATTGATGATTCTTATTTTGGAAGCATTCCAAATCGCCAAACAACGATGTTTAATAATCAGCAAAGAGGCATCAGGCTCGAGAATCGTGTTTGTTTTGTATAATTGTGAAATTTAGTATTATGGTTGATGATAGGCTTGCCATGTATATAGGATGTAGCAAAGGAATGTGGCTTGCTCTAAATGCACCATACAAAGTAAAAACCAAAGGACACATTCGCGAAAGATAGGCATACCATTTCAACACCAAGGGCCCGGTACTTCTCGAACGCTTCAGGCGTAACATACTCAGAAACAGGCATGTGACGTTTTGATGGCCTCATGTACTGGCCAAATGTTATAACATCAACACCGGCAGCACGCACTTTTTCCATGGTGCTAATAACCTGATCTGGAGTCTCCCCACAACCCAGCATTATTGATGTCTTCGTAAGGGTACCAGGAGGAGCATACTCTTTTGCCATTTTCAGAACATCAATAGATTGTTTGAAATTTGCACGGTAGTCTCTGACATTTCTTTGAAGCTCTTCCACTGTTTCAATATTGTGCGCAAAAACATGCAATCCAGAAGTTGCAACCTTCTCTACACAGCTTCGGTCTCCATGGAAATCAGGTACTGCAAAATTAGTAGTAAGGGTACAGAATATGGAATGGTTAGTGCACTAATTTGATGATCAACTCCATACTAACATGCAAGTAACCAAGCATACAGTGAGGAAAATGTCTCTTACCGAGTGCTTCAATAAGCATTTCTGGCTTCAAAGCCTTTAACTTTTGTACTGTTTCAGCAAAGTGACCACTGCCCTGATCAGGCAGATCATCCCGGTCAACACTCGTAATAACTATATATTCAAGACCCCACGAGGCAATAGCTTGAGCAACATTGGAAGGCTCATCAGGATCTGGTGGAGGGGGTGTTCGAGATGTCTTGACATTACAGAATCTGCAAATCAGTAATTTCTCAAATTCATAACCAACTATGGGCCTTAAGTTCATTTCTTCAAAATGTGAATTCCACATCACAAACAGCAAACATGCTTGCCATGCAGGCTTACACAAAAAACAAAACTATTGACGAAGCGGCTAAAACTATACAGCCTAAACAACAAAACCTGCAGGTACCCGAAAATGGGCATCACACACACAATAGAATAAACATATTTTATACAGAACCTGCAGGTACCCCCATCGCTAGATAGAACTACACAGTGGCATCTATGAATTTGTAAATTCAGATATAGAAGAACATTCTTGCGTTGCAAAAGCTAGAGCACTACAAAAGCACCTAAAAATCCAGAAGAAACATCTGAACATATGAGGATGCAAAATCAGATCATATGAATTCAAAAGCTCATGAAGCAAGATAGCTGCAGCATGTCAGTCTAAATGTCTACCATACACAAGCAAGTGAAGAGCACATTCCAATTTCTAATATATTGAATCCGAGCATAACGCAATAAGGTCTCAGATCGCACAGCCTAGACATCTAAGCATCTGTCCACGGTACCACAAACAAAGCAGAAAAATGAGCACGACGAATCTCTTACCTGCATCCGCGCGTGCAGGTGTCCCCAGGATCATGATCGTGGCGGTGGCGGTGCCGGTCTCGCCGCCGGACCAGCACTCGCCGAGGTTGGGGCACCGGGCCTCCTCGCAGACGGTGTGCAGCTTCAGCTCCCGCAGCTTGGCCTTGATGGCCGCGTACTTGGCGCCGCCAGGCACGGTCTCCTTCATCCACTTGGGCTTGGGCAGCGGGCGCTGCCGCGTTCCCACCTCCACCGAGTACGCGAAGTCGCCCAGCGACGGCGCGTCCGCCTGCAGCCGCCGCCGCAGCTCCGCGAGCCGCCCTGGTTCCGCGGCGGGAGGCGACGGCACTGAGGGATCGAGGGTTTGGAGGAGAGATGGGGTCGAGGAGATGGAGCGGGAGGGCGCCTGGGTCAGGGCCCGGGCTAGGGACGCCGCGAGGTGCCGGCGGCCGTGCATGGCAGCGGCAGCGGCAGCGACGGCGGTTGGTGGGGCGTGGGGAGCGATTCAGGCGGAAAATTGAGATGGAGTTTGTTGGTGAGCAAGTCGAAGAAGATGGATGGGGATCCTGGGAAAACGTAATCGATGTGAGGCGTCTTAGGTCACAGGAAGGCGTATTCATCTACAGGAAATCGATCAACGAAGATGATGATTGATGAGCCATATTCAGATTCATTTGGATCAGCGTTGATCGTACGAGTATCTATGCTTATAATTTGGAAATATCAGAACAAAAAACTATTGTTTCTGAAGGTACATCCTTTTCTTTTTATAAGGAGCACACGCATTTTTGGATTCAGAGTTCATATAATCGTCAGCTAAGAATCAGCCAATGTAAACCTTTTTGTGCAAAAATCATACTTTGGTTCCGAATTTGAAAGCACTCTTATATTTATGACTTGTTGCTGGAAGCATGGAACATTATATTATACGAGAAAGCTATCAAACCATACAAGGTCGAATAACACCTGATATTTTGAATTGAAAGAAGCAAATGCTCGTAGACCTGGTTGGCTCTGGTTTTAGCTTAGCTCGGTATGAGTTCACAAAGAAAATGCTGGATCACGACAATAAGCTTGCTTTCTTTGAAAAATGTTTCCATGTATATATTTTTTTCAATCTTTACCTGTCGGAAGCTATAACTGTCTCAGAAAAAACAACCTGGTACAGACACATAATTGTACAACATAAAAAAAAAAAGGGAAAAAAAAAAACTACAGATAGGCTCCCCCTACCATAAATTTACAACAGTACACGAACACCTGCAGCTCACGGAAGTAAAATGTTTTCTTGTTAGACTAGAACATACAAAAATGGAGCGCTTCTGAATTGTTCCATTTGCTTGTGTGAAATAAAACATCGAAGTGTACACGATGACCATCTTGCTCGCTGGTATCTTCGCCGGAAGCAAGTTGGCAAGCTCACCTCTGTTGAGCAATTGTTTGTAAACTAGGCAAGTGTGCCAAGAGTTCCAGAGCAAAAGCCAAAGTGCATTGATTCACCTATTTCTGGAACTTGGGGCTGCAACAGGAGTTACTTAATTGCAGCAAATCGGAAAGCAACATCAGTTGAATTTGCCAATTTCCATCTTCTTTTGATTGCTCTTTGACTATGGTATACAAATGAATCTATAATGCCAGAAACGGTGAACACACCTGCACATCAAGAAAAATAATTCTCAGGCAATATGTGCAAATGCTCCTAGAAATGTAGAGACTTGGTTTAATACTAGAAATTCCTACTTTGGATACCTTGAAGACATAACTAAACCAGGAATAGTCTAAATCAGTCAACAACCAGAGAGAGAACAATCAGCAACCGCAGTTGCAGTTAACTTCAGCTCAGCTCTCACTGATGGTCTACCAGCTTTACCTCTACCATTGGCTATATTTTACACAGAAACACAACTTTTACATTGTTCATGGTCAAGCTGGCAAACGGGGCAAATACCCATGTTCAACAGGTCAAATGTTCAACTGAATTACAAATGTGTTCAACAAATACTTCTTGTAAACAGAAAAGGTGCATGACACAGAGACTAGTTAGCATAAACAAAAATGGACAGAAGGAAACATTACCTCCAACAATAGCACAAACATTAGTTAAAAATGTAAAATGACGCATGTTGTTCCGTGAATGTGACCTGTAAAAAAAGCCATTGATGAGAAGTTACAATCGTGTACTGCAAAACGCATGTCAAGAAACTGCAAATACAATGATTTCCAGCAGCAAATCCACTGAAGGAGAATAAGCAAATCTCACATAAAAAAACAAAAGCATATGAGTAAAGTAGACTACCCTTACATTATATAAGTGCAATACAGTATCAAATGTAAAGTACATTGAGATGGCACCTTGATTGGAGAAAGGTCATAAAAAGAAGAACACGCCAGGAAGAGACTGCATCCGACTACTCTCACCACTTCTAAAATGTTCCGTTACAGAGAACTGTGGGCAATGAATTACAACATCTTAGGGAATGGTTAAAATCACAATCATATCGATATGTGCATCAGCAGCATGGTGTTTGCCCACAAATAGAAAAAAAGAAAGTAATTACCTGGTTAGAGAGAATAATGTGTTCATTTATGTCAGTGTAGACTGTAGGAACAACCTGGAGACCAGAAAAAAAGCATGGTTTCAGATATTTTGAATTAAGTCATTGGTGTAACAGTAAGTATAAGAATATATAGAAAAAAAAAAAACAGGAACAATTTAACAAGAAAGACAGCATATCTTTTGATACTTCTTTTAATTAGGTCTCAAAGGATAGGACAAACCTTGATGAAGTATTGATACATTCCATATGGTGCATGCTGCGCCCAATTTGCCCTGCGTGTTTAATAAGAATCTTAGATTCTCACTTAAATGCACCCTAGTAATAACAAACCCAGAAAAAAAAAATATATCAAATAAAAATAACATTATAGGAATAGGAAATTACCCGTCAAGTGGATTAACAACACCAGGAAAGTATTCTCCAAAACTTAGTCTGTTTATCTTATGGCTCATCTGGCATTGTAAAGTATAAAAGGTTAATGTTAACACAATAATGCTAGTGAGAAAACAAATTTTCCTGTCAATATGAACAGCTATAAAATCATTTACAGATTTGCTCAATTATGATTACATTGAAGCTGTCCTTCTGGAACGGAAGCAAGTCATGAACATGCACATTTGACTGCTGGAAACTTTTCCCTGGAGCAAAATGGAAATTCCCAGCAACCTTGTTAACTTCAATGAAGCCATAAATATTGCATCCTTTCGCCTTCTTCATCCTTTATACTTTGAAGAAAGCCCCTCCCTTTTGCACTACAGAACACAACGATCAGGCATAATAATTGTCTTCAGGAGTAAAGGGCACATTGACTACATAAAGTGATTTTTCTTTTGGTAGTTACAACAGATGTTCTTGTTTTTGGTAATTACAACAGATGGCTCTACCTGGTCAAGCAAATCTGGATTTGATACGCCCCAACCTTTTTTCCTATAGGCTTCACTAACATCTTCACATGAGTTACAACATTGACCATCAGACTACATTGAATAAGGAAAGATGTTAGCTCAAAAGATCATAACAAAACAGCAGATGAAATATATATATCTGCAGAAATATTATACAAGGACAACAGGTTCTAAAGCAATCATGTAATTTCTTGCACAGTAAGGAAAATAAAAGACGTGCTAACAGAAAGATATATGCTAAAGAAAAAATAAAATGGCCTGACTCACACAGATATATTTGATAGCCCCATTAGGCCTGACTTTTGCTCTATAGTTCATATGAGTATACAGGACTCAAATTAGGGGTGTCATTGAAAACTTCACTGAGAAGATTTTAACATGGTCCAGCTATTGACATGAGCTGACATGTATGTATTATGAACTTATGGTGTCATCTTTCACAGAGCTAGAACTAATGAAAATGTTAATTTAAAGAAAGGCAACCTTACTGAGATCTGGCCAAAAGCAAACAGTAGAATAATAAAATCCCAATTTGTAGCATGGCTGGGGATATCAAAGTGAATGCGGGTGATACTACGATTTCAACTGACCAAGTTTTATATAAGGTACATAGCATAGCTGGGGAATGGGGATATCATTAATAAGGAGGCAAATGTCACTAGGCAAAATGGCAGAATCAGCAGATGGTCTCCAAGGGCGCAAGACATAATCAATAAATATTGATAGTGCTTTTCTTGCCAATCAGAATGGCAGTTGGGGTTTTATTGCTCGTGATCATGAAGGCCCAGTGGTCATGGCCGCTGGATCAATAGATGTTGTACATGATGTCCAGACTCCAGTGTGTGGAGATGGTGACTAGCAGGATGGCTCTGGCGGCAGCATCAGTTAATGGTATGATGAGGATCATCATTGAAACAGATTGTTCTTGCCTTGTCAGTGCCCTGAAGTCCACAACTTTTGATCAAGCTCCTGCAGGTGTCTGGTTTATGGACACTATAATTTTTATGAGCCACAATTTCATATTTGCTGATGTGCTGTTTGTACCCCGTTATTGTAATTGATGTGCTCATGACATGGCACACCAATATCTGTACGGGGACCTGGGTGAGAATGTTTGGCTTGATCCCCTCCCCTCCTGAACTTTGTAACAGCACTTGCACTACGTGATGCTGATGGATCAGTGGTGATTGATCAATAGACAAAGGAGGTGAATTGCAACAAAAAAAAACACGATTCGTGAAGTCTAAAGTAGTCCATGCCACACAAAAGGTAGTAATACAACTGTGTATTTTGTGGGCCAGGGATAGATATTATCTCACAAGAGATAGAAGCATACTTCTTGTGCACCATAACAAGAGCCACAATAGGTTTCATTGTGTTCAAGCCTGCCACCATGATGTTGTAGAGGTGCTTCCATCTGTTGAAAAGGCAAGGAAATGTGCATCTTTAGGTATAACAAAACATGTATGGATTTGAGCAATACAAAACACCTAAAGGCAGTTAACTTGTGAAACCAATAAGTGTTATCTAATGCATCAAGGATATAAGTCAGATATTATGTGCAGAACAACTCACAAGCTAAGAAACTAGGACTGTACAAAAGGAAATGTCATAATACATTTTTTTAACATATTTGGTGGATTGTTTCAAAGAACTTGACTTTGAGGCAGTGTTGTTATACATTCTACATGCTATAGGTTGACTTTTTAACACCACAGCAGATAATCTCACCCTCATCCCACCAACTGCATCTTGTTTAGTCGCAATAACATTGCCATGGGCATCAATTCGCTGCTTGAATATATCATGTTTCTACATAAGAGCATTAAACTGGAACAGGTTAGTTACCACAAGTCTGCAACCTTCAGTTGTTGACATAACTCGTAACAGCTAAAAAGCTGAAAGACAAAACAAAAAAAATGCATACCACATCTAGGTGCTCCTGTCCACTGATGTCCATTGCATCCAGGCTAATTATAGAACATTGAAGGGCTGGAAAGGTGACATCAAACTGCATTTTAAGCATAAGAAAAGGTATATGTCAACAAGTGTCTAAACATAAATTAGTATAAGATTAGAATGCCAAAGTTATCATGTACAAAACAGTTCTGGTAAGCCAAGGTCCAGTGTTGGAAAATATACAAGAATGAAGGAACAACCGGCAGGCAAAAAGAGCTTTTAAAAATGAGCGTTTGCAAACAGTTGGTAAAGGGTGACAATGATTCGGTGCAAGAACATAAAAGCTGTACATTACATTTATGCGAAGTGTTTCTCCCCTTGAAGTATCAACCCTCAGCGTCGTCTCAGTAACTGAATGGAGATATAATCCTGCATAGAGAGACATTAACCGGTAAATAAGGACAAATCATGAAGAGCAAAAGAACATAAAGTAGTAGATAGGTAGAATGATTTCTTTGGTTAACCTTATTGTTGGTAGACTATCCATCCAGTAAAGAAAAACCGAAAAGAAAGCAAACCCAAAGTTTGAAATATATCTACACACTAAAAACCTGATATCTAAAACAATGAGAGCAAAATAGCTCCTCACTTACTTCAACAAAGCATGTGGGTACTAGGTAAACTTAAATCTCATTTTCCCTGCCACAGTGAGTAAACTGCTTCTGATTCCAATGAAAATGGCCCTTACATTCAGCAGCAAAGCAACCAAGCTCGAAGAAACAGCCTTTTTATCTCAAAATTTGTATGCAGAATTGCCATTTCTAGCTATTATTCTCCACAAGCTAATAACATGACAGGTCAACGCCTTATTCACGAACCAAAAGAGAAGGAAAGTTAACAGCAGAATCTTCCGAGCTTCGTAGCTACTGGTGAAATGAGTTGAATCCTGGTAACTCAAAGCAAAGTAAAAATACTAACATCTTGCGCGGTCGAAATAGGCACTCAATTCCACTGTCTGCAACCCAATCACGCGTGCTCAATTCCACCTAGATCTCGACGCATCCTGGGGGTAAAAAGCCAGAATCCGTAATGCGAGAGGGGGTCATTATACTAGCATCCATCTAACTAAAGAGGTTCAAACCTAACCAGACGATCTCAGAAACGGGTACAAGGACATAGATCGAGGGGGGCGCAGGTGGGGGGGGGGAGAGAACAAGGAAAGAGCGAGACGCGTACGGAGCTCGGAGACGAAGAGGAGGAGCATGACAACGGAGGAGGCGAGCGTGATGATGCCGCCGGAGAGGGTGCGGCTGTAGAAGTCCTCGTTCACCTTGGGGTACGCGTCCAGGCTGCGGAGCTTGGACAGGAGCCCATCCATGGCTGACGGACGGGATCTCGGAGTCGGAGGAGGCGCAATCGGGCGGAGAGGCCGAGCCCGCCCGTCCCTTCCTCGCTATTTCACTTTTCTTTGGGGGCCTGAATTACCTGCTCCTTGTATAGCGGAATTGGTTTTTTCGCCCTTTTCGGAAAGATGCAAAAACGGGCACGGATGCTCCAGTTTGACTCCTTGTTGTCACGGCTGAAACTGCTTGGACTACTGACCGTTTTAATTTGCACCGTCAGATAACTATTCTTCCTAATTCTACTGTATATAATAGTATAATATTATAGTTCTAAAGCATACTTCCTCTATCACATTGAGATTTACGACTTATCCCAATATATATAAGAATGTCATTTTAGCTACGTCAGTTGCCTATCCGCTCATGAAAATAGCCACCACTGGCACACAGAATTAACCACCTGCACAAATGGCATAACTGATATCGGTTGAGTAGCTTCTAGCTTGATTTAGCTCGGTGCTCAACTTTGATGCAATATATCATTTGGAGTGTTACTATAGTTGAATCAATATCAAGTACTTTAGGGCTGTTTGGATGCCGCCACCGTCCGCCTCACCTTAAATGTCGCGGCCACAACCCCCGGCGCTGTTGTTTGGTTCAGGCCGCCACCGTCCGCCTCGTCTGCCGTTTTGCTCCATCAGGTCGTTGTGTAGCATGCACTGTTGGTGACAAACTGTGGCGAGGCGGAGGCGAGCTTTTAGGTGTCGTGTGGCCAATGTTGGTCATGATCCAAACAAGCCCTTTGTCAGCCATAACAGTCCCGAACATACTCCCTTCGTCCCCTTTTGATTGTCGTCAAGCAACAATGTCTTGACCGGAATAGCAAATGGTTCCCCTATATCCCGCTAGCCCCAGCGGGCCTACGAAGTGCGCGGTGGAGAAAGTCCGGTAGCAGCCCCATCGCGGTCCCAGCCCGGTCCCCAACAGTCCCTCTCAGAGCAGCCCCAACGCGGGCTAACAAGTTTGTTAGCCTCAACAAAAAGCAGAAATACATGTACTTACGAAGGGCCTAGGGCTATTAAGTGCCCAACGCAAACTACAACCGGCTGCTACTTTTATCGTACTAGCCCCTGTCATTTTGTCAGGCTTTTTCAGACACTTTGTGGAACAGGCTACTACCCATAAGCTCTACAATGCGCTTCTCACCGCTGCCTACAACTTTTGACTGATGAAGCCTATGCATCCTCTGCAAGACATACTGACTCACTGCGGAGCTACAATACAACATGACACGTAGGACAAGTGCATAGGTGGCATTTGAGGTAGCAGTACATGCTGGAGTGATGGGGCCGGCCTCACATTGACAGATGGAGCAGCAGCACAGCGCCTTCCACTCCTCTCTCCATTGTCACGATGAGCGGCCAGTACTCTCTCTTGCATGCAAGTGTGGGCCCTAGACACAAGCCTCTCTCTCACACAAAATGAGACGGGAATATATTAGGGGCAACAGAGTCTTTTACCAAGTTCCTTGATAACTGGGGTGAGTTCGCCGACGACAACAATAAAAGGACAGAGAGAGTAGAACTGGAAAGGGCATTGGTGGAGGATGAAAAAAATTTAAGGTAGGGCCAAGTCCATAACATATACAATAAAGTCATCTTCCGTAATGATACTTTATAATTCCCTGTGTTTCAAAAGCAACCAAAGCAAATTAATTTGAAGACCAAATGGTTAATAACAATGGGAAAACTAAGTATCAGAGGCGTATGTGCTGCGACCTGTACATCTCCCTACGGCTTGCAGCTGCTGCCCGCACGGCATCCGAGACCGAGATGCGAAGTCACGAATTGCCGTGGTGAGCTGTGACAATTTGGAGCGGCTCGCGGAGCGCTAGAAAATAAACAGGCGCTTATGTGCTTCCGCAGCCCACAAGGCAGCGTCCAGGCCCAAATGAAAGCTAATGAAGTTAACGCTTCAGCCATCTTCCTCGTGCGGACAACAGCCAGCGGCCGACGGGACCTTCAAGGCTTCAACCTGGAATCCATGGTGGCCGGATCAACTTGGGGGTGGGCATCCACGGCGCCGCCAAGGTAGGGCGTGCCCTACCGAGCCCTCCGCCACTCCTTCGGTTAAAAAAAAAACATATGTACAGTTGTTGGGAACCTTGCCAGTTTCACCTCTTTTCAAATGGCTTTAGAGTTCTCGTCGTTGGCAAACATACATTTTTATTTTGGCTTCGGCTGCGTACCAGAAACTTGCTCAAGAGAAAGAACAAATATCTCAATGACTATAACTGTGTTTTGTGCAATTTAGGAGTCGAGGAAACAATCTTTTCTTTTAATGTCCCCTTAAGTCAGTCTTGTTGGACCCCTGACCTCTGCTCATTGTCTACAACTTGTCACTCCAACCGCTGGATATGATCATTGAAGCAAGAAACCAGTTTGATGCTGCATTTTCAGGGAGCTAGCCATTACTGCCAGTTGGACAATTATATTTGAACAATGGTCATCTGTCACTCACTGTGGAAATCACATCTATCTCCCCCACCTCAAATACAGAGCCACGGAGCAATGTATGCACCCAATGCTTGATGCTTAGAGCGCCATCTATTTGGTGGGAGTCTTTTTTTGTTCACTCTTGCAATTTTGGATGACAAAATCAGAAGAACACTGTATATTACATCTTCCGCAAAACATTGAGCACTTAAATTTGAGACATTATCTTCTCTGGTGGAGGGCATATGTCATCTATATTTACCAAACTGGAACATATATATAATACAACACAAAACAATCAGATGGATCCTATGGCTGATAGGTACATCTCTTCTGAGTACGCAATGCTGTCCTCAAATCCTCAAATTAGACGGTGATGTTACATCTTTGACATATACTACCAAAGATGGTAATAAAGCCTTCATCAGTCGTCATCCTTGAACTCCCTGATTAGCCAATCCAAAGCAAATAACCATAAGATATCTCCTTCTGACCAATTTTTATCTTCTTTACATTTATTTGAAATGTTGTTCAGGCAAAGCATTGACGAAATGAACTTATGAAGGAAAACATATATGATCCTTCTCTTCTCATGGAGAAGCACCACAGGGAAAAGTCCCCTACATGACAGGTTCCTAAATAATTCACTTCAACAGACCATTTGTGTTATGCAAATTAGCCTCTCCACAAAGGACCTCGTGCATGAATATCAAATTTTGTGACAATCTACATCTATGCACTATGGATGCGCATAGTTTCAATTTTTGTAAAAACTCCTAAGTATGTTTTCTAAAGGGTTTTCATGGTTCCACCAAGTAGAGTGTTTGCACTGAATATTTCCCTAGTTCCATTTTGGGAAATTGATAATGTTGCTCTGACGTTGTTAATGTATACAAGGCTAGCAGTGATAAAAGGGGAACACGGGTGCTTACATGCAAAAGTTTTAGATAAAAGCATATTACCTGCGGTCAAGATAGCGTGGTTGGATTCCAGTGCCTTGCCATGTAGTGCATGTCAAAGAGCCGATGCCCTCGCAGTTGACGCACTGTGATTCTTCAGTCTCGCCTGCACCAAGTACTACAGTAACAATGCCTTTTCCAGTGCAAAACCTGCATACCTCTGTAAAATGAACAAATTCCATTTCATATTCAGAACTGTTGGATATTGTTTTGTGTACTGTAAAGGAAAAGAGAAGATGCATACATAGTTACAAGGCAGAAATGTATGCATTGTGTGCAATATATACCACCATGCCCCAGCCCATTATATATTTCCATCATGACTAGTTGTCTAATTTTCTGAAGCTCATAAGGGAACTTGCAAGTCCTTTTGGCTCAAGGCTCTCATTGATATTGCAGTTTCAAATAGGTGAATGTTTGTCATTTCCCGGGATACTCAATAACAGCTTTGCTAACAGAATACCAACTTAATTGGTGCAGAATAAGTGAATAAGAGATATCTGTATTTTTTCCCTAAACGCCATCATGTTTAAATATAGATATGGTCATGAAAGTTGCAGGCCAACAGGGACACATTGCGTTGCGTATTAGAGTAAGATAAAAGTTGCAGTAATAAACATTACTAAAATTTTGGTTCCGATTTTCTGACCCTGCAGATGTCACATAACTTTTCGGCCTAGTCCTTTTCCTACTGTTTTGTAAAATATTAAAATGTCAACCAAATAAAATACTGCATGGGAAGAATAACAAAGATGCATATTTGATTAAAAGGAGAGCCTGGATGTAACCATGACATTTTCATTTTAACGAGGCAATCCAGTGACCAGATTTTGTGTGTTTTACTCAGCCACGTGGTTGTCCCAACAATGTTTAATTACACAACCATAGACAGACATGTTAGAAATGCAAATTGGAAGAAAGGAGCTAAGGCAATCTAAGAAGCATAATCATCACGTACGTGCGCCAGAACCACTGCAGGGGAAGCACGGCTGTGTATTCTCCCTCTTTGCCTGCATGGATAAAAAGGGGTAATCATATGCAAAGTAGCAAATATAATTGAGCTTGGATCTTTCAGTTTCAGTCAACTATGTTCTTAGCTGCTAGAACTCCCAGCCTAATTAACATTACTTGGACACATAACTGCTTGACAGCGAACATGTTGCAAAAACTTTAAAAGTTGCGAATACTCACTGCATTGTCGATTTGAGTCTCGTAGAACACAGGGACACCTATTCCCACGGCGATGCTGACGACGCCCACCGAAATGGCCACGATCTGGAGGCACCAGCAGGAAACGAAATTAATCTCCGCGAGAATCAGTTGCATGGCATAGTCGCGATTCAGGCGTCCGTAGCTAGCTTACCGTGTTTTGATCGAGGTCAATGGCCCGGATGCGAGGGTACCGCGCCCCGGCGGCCCTTCGCCGCCGGGGCAGCAGCGCCGCCATGTAGGGCGAGGAAGGAGTGGATGAGCGGAAGCAGCAGGAGTGGAGCGTTGTGAGCGACGAGGAGGCGGCGGCCATGGCTGCGTCCCCTACGCCACGCGTTGGCTGCGGACCGGGTCTCCGGCGAGCGGGCGGGCGGGCTCGGCGGTGGCCGTGACCGGCTCACGTCGTGAGGAGCGAGGGCGAGGGCGAGGGCGAACCGGAGGATGTGAGTAGGGGAGACAGCCGTCGTGGACCATGTGGACGTGGTATTACGCGGAGACGTGGCAGGCCCAGCAGCCTCGACACGAAGAAAAGAGCGTGGATGCATCGGTGGAATTGAGCGCCGGAATTTGAGAGGCTGCGGAACTCCCAGAGCGGATAATATCCATATCCGAAGAGACCAAGCCTGGCCACGACTGCCTCTGCTCTCCCGATCTCCTCCCATTCGTCTTTTCTTTTCTTTATTTTTTAAATTGAAAAAGATAGCAGGAGCACTGCTTGTCAGAAGGAGAGAAATTGTAACCGTACAACACGCGCGAAGCGCCACACCACACTACCCAACACACAAGGAAACCACACTACTGCAAACCCGGGAGAGGAGCCGGCAAATAAAAGCCCCACGCCTGATCCATCTTACTGACGGTGTTCCACGTCCAACGCCGCACCCCGCTGAGCGGCTACCAAACTCCTCCACCATGTTACTGTCGCCCTCAAATCGCCCACGCACGGTCATCGACCCCCGAGCCACCGCCCTTGCACCAAAGCAACACCTCCCGCCGCAGCAAGACCGTGCAGCACCACCCACCAGTCCCTGCCACCCACACCACAAAGACATACCATTGAGTCCTGGCCCTCTTTGGTCAGGCACCCGCATTTGACGCGCTGCCACTGAGCTTCTTTGAGAGCTTCGCCTGCGCCATATCGCCGCCGAGACCCCACACCATGCGTCCGGACCCAAGACCTTGAGCATAGATGGGCCCTCTGCACCTCGTCGTCGCCATGACTCTCGCAAGACTCCTCCACACAGGACCGCCGAAGCAGCCCCAAACACCCCCAAACCGCCGCCACAAGCCGAGCCAGGGATCCCAAGCAATTCCTCCAAGGAGGACACGACGCCAAAAGCGCCGCCATTGCTCGTCCAGAACTGGACAAGGTTTTCACCCAGGAAATCCTGAGCCGCGGGAGTGGGTGCTCCGCAATGGTGCCCCCAATGTGGAAGCAACACCCCAAGGGCGCTGCCACCATTGCCACCAGCCAGAGTGGCAATGAAGGCTTTCGCCCGGCACACCAATCACCCGCAGCCGTGTACTCGCCAAGCACGAACGACCCCACCCTCCTCCGCAACGCCGCCGCCGAATAGAAGGAGGGGGAGAGCACCGACCACCGTGATCAAGCACGCCAGCCACGCATCGAGGCTCGGGGCGCCGGATCCACTATTATTAAGGGCACCACCATCGCCGACAAAACCCGGATGGCGTTGGAGCCCACCGCCGTTCTGGCGCGAAAGTCGGTCGGCCGCCCCGAGATCCGCACGCTAGAGCCCGGGCCGGGTCCGCATCCGATGTCCCAAAGAAGCAAACCATGGGCCGCCCACGACAGATCTTGGCCGCCAACAAATGAAGAGTCGAGCAAGCCCGACCACCACCATCTCACACCGAACACGAGAATGCTAGGAGGGAAAGGAGAGGACGGAGGATGGAGTTTGCCGTCCTTCCTTGCGCCGCCGGCGGACTTCCGGCGGCCGCCGCCAGCGGCGGCAAGGTGGTCGGGGACCGGGGATGGGAGGGTGGTGGCGCTTAGGGTTGGCCGCCCAAGCTACCCGTGGGGGCGACACGGGGCGCTGCGGGAGATGTCCATTCGTCTTTTCTTATAGCCCTAGGTGCAACACGGGGAGAGAAGCTGATCATTAACCTTGTTGTTAATCGATAACCATTGTCACCATTTTGCCTTGACCGAATACCAACGGATTGACGGCCTTATTCAACCACAATGTTACCCTCCTCATTCTAAAGTATAAGTTATTCTAGCTTTTGTAGATTTTTATGAACCTATCTAAATTTAATCATCAACTATTGCATGAAATGATATAATAGGAATCTCAAACACTAGTTGTAGGGTTTGATTCTAACAAGTTTCACGAGTTATGTGAAATTTTTATCTTTGTAGGAATACACAAAAATACCAAGACATAGCTACATAGAAATGAATATTTCGAATCATGATGGCTAGAACAAAAAGAAGGATCCAAAAGACCCAAAAGAAGCCATCTTCGAAGATGGGCCCCACCGACATTGAGCCGGACCCCCACCTCCTAGGGCGGCCGACGTTCCATTTTTATCAAACGGTACCATCTTCTAAAACCTTCCTCCAACCGCCTTTGAGATTATATCTACACGTCCAATAAGGTCGGTTTGATCCGACGACTAAGATTCATTCTATGGGGCTATATAATTAGAGGCGGACCCCTTCCTTGGAAACCCTAATTCATTAGTTTTAATTTATTCTCTGAATCTATTGATTATAGACAACCTCTCTTGAATGTAATAGAATTAGATATAGACACATTCAATATAGTAGATTAGATCTAGTTGAGAGTTAGGGAGAGTGGAGCATTTCTTTTAGATCATAATGATCCAAAGAGATCTTAAACTTATCAAGAATCGAGCCATAGATTATTCCTCTGTATTATTAGGGGTAATCATGATATCGTGATAAGGCCTAAACAATAATCAAACACTCATGAGGAGCTCAGATATAAACATTGATATGTTTTATCTAAAATTAATCAAACTTTACATACTAAATCATGACATTTTCCTAGAATTGCATATATTTCTAAAGGGGAGTACAAGATATTACTAACTAATCCTTGACTTCACATCAATGTCAACACACAAAAATCTTGGGAAAGAGTTGCTAACAAGAGGCTAATAACAATATAATTTTGTTCTAAAATATAAGGTATTGAACAAACAATGTATAGTAGCATTTGCAAATAAGTCATGTGGCCATATGCATAGATCAATCACCAACGAAGATGATCAGGTAGCACCTTGGTTGATTCACCGTTTTTTCAACTTCCTCTTGTGTAGCATCCCCTCCTTCGTCTCTCGTCCCTCGGTAGAAGAGGTCCATCACCACATCACCGTAACTCTCCTCCATTGCAGGATAGAACTCGTCCCACAATCGACCGTCTTCTTCATCCGATGTGCTCTCAGCTCGCTCCTCCTCATCTTCCTCGCTATCGCATTCCGCTTCCATAGACTTGGGTAATAGTTCCACTACGTAGTGGCCAGTGTGGTAATTACTCAGAAGTTGTTGAATGTTGAGGCGGATGAAGACAGCCAGGATCGGGCTCGCCACTTCCTTGAACGGCTTTGCGGCGCTTTACTGTAGGAACAGACAACTCAAGCGTGATCGGCTTAGTCCCACTGCCCTCGTGGAGCACACGGCTGAGGTAATGCATGTGCTGCACGAGGGTGCAAGACAGGCGAGGGAGCCCGTGAATACCAGCAAGCATGTTAGCCGTCGGTGAACCGGGTGAGGTGGCGTCGCGGGAGGCAGGAGTGATGAGTGGTACCGACGTGCCATCGCGGCGAGTTTGGGAGACGGAACTGGCCGCCTATTTTCTCGTGTGGGGATGACACACGTCGGTTTCAGTGTGGGGAGGATGACATGACCTCCGCTTGCTAGAAAAAGGTTTTAGAAAGGTGTGGTTAAGGACTTCGATGATTTTTTGTTTTGAGCTGCTGAAGACTTTTTTTTGAAAGCCCGAGCATCCCCATTTCCATCGATTTATTTGGCATCTCCTTGAAGGAATCTAGATTTTTTATTTTTAATTTTTGGAATGATCAACTCCCATTGATTTCTTGGGCCTCGAAGGGATCAGAATTTCCCAAAGAACAAAAACCTCCCCAAGTCAACTGGCCCAACCCCACACATTCCCACCACCTCCCTCGCGCCAAGATCGACGCAACGCCGACCGCAGACGGAAGGGAGGCCATGAGAAAGTGGGGCGCAGGAGAACTTTGTGCGGGATCTGCAGTCCACTACCACAAGTACGAAGACGGAGAGGGCACCTTGGCGAGACTGGCTGCCTTCCCCAACTAAGGGTTTCCTCTTTCTCATGAGCTACGACAATGCCTCCCGCTCCGACTCCAAGGTCCTCACTATGCTTAGCATCTCCTTAGCACTTTTTTTTGAATGACCCATGTTTGATTCCTCATTTACGGTTTTGATCCTGTGTGGTGAAGTTGGAGAATGATCCCCCCCATCAAGATTGGAGAAGGATGATACTGGCGATATCTATGGTTTGGTAATTTGTGACAAGTAGGTACTGGCCCGTGTGTTGCTACAACACTTGATTCATAGTTCTAGAGGCTAGAGAGAAGCAAATAAGTGAAACCTTATTGTTTAGAGTTTTCAGTAAATCCTTGTTGGGCCCTTGTTTGCTTGTGACATAATTGACACATAATGGGTTCCCTTCCCTTATTAAGATGGTGTACATGATGTTATTTGGGGAATTGCTCTAAGAATTTTGGGAACCAGTTGATAGTTACGGTCATCCTTAGTGAAAAGAAAAGACCATGAAGTTAGTCAGCAATACCTTGTTTAGCACATTTAGCACACACTTTTCCTCATATTCTCTTTTGTGCAACAGTTTCTCAGCACAAGATCTTAGAGTACGAGAAGTTTTTTGGGCCCAATGCTCAACCTGTGTCATTCCCACTGAATTATTTGCTTCTCTTGGATTTAGTTACCCAAAACCAGTAGGCAACAGTGAACCCAAGCACCTATGTTCAACCAAACGACCGTTACATCCATTATTTGGCGAAGTCAGCCCAAATGACTTTTCCAGCTAATTTCTCTTTTGGAGTTTAGGGACTGCAGGAGTCAACCCTCAACCTCAAGATACCAAAATAACAATGGTTGGGCCAACCCAACTTTGAATTGAAGATTCGATTTCAAATTATAGTTCACTTTAAAATCCAATTAGTTACATTTAATCCGCTACTGAAAAAGATCATTTGATAATACTCCAACCATATATTTTTCTTTCTACCTCCCTACTTCAACCTACAATAATTAGTAGTTCTAAATTGTTTATTCATATATTAGGGAAGATTTAATCATTTTGTTTGTACAATGCCTGTTCATAAGAATAATCTAAACTTTTTCTCGCACATCACTTTATTATTGTCTGGTATCTCGACTTCCGTATGTTCACTTGTTTAGGCAAATTTACTTTGGAATGGCACATATAAAGATTAGCAGTTCTTGTGTATTGTGAAATTTAAAGGGATACATCTATTGCAAAATCATGATTAAGTGCAACCATGTGAAACAAATCATTATATTTGTATTTGGACACCAAATAACTCTGAATATACAATGCTAAATTTATAGCATTGTATTTGGTTCTTTCTAGTTTTGATTTTTTTGGTTCTTTCTAACTTTAGGGTTTAGACTAGTCCCTTGTTCTTTCTCTATGCAATGCTGAATATACAGAGGCTATGACTGTGACTGTGTGGGGCTGTGGTGTTAGGGCCTTCAGTGGTGGACTGGTGGTTGTTGGTTCCTGCAAGCTTCTGGAGCATTTGTTGGTAATCTTTATGTGCCCTGTTTTCTGTTGTATGGAAGATTTTGCTTTTGTCCTTATTTGCACATTTTGTGATACTCTAATGCTACTCGATGAGCCACTAATGTTGTGTGGTTGAGTTGTTTTAAAAAGAGTTAGTACTCAGTCTTGCATGCACCTGATTATATCCTCTTACAAGCACATTTGTCATGTTGATTTGCTCATTTTATGCTTTGTTTTTTGTTCCATTAGGTTGGCTTTGAAGAAAACAACCAACCTTCAGTTTTGTGGACATGTTTTTATGGTTGCATGTCATTACTGTTCCTGTCCTCGTGCGCTTCATACCTCCGCCACCTCTCTCTCCACAGTCAGCCTGCCCAATCTGGTCCACAATTGCTGCAGTCAAGCTCGACAATGGATTACATGGTTGATGTGGATATTCCTAACCCATTACGACAACCTACCAGGGATCCTTAGGATTACATGGTTGATATGGATATTCCTAACCACACATGTACATGTATGTATCTTCCATGATGTTCTTATTTTCAGTACTGAGGATTGGAACATGAACATCATTGTTTATGTATAAAGTAATCATCAGATAGACGGGTTTACCATTCAATTCTAGATTTACACAATTTTTATCTACACATCATTGCCATGATTCCTTGATGGGAGAGATTGCATTTGGCTTCACTAATACCATCCTTAGAGGATTACAAATGACTGAATTTTATCCACATTTAACATGTTGCTTTCTGTTTGCTTTGATAAACTACAGAAGTCTGTGAGTCTGTGACACACATAGTGATATAATGGTGACGAACTGACTATACTGCCTCAGATGTTTAATGTTTTCCTGAAGTTGTCCCTCTTCCTCAAAATGTGATGCAGACATTTGGCATCATTGCCCTTTCTTTATTTTGTTCATACATGGCTTGTAGCTAGATAGTAATTTTCATATTTTCCTTAGTTATTCCATACTCAATGGTGTAGCGATGACTACTTTGTAATTCATATGCTATAAGGTAGTTTAGTGGACCTTAGTGGACCTCATCGCCTAGGTACAATCCTTCATGATTAAATTTACACACTGGTATCTATACCTTCATCATATGGTAAAATGCCTCTTGGAGTCCTACGTGAATGTGGTGAAAAATAGCTGTGACAATACTAAAAGAAAATAACAGAAGGCAAAAATCCTCTATGTGTTCGATCTGATTGGGCCATGTGTGCAATTGCAACCCTTGAAGATTTGTTAATAAATCAGTTACATCTAAATGGTTTCTCATTGTAATACAACGTAATAGTACTCATAACATTTTGCCAATCGGGTGTTATAACTTTATTCTTTTAGCAAACATCCTGACTCGCAATGGAGCGTTACTAATGGTAATAAATTAGGGCTACAAGGGTATGATAAATTCGTGTTCAAAAATAGGTTCTTGATAATATCATTTTTTCGTATTCAGTTGATTAGGCAAGTAGAGATTACAACCTCTCCAAATCAAGTCTGGTTTTTGCATGCATTGTTTTCTGCAATTTTTCTATCTGGTGTGTTAATTGGTCATATATTAATGTTGTTTCCAAGTTCAAACTAGAATAAAAAGTTATTAGCTATGTGGAGGCATTACTCTACGATGGGTTGCTGCAATTGCACAAAATGCCTGCTTTTTGGTGCTTCCGTTGCCTCCTGCTAAATAAAAAGGTCTATGTGCTGCTAATTTCTAATTACTCCCTCCGTCCCAAAATAGATGTCATTCTCGCTTTCGAGAAGTTAAAGATTTTAAAATGCCGGCAATTATATATTAAAATATATAAATATTTATGTTAAGTAATTAGTATCGTCGGAAAGATCTTTTTAAGTCTAGTTTTTTAACAAATTTATTTTAAGATTTAAACGTTGAAAGTTTGACTTGCACGCTTCTAGCTACATCTATTTTGGAACGGAGAGAGTAACTTACTATGCCTCAATGTGTGCCCACCTTTAGCATGCTTCCTTAGAATACTATATGTATCTCTAATTCTCTGTCCATAATGTTTAAGACAAGTCCCAACGAGTCTTTGATGAGGTGTAATCTGCATATATATGAAGAGAAGAAGAGAGCATGAGTTTCAGTTACATTACATATATATTCAGCTAATCAGCTGCAAACGGTCGCGTAAAACTGCATGGATTGAGTACAAAATACATCGAGCACGAGGTATAGGAACAATGTAATATATACTTCATTCCAATTATAAGTCATTTTAAAAATCCTAGAGAGTCAAAGCATCTCAAGTTTAATCAAACCTATAGAGTGAATTTTACAAATATTTATGACATCAAATAGGTATACTATGAAATATAATTAACAAAAAGAATCCAGTGATACTTTTTTTTTAGGAAACAGGGGGTTAAAAACACCCCCACTGGAATTTTATTAATAAAGCAAAGAGTTTACAAACCTCAAAGGAGTAGCTCAAGAAACAAAAAAAAAAGGAAACAAAAAAATCAACTTGATTATATACAAAGGCTTGCAGCCATGAAACTAAGCTTGGTTGAACAGACTGCTTTGCTATACCATCTTGCATCTTCGAACTGAATGAGGAAGAACTCTGAAAATGACATAATTGTGCACTGCCCATATTGACCAGCACATCGTAATGATAATCTCCATGAAAAAGGGATATTTAGTTGCCCTCTGATGCTCTCAACAACGACGAGACAAGTGTCCATGGTATTTGGCAGCACAACTTGCAGGGTGAACCAACGGAAAAGGAACATTGAAAGAAAAGATGATCAAGGTCTTCATCTACCTAGATGACTAGTTTACATCCTAAATTTTATTACCTTGTCACATAAATTTGGTCAAACTTAAGATGGTTTGACTCTCTAAAATTCTTGAAATGACTTACAAAATTTAAGATGCAGGGAGTAGTATGCTTCGTTCAGTTCATTGAATAGAAATAACTTGATGAAGTTATTATTAGTAGCTAGCTTAATCTTTTTGTTTTTGTTATTATTAGTTGCCAACCGTTGCGTCTATGGCGTTGAGCACGGGCGACATTACCCCGCCGGTGAGTAAATCGACGACCCTGAAATTGATTGTTTTACAGTCTGTAAGGCTCGGTATCGGGAACTGGAAAGCAAGCACCAAGAACGAACGAACACCGAGCTTGCCTTTCAGTTACATTACATATATATTCAACCACAACAACGATCTTGTTTTATTTGCATGGATGGAGTACACAATACACCGAGCGCGAGATACAGGAATAATGTAATATATATAGCACTGCTTCATTCAGTTTCAGATAATAACAAAAGAAAATTTCGCAAAATAAAGAGAACAAAAAAAAAAAAAAAAAAGCGAGCAACTCAAGAAACAACCGCTTAACAGGTACCCTTTCTCTTCTGTTATTAGTTACCAAGGACCAGCCGCTGCGTCGATGAAGTCGAGCAGGGGCGACGTTAACCCGCCGGTGAATAAATCCACGACCCTGAAGCAAAGGACGCTGACCTTGATGACAGTCCTGGCTACACCCCTTCCCTGCCTCACGCCCTCCTGGTCCTGGGGCGGCTGCTGCAGGTGGGCAACATGGGACGTGCACCTCGGGTGCACGTTGTAGTTGCACGCCGCGCAGAAGTACATGTAGCGCCCGGCGCAGGGAGGTCTTCCTGCAGGCGTTGCACTGGCGGCTGGCGATGAGCAGGCGTGTGAGAGTGAGATTGTGGCCGGGGTGCCCGTCGAAGTCCAGCTGCAGCGGGAGGCTCAAGCAAGCCTCGTGGATGTTGAAGTCGCACTCGTCGCAGCGGTAGCCGGCGCCCGTGACTGTGAGCTCGCACGCTGCGCACGAATGCGTGGATGCCTCACCGTAATGGCGTCTTGCGAGTAAGTGCCCTGGGTGGAAGAAGGTTCTCTTGATAGCGGCACTACCAGCTGCCATTTCTCAGTCTCGATCTCGATCTCTGAGTCTTTGTGCGTGCGCTGTGGCTACCTCTTCGGTCTGGGTGGGGTTTGGTTTCTGGTCTTTGGGGATTGCTTTGGGCACCTTGTGAATTGAACAAGCAGCAGCAGGCAGAACTATATAGATGTTTGGGACTGCACCGTGGCGCGAAACGTATGACGACTTCGTCCACCTCATGAACGCAACGAAATCGATCGATACCAAAAGAGGGCAGTATGTGTCATTGGCACTGCAGATTATATTCCTGCAGAGTATTATACCGACTCTGAAAGCGCTCGCTCCTCACTGTTGGACCAGTCCGGTGCGGTGTATGTGCCGCTGGAGAGACCTGTTCTCCTCCAATCCTTGTACGAGCTGAGTATTTGAATTTGAATGCCTTCAATAGGCGAGTCTCCGCCACAGAACGCCGTCGGCTGACCTGCCTGCCTTATATTAGCCACTATACAATGTTCACTTGACGCTCATCCCACAGCAACTTCAAACCGTGTTGCTTACTAATAAATTTTACGCAAGTGGTGTTTGGTACTGATTACTCCCATCAACCAAAAACAAATTAAAAAAAAGACAGTGGACAGAGAGCCAATTCGATGTGCAATGTGATACGTCAATCAAGATAGTACGGAGCCATTATTCTGACGAAATCAACAGTGCAGTAGGGAGATCCATGATGAGGAGGTGTGTTTTCCCCAACTTTTCTTTAAAATTTTCAAAATTCTTATCACATTGAAACATTAAGGCCTCGTTTGGTTGTAATTTAATCCAGGCCTGCATTCATTCCGGTTCCTTCATAAAATACGGTGTTCATTTAGCCTACGAAATCATATACGGGATTCGTTTCCGCTTACGGCCGCACCGTGCGTAGAAAATACTTCCGCACAGCGTCATGAATAAAACCACTCCTTTGGACTCCTGGAACGGATCCGCGATGGCTGCGGCGCTAGGTCTCAGCATGCATGCCTGCGGCACGATGGCCGGTATCACTGCACACGTAGCCCTGTATCAAATAGTTGGAATGAACTCAAATTCTAAGGACGAACAGGATTGAATCCACGCCAGGATTGAATTGAACCTAACGAGGCCTAAATGTATCAAAAGACGCATGGCCGGAGTATAAAATATAGGTAAACAAAAAACTAATTGCAAAGTTTAGATGTACATTGCGAAACGATTCTTTTGAGCCTAATTACCCCATGATAGGATAATATTTACCAACAAACGAAAAAATGCTACACTTTTCGGTTAAGCTCTGATTGCCACTTTTCGGGCATCTAAACACACCCGAAGGGGAGAAGAACCCCGACCCCAACCCCCGCCGTCCCACCCCCTTCCCCCGCCTCCCTCACCCCCCATTCCTCACACCGGAAGATTGGGAGCTCGCGCCATGGTGGGCTACTAGCTCCCGCCGAAACCCTAGGGGCGCCGGCCCCCGCGGGCCGCGGCCGCGCGCCGCCACCTCCCCCCCGCCTCCCTTCCCCCTCCTCACCCTGTAAGATTGGGAGTCACAAGCACCATGGTGGGCACCCAACCGCCGTCAAATCCCTAGGGGCGCTGGGGCCGCCGGCCGCGCCCGCGTCTCCACCGGGCCATGGTGGGCTCCCCTCGCACCTTCCTGGCTCGCCCCCATACCCCCTTCCTCCCCAGAGGCCATGGGTGCCCTGCACCTTCGGCCACTCCCGGATCCGGGAGCCGGCTCGTGCACCAACGAACGCCTCCTCCCCCCCGGCCCTCCTCCCTTCTTCCCCGCGGGTATGCGGGCACTAGGACACCGCCGCCGCCGCTAGACGCCCGGCCGGCTTCCCCCGCTCCCTGCAGGTGCATGGGGGCTCGAGGGCTGCCTCCCTCCTCCATCCGCGTTGTTGACAGCATCTACGCCATCATCGGCCGCCGCCCCGTGCCGCCCAAGCCGCATCCTCGTTGACATGAAGGCAGCCGAGTTGCCGCAATTGGTGGACGAGATGTTGATAATTGCCGAGGATGCTTCGGATGATGAGGACGAGGATGCGGTTGCCTTCGGCCCGTCGGCGGCGTGTGGAGGACGACGCATTGGTCTCGCCCCACAACGGCAACCGCCCGGTCCGCGGTGTCCGAGCCTTGTCGCCTATGGCCCCAAGGCCCTCCCTTTCTCAAGACGCGGCTCCCTTCATGCCATTTTCGTGTGGCCACCCAAGCAACGCCGTTGGGCGGATGATGGTGCGTCCGACGATGAGACACCCTCATCTTACCAGATGCCACCCGCCATGGCCTTCTACGCTTAGGACGCTGCCTCAGGGAAGCCCGACTGTGGCTCTAGGCCACAACGCAGCGGATCGTTGGGTGACGTGATCCTCGATGGCGGTGGTGGACGCGTGGCCGGCCACGCCCCCGCCTAGTGAGCGGTGTCCCCGCCGCCCCTGGGCGGTCGTGATTCCCCGCCAGTGCAACGCCTTTGGTCATCGTGGGGAGACTATCGCCCCCAACGCCGATGGATGGTGTGACATTCTTCCCGCTAGGAAGCGCAGCTCGTGATCAGTAAGGTCCTAGATGGCTAGGGGGGGGTGAATAGCCTATAAAAATTTCTACAAGACACTTAGCAAACCGATTAGTATAACAAAAGAAGTAAATACGGTTTGTACTAGCACTAATGTCTTGCAAGCCTTCTAGAGACAATTCTTGATATAAGTTATGATTTCTAAGTCACACAAGAGCTAAGTCACTACTCTATCTAATGAGCAATCCTAGATAATCCTTATGCTAGCAAGAACGCCTACACAAGAACAAGCTAGCTCTCTACACAAGATAAACTAGGAAAGTAAATGCAAGAGCGGGAGGCTTGTTATACCGATGTGTAGAGGCAATGAACCAATCACCGTAGAGAGAGATATACAATCACAATAAATAGATGAAGCCAATCACCAATGAAGACAATTAACACGATGATTTGTTCACCCGGAGTTCACTTGTGCACCGACAAACTAGTCTCCGGTTGTGTCGACCAACACAAGGATGATGCTTGAGCTAGGCGGTGCACTTGCTAGCTCCGAAGCCACCACACACAAGTGAGGTACCCAAGACATGAGCAATCCACTAGAGTTGCAATTCGTCGCTTTGACGGGGATGCACAAGAACCCCTCACAAATCAACCGGAGGTGGCCAAGAACAATCTCCAACTCTTGCCAATGCCTCCACCAAATCACAGAGCCGGATAGGAGCGGTACTCTCCAAGAGTAACAAGAAATCCATCAGCAACGATGACCCTCAAGTGCCTCTAAATGCAAACGATCAATGCAAAGCACTTGAATCACCTCAACTCTCAAGAATGATGCTTACAAGCAAAGGGTGAGAGGAGGTGGGAGTTTTTGCTCACTCAAAGTGTATGGAGTGAATAAAAATATCGAAGAGAGAGAGAGCTAGAGCCGACCACTCAAGTATTTATAGAGGTGGGGAAAACTCCACTTCAAACCGCCAAAGTCGTGGATTTGGGCCGGACGCCACCACGGGGCACCGACGCCGAGCCTCGGCGCCCGCCGCACGAGGGACTGCCATGTGTCCCGACTGTTGAGGTTCAAATGAAGAAACATGAGTTAGATACATGCGCCGGGACGCCGCACCGGCGCTTTTACGAGAGGTCCGCAAACGACCGACTAACGGACGCCGGCTAGAGGTGCGCCGGATGCCGCCACGAGCGTCCCGTCGATGTACACCAAAAACCGCCACACGCCGAAAGGTCCTAATGGCTAGGGGGGGTGAATAGCCTATTAAAAATTCTTGCAACAACACTAAGCACCCGGATTAGTAAATAAGATGGCGTAGCAAATAAGCAAATGCTTCAAGCTAGCTATGCAAGCCTCCTAGCAATTCTAGCAATTCTATGATCTCTAACCACACTCAAGAGCTAGGTTGCTAGGTTACTCCTAGGTGGACTAGATATGCTAACTAACTCTACCACTAGGAGCTAACAAGGCTAAGCTAAACAAACTAGCTACTCAAGCTAACAAGCTAAGCACCCTAGCAAGATAAACTACTAAGTAATGCAAAGAGGTGCTAGAGTACAATACCACCGTTGTCGAGTAGAGGTTGTGGCCAATCACCGTGTACAAGAAATCTCCAACCAGCAAGAACAATGACACGATGATTTTTCACCGAGGTTCACGTGCTTGCCGCAAGACGCTTAGTCCCCGTTGTGGCGACACACCCACTTGATGGTTGCTAAGTTTAATGGCCGGTGCCAAATCCCCTGGGAGCTCAAGCACACCAATCACAAGAGGGGCCAAACAAGCCACGAAAGCAATCCACTAGTGCTCCTTTTGCTAATCTCCGCGGGGTAAGGAACGACCCCTCACAATCACCACCGGTGTGGCCTCGAACAAGCTCCAATCGAGCTCAACACCGCCTCTTGCTCCAAGCCGCTAGGAACCGGGCAAATTCCCAAGAAAACAAGAATCCCGCGGCTTCTCCAAGGATGAAGTGCCTCTAGATGCAACCGATGCAAGCAATGCACTTCTATCACGCTCAATCTCACCAAGAATCCGAAGTTAGTGATGGGGAGATGAGTGGGGAGGAGTCTCACAAGCTCAATTGCAAGTTGGAAGCTTCAAATGTGCAAGAGAGAGGGCTAGGAACCGCCAATCCAATATATATAGCCCCACTCACGAGATAGAGCCGTTGGTCTTCAAATTGGGCTTTCGGGGTGCCAGGGACGCACCGACCAGGACTCACCGGCCGAGTCCGGCCGCTGGTCCGGCCATCGCTTCCGGTCACAAACGATGTGGTCTCGGGCCCACGGCCGACAACATCCACCACGCAGGCCCGGCCGGAGGTTCCGGCCGACACCGAAGCCGCCCAGCCCAGCTTCCGGCCATGCGTCCGCCCAAATCCGCGCTAGGGGGTCTCTCGCAGACGCACCGACCGAGCCACCAAATGGGTCGCGTCCGGCCGCGGTCCGCATGCGTCCGGCGCAGGGACGTAACAGTTCTTCATCTTATTCTTTGCTCTTTGCTTCAAACTTGCTTCGCCTCTTGCCATAGGTTGCCAACACGCCCAAGATGATCACATTATCATGCATGTTAGCTTGTCGATAAGTTAGGCAAGATCGGTTAGTGCTCTCATTGTCCTAAATGCAATATGCAAGTCAATTGGACCTAGAAGCACTTCATCAAAGGATTGTCGCGGCATTCCCTCTTGATAGTCGGCTATCTATCCTATAATGTGATCACATGCTCTATTGTGTCTTGATCACCGAAAGGAAAACCCTATCAAGATACCTTTGCCTTGATCTCCGGGTTCCTCTCAAGCCGATCATCGAGCTTGACGATCCATCAAGTCCACCGACATTGTCCATGTTCATGATCATCATGCTCCTTGTCATCCACCTAATCCTATCTCAAGTCATCACTTAGAGCAAAGGATTAGTACCACAAGTGTGTCATCAATTTCCAAAACCAAACATGAGATTTCACACGCCCAACAACAGACGACCGCGCCGGACGCTCACGACGGACGCGTCCGCCGCCATCATTTGGGACGCTCCAAATAAGCAAAGATATCATACGCGCTCGAAGCCGCCACTATGCCGGCCGCCCCGGCGCCCGACGCCGAGAGATTTGCAGCGTTCGGTGCCTGCAAAACCACATGTTTGCCGCCCATCGACACCGCTAACACCTCCTTCATGCTACCCAACAAGTATACCAACTTGAGCACGAGAGATGGCATGATTTTCCCCACCGCCTTCGCAAATGTGCCAACACCACCACGTGTACATCACCATGTGCTCGTGTGTTAGCATTTTCACAAACAATCTCGAAGGAACAAGTTAGCTCACTAGGTTAGAATGCATGCATATGATTTTTGAACCTAGAGACACATGAGGATCGATGTTCCTGAGGTTTTCTCCTCTTTATAGTTCGGCTATCGATCCTAAACCACTCACACCCTCTATGGTGTTTTGAGTGCAAAACAAAATGGCCCTATCAAATATACCTTTGCCTTGAGCCCATTTCATTTCTCCATCTTGTTTTTCCAAGTCCACGCACTTGATCATCTTTTGGATCAACACCATGTCATCAACCATGATCAACATTTGCACCATGATTTGAGTAGGATTCATCTCATACTAGATCACACTTAAGCATAGAGATTAGTCCTAGGGTGTCATTAATTATCCAAAACCAATCTAGAGATCTTCAGTGACGACACCGTCTGGGCCTCGCCTGAGCCAGCAACCGCTTCCCCGATAGATCATTGTAATGCTTCGTGATAGGTGCTTCAATTGCCTATCTTACACGCACCGCGCAGCGACCTGCCCACTACCACGATGTTGTCGTGGCCTCCACCGGTTTTTCCAAGGATCGCAGACGTTACCCAGGCCGCGGCTAGGTCCCGTCAGGGGCCTAACATTCCTCGCCAGCCTACGTGCAGGCGCCCGCCGCCTCCCCAGATGGACTCGTCTGTGGCCACACGATGTGCTATGACAGGCGCCAGGGGGCCTCGGCGACGGCACTGGCGACGTCGGTCTCCACCGGCAACGGGGCAAGACCCCCCGGTCGATCTCGTGCGGTTGGGCCGGAGCCTATGGTTGCCCCCTCTCCGGACTTCAGCCGAAGGTGCTACGGGCTCGCTAGGACACGCCAGGTGCGGGTAGGATTAGGGGAGAAGGACGGCAACATCGACGATGACGCCACCATCGCCGCCACCAACGAACACACGATGTCGCGATCGGCCTCTATGGACGCAAAGGTCGAGTGCGTAGGGCTTCCGCCGCGTTAGTCCTAGTTGTGGTCAACCCGTTGTCAATGGCTATGCACATGGATGCTACAGTGACGATCGTGACCGCTGACGACCCGATGCTGCTTTTCGAGCTTGTGGCTTCGCCGCCTGGGCCGGCCGCCCCGCTCCCGCCGATCACGCATGCGGTGGAAGAGGCACCTCTAGTGGTTGCCGGTGTTCAGACGCTGGTATCGCTAACTTCGCGTGCCGCCTCACCCTTGGTGACCACTTGGTCTGGGTTTGTCGGTCATGCCAATGTGATTGGTGTTCGACGACCCGGACATTGATGCGTCGCCGCGGACGACATCGTCCGCCAAAGCTTTGGCCCGATGTCGACGGGCCGGGTATGTCGCCCTCTAGGAGGTCACCGACGCCGCTGACGCCGACCTCGCCACGCCGAGCCACACCAACCGGCACATACGTAGTTGCCTCTCCGCAATCTCCCTTAGCGAGAGGATGAAGGCGTTCGCAGGCAAGGTTCCGCGCAAGGTGTCGCCGCTCTTTGTTGCCTCTGCGGTGCGGTGTCACCACCGCAGCCTACATCGTTGCACCACGGCGGGGAGGTTCGCCGCTTCAGCGCCGCGCATGTCCCGTTGGCGGGGCGAGGGAGATGTTGGTGATGCGGCGGATGAGGTTCATCGATGGGCCGGACGGTGCCCCTCCGCGGCGAACGGGAGGCCTACTACGACGAGTCTATAGCGAGAACCGCACTCCCTCACGTAGAAAGAAGCGTCGCGCCGATCTTCCGGGACTTAAGGTGTAGGGCCGGCTGCACGCGAGCCACCGTGTTTGATCGATGTTGACGACTAGGTTGTTTATCTAGCGAGTAATCGTGTTTGATTTCTTTCGCTAGGGAGGCAGAGCTATTTGTATAATTTTATTCTCCCCTAATGCGTCATTCATGGCGTGTCGTTGTAACTTTCAACTTTATTCGCCTTAATACAAAAAACACGCCAAACCTTTTGTGTGTTCGATGATGAGCCTCCGTGCGTGGTTGACAACGTCAGAGGCCGGGGCAGGGGCCGAAGCTGTGATCTAGTTTTTCTTAATGCAAGTTTTGTTAGGGATACTGAAAGTCCTATCATCCGCTGACATTGAAGAAAGTTTAATTGAGCAACGGCCATTTAATAAATTTGCTAAAAGACATATTTAACTGAGCAAACAACTTAACACGCGGTATTCTGAACCAAGTCGATCCACTTGGCCTATGTGAGCACGTACTATAATAATAGTACGATCTGAAATAATGGAAATGAGAGCCAATTCAGCGTCATCGTCATCAATGTATATATATACGCCAGTGCTCAATCATAAATTAATGTCAGCTGCAACACGGTTACGACACGCTTCCATTGCTAAAATCCTATTATTTTTTATCAAATTGAGTAAATATATGTTATTTTTTAAATTTTAGAACGAGTGTGGGTGTGATAATTTTTTAACTGTTACTTCCTTTTGAACTAAATGTTATTTTAATTTAATGACGAAGCAGGTAAATACAGGTAGAGCCGTAGAGGTGTGGCCTCAAAGAGGTAAAAAAGAATAGAAACAAAAGGTAACAAAAACAACAACAACGTTAGCATGGAAAACTGAAAATTGCTGCAGAAGACAAATATACTAACACACTGCTTGTTTTTCCATGCATTTCACAAAAATAAAGTACAAGTTCCGATATAAAGAGCAGTATGTGGAGGTATAAGTCTACTCTCCCTCCCTCCACAAACTGTAGTACAAGTTCCCCAATATATCCACATATAATAACATAAACAATAACAAAATGAGCATCTCTTTATCTAAAAAACAAAATGAGCATCTTTTCGTCGAAATACACAAATGGGCCCCATAGTGCGCGTGTTAGTCGCGTCAGCGAAACTGTGACTGCGATTGAAGGTAGCTAGTGCAGTAGTAATCCCTCTCCTTTCTTCAGCAGACTACGGACTGTTGTAATCTCAGCCTACTATTTCATAGCAATAGCTATTTTAACCATGGCACTATCTCTGCACATAATGAACAACACATTACTAATGAACAGACACATGAAATCCTGGAGGAATGGATCTGACCAACAAACATATATGAGTGAAGCTCTTGTATGTTAAAAATAAGAAAGTAGAGACTAAAAACAAGGATGATACATTTATGTTTATATATGTTGGTCTGGTCGGATTTTCAGCCAACACTTTTCTTGAAAAGAAAACCTATCATCCTCTGAACACCCACGATCGTCGGCTGGACCTTCCTCTCGAAAGTGCTCCCGACGCGGCTATCAAACGCCGGCGCCGGTGCGCTCTTTGCTCGGCGGCCCTGCTCTCGTATCTCATCGGATCCGGCGACCTAGAGGCTGGATGCATGGCCTCCACCGCGCAGCCTTGGCCGCGGACGTCGCCGTGCGGCGCTCCGACGAACTCGCTCGTCCCCTCCCATCGCGATCCCGACGTCTTGAGCATCGATCCGGTCGGGCGAGTAATTCCATATCGCTACCTCACTTGGCCTCGCCTCGAGCTCAAGACGCCCGCCGCTAACGCCCACCCCGCCCTCTCCAAATCCAGCTTTCCAATAGCCGGAGCGGCGGTCGCGCCCTCTATCCCCTTTTGCGATGCGGTCATCGAGGCGAAAGAGACGGCGGATTGAAGACGGCGGATCAAAGACATTCGGGGTCTTCTTCCGCACAAAAGATCAATGGTGGCTATTCGAACACCACCTTTGCATCAAGGTGGAGGGGCAACGGTGAGGGCTCACGATTTCAAGCGTGGGCTGATTTGCTTGCTGCAGTGGGGGGCGGTCTACATCCAATGAGTTTCATTCAAGATCATTCTCGTGCGCGTTGTCCAAGGCGTGGTGGTGATTCGAAGACCGCCATGAAGCGACATCGATATCTTTAGCACTTTCTTGAGTAGTAAACTCAATTCTTTTTGGATGTAGTAGATCTTTAGTACATGTATCTTCATGTACTAAAGTTTTTTGATTCTTAGTTTTTGTAATAAGTTTGGTACGTGTGTGGTCACGCAGAGGCTTTTAGGTCTGTGTGCGTTACTACAGGCCGGAATGTTAATTCCGTTATCTAAAAAAAACATAGAGATGGATCCATGTATATTAGTTCAAAGATAGAAGTACCTTTCTTTTTCTTGTTAAAAGCATAATATATTGGTTCAAAGATAGAAGCACCTTTCTTTTGTTGTTAAAAGAAGAACCCAATTTGAAGCATACTTTTGCACCATGTCTTTAAAAATTATGTAGGCACTATATGGTTTTTTTATCCATGGAACAATAAATGAAATTGAGTCAGGATCTTGACCAACGAACATCTATTAGGCATTTTTTTCTTTGATCCAAGAATAAATATTTATATGTAATATGTTTAAGCATGATTACTGTAAAACACTTATAAAAGGAGTTATTACGGTTTGGAAACCAAGTAATCATCATTAGCTTCCGAATGAAGTCAATCTGAAGTAAATCCCGTGATACGACAATAAAACTTGTTAAGATATGTATCGTGTAACAATATCTTCTATGTACCGACTTGATGTAATTCTGAGATAGATTGTAACCGTGACTCACGCATGATGAGTACACGCCAAGTATAGGCATTCGGTTGTGATAGGTTAGTTATAGATCATATCTAGTCCAACCGATGCCTTGTAAACCAAGTCTTGTACTTCTATATATAATCAACATGCAACCGTGATCAGCCAAGATAGGCAATCACGTTAACCTCAAACTCTTTTATGGTATCAGAGCCAATCTTCCATAAACCCTACAATGGCGTCATCCTCTTCCTCCTCCCATTCTCATCACTCCCCTTCGGTCCATCCATCTCGAGAAAAGCTCACGAGGGAAAACTTCCTCCTATGGCAGGCGTAAATCATGCCTCGCATCCGGGCGGCGGAGTATGAAGGATACCTAGATGGTACCACCGTCGCACCACCCAAAAACCGTCGAGATGAAGAAAGATGACTCTTCACCGGCGGTCGCCACCATCAACCCGAGTACACCAAGTGGTTCAAGGAGGACCAACTCCTCCTGGCCCACATCAACAACTCGCTGTCGAAGGAGATCTTGGCGCAAGTGACGAACAAGAAGACCTCGGTGGCCGTCTGGGGGGCACTCGCTGAGATGTTCTCAAGACTCCCCAGCGCTGGTGGGTGGCCAATTTGCGCATGCAGTTGGCAACCTCCAAGAAGGGAAATCAAACCGCAGCAAACAGATTTCGCTAAGGTGAAGGCAATAGGCGACGAGCTTGCCGTGGCGGGCAAGCTACCGCTTGAAGAGGAGCTGGTCACAAATGTCTTGGCCGACTTGGATTTTGACTACAATCCCCTTGTGTCAACGATCCCCGGCGCCGCACCACTCCGATCTCCCCGAGCGAGCTCTATGCTCGCCTCCTAGCCTACGACACAAGGCTCCGGGATGTCCAAGAGAGCTATAACGCCACCAAAACTCATCCGTTAACTCGGCGACACGAGGGCGTGGGAGGCTTCCGTGGCGCGGGTCGGGGCAATGGTCCTGGTCGTGGTCCCGTGGTCGTGGCGGTGCCAACTTCTCCTCTTCACCAAAGGGGGGTGCTTCCGGTGCCGCCAAGCCCATCCGCCAAGTTTGCAAGAAGAAGGGCCATGAGGCCGACGTGTCGGGCATCGCCGAGGAGAATTACCAAACCCGTCATGAAGTCTCGGGCCGGATGCGCTACAACCAACTACGGCTACGACACCAAGCGGTATGTTGATAGCGGGCGACAGATCATATCACCGCCGAAGTGGAGAACTTGACCATCGAGACAAGTACAAGGGAGGCGATCATGTCCACACCGCAAGTGTATTGTGTATGCAGATTAGTAATATTGGCCATGCAATTTTACATACCCCAAGCAAAAATCTTCGGTTACAAAATGTTCTTCATGTGCCAAGTGCCAACAAAAATCTGCTTTCCATTCATCGTCTCACCTCGACAACAATACTTATGTTGAATTTCACCCTCATCATTTTTCATTAAGGATCGAGCCACGAAGAAAACAATCCATCAAGGGGTGTGAGGGTGGTCTATATCCATTGAGACCTCGTGAGGTTGGAGCACAACGCCACAAACAAAGCGTGTGGTGTGAGTCGGCCATCCACATCGGTTTGGCATAGTCGTGCGGGGCATGCGCCCCTTCCGGCCGTTGAAAGAGTCATTAGGCATAATTTGCTTCCTTTTTCTTCCAAATAAACATGTCGAGTCTGTGTGTGACTCTTGTCGAAAGGCAAAGAGTCATCAATTACCTTATCCTAGCTCGGAGAATAAAAGTTGTGCTCCCCTCGATTTGATACACTCGATGTTTGGGGACTGCTCCCATATCCATTTGAAATTATTCATATTATGTTTCTTTCATTGATGACTATAGTAGATATACATGGATCTATCTACTTAAGCACAAACCGAAGTCTTCCATGTTTTAAAAACTTTGAGAATCATGTGGAAAGAAAGTACAACAGAAGATAGTGCACATGCAAACCATTTGGGGTGGCAAATATAGGCGTCTAAATACCTTCTTTAATCGCCTAGGCATTGCTCATAGGGTATCTTGTCCTCATGCACATCAACAAAATGGTAGAGTTGAATGAAAGCACCGTCACATTGTAGAAGTCGGGCTTTCTCTCCTAGCACAAGCGTCCATGCCACTCAAATATTGGGATCAAGCTTTCTTGTGACCACATATATCATAAATATCCTACCCTCTCGAGTCATTGATAATAAAACTTCAATAGCGTTGTTACTAAATGAGAAACCGCACTATGATTCTCTTCGGGTGTTTGGATGTGCATGTTGGCCTAATTTGAGGCCCTATAATGTGAGAAAGTTGTCTTTCGGATCAACGAGGTGTGTGTTCCTTGGCTATAGCTCTCTCCACAAAGGCTTCAAGTGCCTTGAGCGGCCCTACGTGGCGCATCTATCTTTCCCCGAGATGTGGTATTTGATGAAGATGTATTTCCGTTTGCATCCATGCACCCCACGGCCGAGGGCCTCGTATTCCGAGAAGAAATCTCCCTTCTTCCCGCTCATCTTGCTCCTTCTTGTCTTTGGGGATGTAAGTTGTCATGTGCCTTTTTATTACTCGATCAAACCGGGTTCAAGTGTTGATGTGCAGGAAATACATGAAATCACAGATGAAGTAGCTACAGATCAGGTGACCGCAGACGATCCTGCTTCGGATCCCGGAGCTGATTTAGCTGTGGATCCCATCACCGATCCCCGTACTGATCCGTCCGAGGAGGTTTGGGGCGTCTCCGCCGTCGCCGTGGGGGGCAGATCCCGGACTTCGCCGCCTTTCTGGCCGCTACTCCTACGCCCAGGATCTTCTACGGCCCGCTTGGATCACTGTCGGCCGACGTCTTCATCGGCCCAAGATGGAGGCTCAACGCTGGACTCCACGTCATTGGTGCAGATGCACCGAGCCAACTTGCAACACGCCCCTCACACACGATCACAGAGCGGTATTGCTAAGCCTAAGATATATACTGATGGAACAGTTTGCTATGCAAATTTGTGCTCTACAGGTGAACCAGAATCCGCGAGTGAGGCCTTGAAGTTACCCAAGTGGAAAGATGCCATGCAAGTGGAGTATGATGCGCTGCAACATAATAAGACATGGAGGCTTGTTCCACCACCTAAAGGGAAGAATCTTATTGATTGTAAGTGGGTGTACAAAGTTAAAAGAAAAGCTGATGGCACTATAGATCGTTACAAGGCACGACTAGTAGCCAAAGGCTTCAAGCAGCGGTATGGTATTGACTATGAGGACACCTTTAGTCCTGTAGTCAAAATTGCAACTGTGAGATTAGTACTGTCATTAGCAGTAGCAAGAGGATGGTGCTTGAGGTAGTTAGATGTTCAGAACGCGTTTCTTCATGGTGTTCTGGAAGAAGAGGTGTTCATGAAACAACCACCAGGGTTTGAGAGTAAGACATTTCCTTCTTATGTTTGCAAGCTTGATAAAGCTATTTATGGTCTTAAACAGGCTCCGAGAGCATGGTACTCACTATTTGAGTAACAAGTTGATACTGACTTCGTTTTGTGGCGACCAAATCGGACACATCTCTTTTATCTATAGAAAGAAGGGTGTTGAAATATATATATGCTTATATACGTTGATGACATTATTGTCACTAGCTCTTCACAGGATGCGGTGGATGTACTACTAAAAGCATTGAGAGAAGATTTCGCACTCAAGGATCTTGGTGATCTCCACTATTTTTCGGGTATTGAGGTAGAAAGAAAGCCAAACGGTGATCTACTTCTAACTCAAGAAAGGTATGCCATGGATATTCGAAACGAATGGGTATGATGAATTAAGCCGGTGGTCACACCCATGGCAACGCAGAGAAGGTGTCAAGATATGAAGGGGATCCACTAGGTCCGATGATCGTACATAAAGTACGTAGTATAGTAGGGCACTTCAATACATCACCCTTACCCGCTTTGATTTAGCATTCACAAATCAACAAAGTTTGTCAATACCTCCATGCACCAACCCCGCCCATTGGGACGGCAGTTAAAAAGGATTGTTCGGTATTTGCGTTTTTTCTCTTAATGTTGGCTTGTTGATAAGGAAAAGGTCACCATTGATGCTAAGTGTGTTCTCGTGATGCGATTGGGCCGGTTGCAGAGATGATAGAAGGTCCTTTGGTGGATTCGATTTGTGTTCCTTGGTACAAATGTGATCTCATGGAGTGCAAGAAAGCAACCTACGGTGCCCACGTTCGAAAGCACGAAGCCGAGTACAAATCTATGGCCAATGCCACCGCGAGAATTGATATGGGTAGAACAGTTTTGCTTGGTGAACTTGGTATTCGGCTAAAAAGATGAGACCTAGACTCGTGTGATAATCTAGGAGCTACATATTTATCCGCTAATCCGGTGTTTCATGCTAGAGCTAAGCACATAGAAATTGACTTTCATTTTGTTCGCGAAAAGAGTTGCTAGAAGGCATTTCGAGGTGAGGTTTATACCAACGGATGCTCAAGGTTGTCGACGGATTCACCAAAGCATTGCCACAATGAAAGTTTGAAGAATTCAAGAACAATCCGAATCTTGTCAAAAAAGACAAGTATAGATTGAGTAGGGTGTTAAGATATGTATCGCGGTAACAATATCTTCTATGTACCGACTTGATGTAATTCTCGAGATAGATTGTAACCGTGACTCACGCATGATGAGTACACGCCAAGTATAGGCATTCGGTTGTGATAGGTTAGTTATAGATCATATCTAGTCCAACCGATGCCTTGTAAACCAAGTCTTGTACTTCTATATATAATCAACATGCAACCGTGATCGCCAAGATAGGCAATCATGTTAACCTCAAACTCTTTTAAAACTAACTACCCCATATAGATAGTAATCGCTATCAAACAAAATTCGAAAAGGGGAGAGGGGTTATAGATAAAGTTGGCCTTAAAGAGTAGAATCATCATTGTTATATCCGTCTACGTTTGAGGGGAAAGTAACGAAGCAAAAAAAAAATGTTGCACCCGATTCACCCCCAAACCGATGGCCATTGTTATCTATCCATAATTATAGGCCCTCGCTTTCCTTAGCAAATGCATGAATGAACTTGCATAATCTAAAACATGAATGAACTTCAAGAACAACCAAGACTCCACTACAGTAAAAATGCTTTGCGTCGCTAATCTGTTTCTAAGAGATTTCCAAAGTCATAAGATTCCGTGGAGAAGCACCTTTACTTAAGCACAATGTGAACCCAAAGAACAAAAAATTAAGAGCATCATCTTCCAAGACAAAGAACAAATGCGTAAAAAACGTTAGAGCAGGAGACACCATGGATGGCTCGCAGATCGAAACCAATTTGCTTCCCAAAAAAATTGGTAGCGCATTCACACAAGAGTAGAAGAAGCTAGGGTTTGCACGCGAATCGCCGTAAGAAAAAATGATGGGGCTGGCGGCCACGGCGCCACTGGGCGGGGCTCACGGCCGCCCACCCTTCTTGGGCGCGACGAAGGCATGGAGGAGGGAAATGTAAGTAACCTCCTAAATTACAGGGGGGCCCACATGCACTTATCATTGTCATTAAGACCTCGGATCACGATGCACGAAGTTCCCAATAATCTAGAAAGTGCTATTAATCTTCGAACAGATCTCATTAACAAGTCATTGCAAGATATTACAACATTTTATTCAAAATACATCGAGTAAACGGCGGAAGGATTATATAACCATAGTTTTACAAACCATTTATTCAAATAAACAAACTTAAGTAACATTATTGCAAGCCTGGAATTATTGGAGTAACATTATACATATAATACAATCGACAACCCCGCCCGAGGGTTCAACTCTACTCATCATCTTCCTCCTCCGTTTTGCGTCATGCAAAGAGGGACCAAAACAAGCCCGCTCATGACCTCGCTCCCCGCAACAAGGGTCAAAGAACCCCGAGTACGGGAGTACTCAACAAGACTTACCCGACAAAGAAAAGAGGAGAAGACTCGGGAATCTTGGTCTTAGGAGTCAAGGTAAGGCTTTAGCAAGAATCAAGAACTCTTTTGCGTAAAAGCTACTATAAGTGAATCCTTACTTTGAATATTTTTAACTTTCAGATTAGTAGCTCATATACTCTAGGTTATCCTATTCTAGAGCAAACATATTTTCTTATTCCAACTCTCTTTCCTCGAAAACATATTCCATCATTTACTACGATGAAGGTCGTGAATCGGTCTCCTTCTCCCAGAAGCAACGCGAATCATGAATCGATTATAATCCCGGTGGGGATCCCTAACCACACGACATATGTAGCACTCAAGCTTGCATATATCAACCTTCTTTCAGATTTGTCCAAAATGGGAACGAGGCCTGCACCACCCGAGCACAAGATACTCCACCTCCCAACCCCCGCCCCTAATGACGGTTTGACCAAGAGGGTGGGTACACGCTACTCCCCGCCATCTCTCCACTCCCGGTCGCGTGGTTGCCATTCCCGATTTGGCTCCACCGAGATCCGGCTTTCCGGAGTATGTGGCTAGTTAGGTCGACTAACACGGGGATGGCTGCCGGTGGCGTGCCATTGACCAAAAAGGTCTCAGCGCGCAAAATGCGTTCAAAACGCCCCGATTTCACTTTCGGGCCAAACAACGGACGGTCCTTAAGCGACCAACACGGTACAAACAACTAGGAATCCCCCCGGCTTTCAACCTACGCCCCGTCCGATCTCAAATTCATCACTACAACTCTTTCTTTTCCGAAAACGGTACCATCTCCTCAAATAAAACATTTTGATGAAAAACTTAACTAATTAAGGGGCTAAGCATCACTAAGCATTTTCGAAATAAACGGGTTATCAAGGATGGTATTAAAATAAACAAGGATGGGAATGCAAAGAATTAGGTTATCACTCAACTCCTAATTACTTAATGCAACATAGCATAGACATAAGTGATATAAAACTTTTAAAACATCAAGGAAGGGTTTAATGTAACAGGGGCTTGCCTTGGTTGATGAAATAACCCGAATCGACGATGGATCACAATAATCGAACTTCGAATCAACAAGAAAACCCTCTTCGGAAGCTTGATCGACGATCTCTCGTTCACCTTCGTTCACTATACCTAAAGAATAATATATGCTTTACATGATGCCGTGTATATAAACATGATCTTGGCGAGAGTGCATGAAACGATAAACACTTGAGTACAACTTTCCTTCACGATAAAGTTGCAATCCAACAAAACCAACTTGTTGAACTACTCTACGAGATATCATCACCATTGTCTAAGGAGTTCTCAAGGACCATTTGAAAGTGGCATGGTTTAGGGTTCACAAAACAATCCAAAATTCACCCAAAACCCTAGGTTATAAGACATAAAACAAATTATTCAACACATGAAATAATAGAGCATGAAATAATAAATATTTTAACTTTCTTTAAACAAGCTCAAAATTTTTGTACAGGTAGATCATGTCATGAAACAGTGTCAAAATAATTTTCATGATTTTTGGATAAATAGAATAATTATTAAAAATCAAGGAAGATGCATTTTTCAATTAAAATTTGTATTTTTAAATCATGCCCAAACTATTTAAAATTCAAGTTTCATAATTTTCCTAGATAGTACATATGATAGGAAGGCTACACAAAAATTTTCATGATTTTAGAACCCATATTTGAATTTATATGAAATTTGGAAAATCGGACACTATTCAAATAAATGAAATTGAATAAATCATTTCATAAATGAAAAAAAGGGTTTCGGGTTGATTCTCGCCCAATATCGTACATGGTCCAATACTGTTCACGGCCCGCTATCGTGCATGATGGACCGCCCCGCTATGAAAGGACTTTAATCGCCGTTGGAGCAGTGTTGGGCGGCGGAACGTGCGGGAATGTGCCCGGGCTATCGCGTTGATCCTCGACCCGGCCGAGCTTACGCCACGCGGCGTCGACAGCGGCGCCGACGCGGCAGCGCGCCGCTGCCGTTCCAGTCGCCGATGGACCAAACGTAAAAACGGAAAGAAGGGAGGGCGGCCAGAGCTCACCGCGATGCTAGAACGGGGCTTGGTTACGGCGGAGCTAGGTCGAGGTGAGTCGTCGTCGGCAACGGGCGGCGGCGGTGGCTTGACACGGTGGCACGACGGCGTTTAGCTGGGCTGGAGGCCTCGGCTGGACATAGGAGCACATCGGGCGTGACTACGATGCCAAAGGAGAGCAAATACGCCGAAGAAAAACAATCGGAGGCTCACCGGAAAAAGAAGAAACCCGGGCGGACTCGCGGGGGTTCAAGCGGCGCGGGGGAAGACGGCCTCGCTGGCACTACGGGCGATGCTAGCTTAGATTCTTGGCTCAAGCGGGCGCAAGAAGAGAGTTGCGACGCTGGCTAGTTTGAACGGCGAGGGATGCTCGACGGCGACGCGACGGCGGGCGGGGGAGGTGGTTCCGGCGGCGGTTTTGAAAAGAAGAAAACGGCGGCGATGCCGACCTATTTATAGAGGAGGGAGCATGGACAGGTGGATGGCGACCTGCCGGCTCCCCAACCGGCTCTTGACGCGCGAGGATGGCGAATCGTCGAGCCGGCCACGGGCGATGATGGCGATGGTTCGGCATGGGCAAACCATGCCTAGGCTATTGTAGCACCCAAAACCCTAACTTTCGGTTTTGATCAAATTCTCCTCAAATTTGAACTGAACTCGAAAAACTCCAAAAAGCAACTTGGCCTAATTTTTCAAGATCTACAATTTTCACAATTGGAAGATTTTCAAATTCGGCCTCTAAATATGACTTTTGAAATGGGGTCAAAAAGTAGGAAGTTTGAATTCAAAATTACTTTTAAAATTATGTAGAAACTTGAAAAACTTTGTACATATCTTTTGTTCATCTCAACAAGATCTACAAACTAGCTTTTGGAAGTTTTGTCAAATTTTGCTTAGATTTTGAAATAAAGAAAAGGGGATAAATAGGGTTTTGTCGAATTCAAAATTACTTTAAAATTTTGAACTAAACTTTGAAAACTCAAAATACCAACTTTGCTAAACTTTGAAAACTCTACCATTTCACTTTTGTGACCACCCTCAAATTCTTGATAAATTTTGAAATAAAGAAAGAGGGACAAACTAGGGTTTAGAAATTAGGTTTCCGACAAGGGGGTAACTTCCGGATTCGATTCCTCTCGCGTCTTTTCGACCGACGACGAAACCAAACATAAAGTAAACTCATTTTAGTTCAATGCAAGACATGGTGGGTTAAACATGTATGCTTTGCAATGATCATGATGACATGTCACGTTTTAGTAATAGTAACACCCGGGGGTGTTACAGAAAGGACAACGGTATCGCCACAACAGAGAAGGCGTGTACCGCACCGCCGCCTTGCTGCGCCAAAGGCGCCGCATCGAAGAGACGGGGAGCGAGAGGTAGGGAAGAGTAGAGGCTATAGGAACTCACCAGTCTTTGGAACGCGGGGCGAGGGATGGGGGTGGCGCGGCGGGCCGCAAGACGCAGTGCGCCGTCGCCTCGGTGGTCGCCCGCTCGGGGAGAGAGCGAGATGGTTCGGGAGAGGGAGACGGAGAGGAAGATGAGTCTTTTTTTTTTTTTTAAGCCGTGAAGCCGAAGTTTATATTTGGGTATTCGGCCGCCAAGAAGCTACTGGCCAAGGTGGAAGCGGCGCAGTAAAAGCCACTTCTCGGGCAGATTTTCCGAATCCCGAGCCCGGCCGAACAAATCGGGGGTCCACGCGAAGATCCAACGACGGGGAAGAAATTTGGGCGACGTGGCCTGCGGTTCCTTGCGAGGAGCCATTGCAATATCTATCGTTTTAATTGATGTCTCTCTTCGTTATCGTTACTGCCTCCATGCTATTGTTTCTTAGGCATTCTTATCCCTTCATATTGACAGTTCATGATAACTAAATGCTTAGCAGATCTCACAGAAGTTCAGAACTGAGCAGCAGAGCATCACAAATAAAATGCGACCCTGCCCTGCATCCCTGCCCATCACCAAGTAACTGCTCATCAAGTACCAGCATCCCAAAGGATCCTATTTCTCAAAATGGAGATTGGGCGCATAAAATTCTCCTTTCGCTTCGTCTGCGTGTCTCAAGCTGAACCGAGAGAGCGTTGTTGTCCCCTGCTGCGCCAATGAGCCTCCACCAGCGAACAGCAGAATTTAATTTACCTACCGGGCTTGGTCGTGTTTCACGTGCACCCACGCGCCACGCTGCCGTGCGCCCGTGCTTTGCACTTGTTTAGTTGGCAAATTTTTAGCAAAAAGCACTGTTCTAACTCCCCGTAGTATATCAGAAGACGTTTTTGTTTGTTTGTGGTAAACATTGTCCGGTCATGAACTAGCGGGGCAGCCAAAAAGATTCGCCTCCGGCTATGCATAACAGTAACTGTGTAAGTAGTTAAATTTTTTACCTACATTTATCGCCTCCGAACATACGCCTTAACGATCTATTTAATGTGATGTGATGGAGAGAGCCTAAAAATTTGCAATTTCACAAGAAAAAATCTGCCATCTAAACCAGGCTTGGTTCCAGACTCCATTTGGGATCTGGGTCCATCGGGATTCGGCCCACAGCTGAACTGAAGCCGTGGAATATGCTGCCTTTGGATTGGATCCTCCTCCCCCTTCCCCAATCAAAAACTGTCACTGTCCTGTGGGGTCGTCCCTCCCCAGTGACCCCAATATAGTACAACTCCAATGGCCGCCCACAGCTTGACACAGCCTCCATTCAGATCGAAGCAGCCAAGGATTCCTTGCTCTGACTGAGCCTCTCGGGGCGCCATGGAGTTGAAGCTCCTCTCCATCTGCCTTTTCCTCGCCTTCTTCGCCACCGAGGTAAGCTCATCGGCCATCTCCTGCTACTACTCTCCCTCGCCCTCCCGCATCCATCTGAACTCGTCTAACTAACTCACCAGGCGTACGCGGCGCCAGCGGCGGCGGCGGCCGCCATCACGGCCACGGGCACGTCCCCTCTGCAGTCGGACTCGTCGGACCCGGAGAACCAGTGCGTGTACACGGTGTACGTGCGTACAGGTTCCATCTGGAAGGGCGGGACGGACTCGACGATCGGCGTGACGCTGTTGGGCGCGGACGGCACGGGGATCCGGATCCGCGACCTGGCGGCGTGGGGCGGGCTCATGGGCACCGGCCACGACTACTACGAGCGCGGCAACCTCGACATCTTCAGCGGCCGGGGACCCTGCATGCGCCAGGCGCCCTGCGCCATGAACCTCACCTCCGATGGCACCGGCGCGCACCACGGATGGTACTGCAACTACCTCGAGGCCACCGTCACGGGACCTCACCTCGGGTGCGCGCAAACGCTCTTCACCGTCGAGCAGTGGCTCGCCACCGACGCCTCGCCGCGCCATACCGCCTCTACGCCGTCGTCGATAAGTGTGCTAGTAAGACGACGGAGCGGCGCCGGCGGCAGGAGACACGCCAGTCGCCGGCCGGCGAGGCCGAGGCTGAGGCTGAGGCGGCCACCGTGACCCCGCTCTAAGTCAGTCGCAGATCCTGCTATGTAATTATGTGACGGATCCCATCGGACGGATTACGTTCATCTTGTGAAGACGCTGTGTGATTGCGCGAGTGATTTCGCCGCCTTGTTTTGTATACAAGGAGGTTCTAGAGTATACGTACGGGGAGAATAAAAGCAGCGTTTCTTCAAGCTCGCATTTTCTGTTGCTGCTGTGCTGTCCAAGCCTTCAAGGTCTATGTGAGTGTGAGTTTGACTCGGCTGGTTGGGAGTGGTGGTTTGGTTATGTGTCTGCATCAGGTTACTTTGCCTCCGGATACAGTTATTTGCCACTTGGCATTGGTTTCTCCGTGGATAGCTAGCTCTAGCTAGCGTCAATGCGTGTGATTGCGAAGGTCGCCGTGTCGGCAGGCCATGTGTCCATCCATCTACACAGACTTCGCTTTGGGGCTCGATCAGGACTAGTTGAAAAAATCAGCTAATTTTTTCTACGTTTGTCTCGGTGTTGATCGAATCACAATGTGCCAGGTTAACAGAAATCGGATCGTGATTCTGCGCGACGATGATGAGCAATGATGAAGATCATAGACTTCCGTAAATAATAAAAGGGCAAAAAAGGATCATAGACCGTATTGTTTCAACTGTTGGCCTGTTAACCTGCTTCAAAAAGGACGAAAAATGGCCCAGACGTAAGTGGGCCAAATGAGAGAAGAATGAGGACCACATTAAGAGATCGGCCCATGAACCACCTCGTGAAAAATTTCTTTCTGTAACGAACCAAATTATCTTGGCTGGGAAAAAAAAAAAAAAAAACTTGGTCTAAAAATTTACTGAAGTCAAGTCCAATATAGCTGCCGATCATTTATTTAGAATTAAATGTTATCCTTTCCAACACTTCGTGAATTCTGTTCATCTGGGTTTGGACTTCGGATTTCAGAGTATATAAACTGTGACACTATCTGGATGACGTCCTTCGCAGGTTGGACACTGCTCTATCCGTTTCATAAATTAAGTGCACTTCTATACATTCAGGAAGGTGCTCGACTTAAATTCGAAGTTAGCTAGTGCTCCTACAGATAAGTTTAGAGCTTAGAGCGAGAGTTTGGGACCACTAGGGGTGGTCTATTGCGCCTTCCTCCGTGGCTAGTGGCCTGCCTGCCTTCGCCTCCTCGGGGAGTCCCTCTCTGTGCTCGTTGCACCTCATTCCCACTCGTTTTGGTTTGTCTCGCAGCTCTAGACCTGTCCTTTCGGTTGTTGCTGGTTCGTTGGCGGATGCTTTCATTGCCGTGGTTCGTAGGTGGATGCTTTGTCACCATGTGGTTGGCCTCCACTTGGCAGGCTGCTGAGCCGCCAAGAGTTATGGCCGATGGTTGCGCCGCTGCGGATGCTTTGCCGCCACGTGGTCGGCCTCCTCTCGGGTAGCTGTTAAGCCGCCAAGAGTGACAATCGATGGTTGGGTCGATTGGCGGATGCTTTGCCGGCCGGTGGTCGGCCTCCCTCTTGGGTATGGGCCGAGCCGCCAAGAGTGACGGCCCTGCGGGTTGGGTCGTTGGCAGATGCTTTGCCGCCGTCTCGTCGAACTCCTCTTGGGCGTACTGGCTGAGTTGTCGAGTGATGATGGCTGTTGGTTGGTTCTTTAGCGGATGCTTTGCCGCTGCCTCTCGAACTCCGCTTGGGCGCGTCGAGTTGTCAAGAGTGGTCGTTGGTTGGTTTGTTGGCGGATGCTTTGCCGTTTGCCAATTTTGGAAGGTCTTCGTATTGACGCTCATTGTGATGTGGCTCAGAGGCATAATTGTAGGTTTTAGGTGGTTCGGTTGGAGTTGTAAGGCGGAGGACCCCCTCGTTTCTTGCAGGTTTGTTGGTGCCTTTGGGATTCGGTCGGTAATGTGGATTACATGTGAATCCTATGTAATTCCACTTCTCTTAATACAAAGACGCGTGCTAATGCACACTTTCAAAAAAATGATGTCCAGACGTATGAGATGGTGCACATTGATCTTTACGTCAGAGGACACAGATAGTTTGAAAACGGGTCCACATGCAGGGGCCCACACGCAGCCCCTTTGAGCAAAAATGCAGTGAACGTGACCCAAATGAACAAATAGACGTCGTTCCGCTCAAATTTTTATAGAAGGAAAATATAATAGGCTACCATTATTCCATAGAGATAGCATAAGTCCCAACAATAAAATTTGAAGCCAAGATATTGGCTATGTTTAGTATCCTAGAATTTGGCAATTGTAAGTATTGAATTTGGTAATGTATCACCTTTCGTTTGTTTATAGTATAAATAATATTGTCCTACCATGGCCTAACTAGCTCAAAAGATTCCCCAAGCAAATTACATCCAAACCGTCGAATTAGTTATTTTGTTTATCTACATTTCATACTCCATCCATTCGTTTTTTTTTTTTTTTTGCTACATTTAATAATTCGATGTGATGAGAAATCCAAACGATGTGATGGGAACTTCGGGTACTAAACACAGCCATTAATATAACTCTGAAGTTCCAAAATGAAGGAAGAAATTCAAAATCTCCAAATTGCTGCTCGAGTAATCTTGCTTTCACGGCTTGTTTCGTAATGTTGACACAAGCCAAATCTGTCATAGGGAAGAGAAACAACTTCATCTGTTGCTTGAAATTCTGACCACCAAAGCAAACACACGGTGACGACGTCTCCATGGAAGATATTGGCACCAAAAAAGTTGTTGTCACGGTCGAGGCTGGCACAAAGATCAGCATGGCTTTTGCCGGTACACATTAACCTAATGTTTTTCTTCGTAAGAATCATAGATCATTACAACTTGTTATGTGTGAATTATGTTAGCATTACAAAAGGAAGGTGGACGAGAGACTCACCATCTCAGCTCAGCTGTTGCGGGTATGGGGTGGCCTCATCCTCCTTAATTGAGTCATGCTCTTCTCGGAGATATATTTCTCTCTGGGAACATGCTGTATCTTCTGCCAATTTTCATGCCCCTTTACTTGGCAGGTTCTACTGAGCACGCGGCACCCGTGGATTTCAATCTTCACAAGCGACCGTGGCAGGGTCGGAAGGCGCTCCATCTTATCACATCTCATAACTAACACACTTTGGAGTGAAACAAGGAGCTCCATATTTTCTGGCAAGCTGTCCCAGTTGCACAGGGAAACCTGAAGCTCACGGAGACAACTGAACAACTCGATATTTCCAGGAAAATACTCCAATGGGCTGCAATTATGGAGTTTAAGTTGTTGCAGGTGCTTTAGGGCGTCTGGACTATGGTGACTCAGCATCCAGCTAGGATATCTTGAACCCTTGTAGCGGTTGATTGTGAGTGCTACAAGATTCTTTGGCGGACAAAGGCCTTCAAGTACCTCTGCAGCGGCATCTGGAGTCTGCCCCCCCATCATCCAGCCATGGTACCTTGTACCCTTGTCACGGTTGGTTGACCGTGAGCTCTCAACAGGATCCTCTGGTGGTAGAAGAAGGTTAAGTATCTCTGCTACGGCGTTTGGATCCCCGGCCTGACGGACACTGAATGATAGTTCCAGTTTTCTTAGTTGTTTCTTTCCGGCTAGGTGGGCTTCAAGAGCTTCCTCTTTGCTTCTGACAATCCCGAGACCATCTATCGCCAATGTACCTCGAAGGTTGTTTAGGTGCTTCAGCTGCTTCAATTCATACCCTTGTTCCTTCTTCACTTGGAAGTATCCTAGTGACTGGAGTGACGTCAGCCTGCCAATGTTTGCAAATCCCATCGACGATGAAGAGCTATGCCGCAACGAAGTGAGATTCTTAGTGATATCTTCAGCACAGGAAACCTTCTCAGCATATATGCTCTGCATATGGTAAAGCTTGCTAAATGTGCTTGGGAAAATAAGCTCCACACTGCTATGGGAACAATCCATATTAAAGTTAAGATAACGTAGATGCTTCATCTGATCAATAGATGATGGGACTAACAACACTTGTTCATGGTATACTTTTGTTTTAAATATCAGCACCCGCAGTTTCCTCAGGCTCTTGAACATTCTGTCAAACAGTTTTTCATTAATTAAGGTGTGGTCCAATTCCTCAGCATCTTGGGCTGCAAATATTTTTCTCTTATTTTCGCTGTACTCTTCATCAATGATGAGAGTGCGTAAATTTACCAAGTCCAGAATTTTCTTTGTAAATTTACCAACAAAAAGATGGCGAACCTCTTGCGGAATATCATTTGGTAGGGCATTTGAAACAATTCTGAAGCATTCAATTCCGCAAACCCTCTCAGCCAACTCGTGTAGCAGGTCATGAATTGTGAATGCCTCAGTTTCAGTACCAAAAATTGTTCTTTCTACTTGCAGAAATGAGAATGTCAGTAGTTCGTTTAAGTAGCGGAGGCCTATATCTTCCAATTGCTCTGTTGCATTCATCCTGGTGTTTACAAATCCTTGTGCTATCCAGATGCGAACCAACTCATCTTGTACTAACCTGTATCCTTTCGGGAAAGTGCTGCAGTATGCAAAGCATCGCCTGATGTCTACACCTAGCTGCTGATAGCTCCACCATAGAGCTCCCATTGTTTCATTCAACATGTCAAGGTTCCCTGTTGTTTCCCAGAAATCGATACTGTTGTTACTCTGAAGCCGTGCTGCTACTGTTATTGCTGCAATGGGTGATCTGCTAAGCTTTTCTGCAATTTTTCTCCCTACTGCCAGAAATCTTCCATTATCAGAACGCGTGCCTTCAAGGGAATAGTGCATGAACATTGAGAAGTACTGCTCTTCTTCCATATCCGGTATTGGGATTTGCTCCTGAGCACCTAGAGCTGCAGCTGCATCTTTCTTCTGAGCTGTCACCAGAACTCGGCTTCCACTTTGCCCAGCATCTAGCACACCAAGTAGAATAGCACGTTCCTCTTTGTTCTCACCACTGACCCAGAGATCATCCAGTACCAACAAGAAACGTTTTCCTTTCAACTTCTCCTTCAGCTCATCATGTAGACCTTTCACATCATTGCTGTCAGATTGCCGGTCTTTCCTGATCTCCCTCAACATGTCACGAAATATCTTATCCACTCTAAATGTCTCAGACACATGAATGAACATGACAGGGTCAAAATGTTGGCCTTCCTCCTTCTCATAATCATATACATATTGTGCCAGGGTACTCTTCCCAGACCCTGCAATGCCATATATACCAATCACAGAATAATGTTTACTGGTACTTGAGCTTGGTGTATCCGGGCCAGGTCCCCTACGAAGCATACTAACAATCCTCTTACGCTCCTTATCTCGACCGAACACCTTCCGTTCAATGCTTCTGTATAGGTACTCAATATCCTCCTGCCTGCTACTCCTTTCTTTGTTACTATCCTTCTTGGGAATTTGGCTGCTGCTGCTTTGCTGATTCAACAGATGTGATTTCTTCAAGTCATCGAGAACGTTTTCTAACTGCTCTATTCTTTTCGCCAAGCTATTTCTAGCAATGGTTAGCAATAAAGAACCTGTTGCTGCGCCATCCTTCTGCAAGAAGCAAGCTAGCGTCAAATGATTATCCTAGCTCCATGTTAAGGTATATGGCATTCTTCAATTGTGCAGCCAGACGTTTTAAAGATGACCAGTAACGTATAAAATGTAAGTACCCATATTGATTGCAAGAAAATCTGAAAGATTTATTCAATGGGGCTGAATTCCTATCTATAACACTGGCCATGTTAAGCAGAGGAAATATCTAGAAATATTCAAATTAATAAAAAAAATAACAACCCGGTCAGTGTGGTTTAAGATTCCTTAAAGGCTCGGTACTTTGACAGATGGCATCCAAAAATAGGCAGCACAGGGCAGCATGGGAAAAAAATTAGGGTATCTGTTTTCCAGAAACTTGATGTCTGGTTATGGAGATGGGTAAGATAAGGCTCACTATGTTGGAAACAAGACTTTAGCTACAGCCTTCTTTCATTGTAGATGTGTAAGGTAATTACGGTATGATGCTACGACATGATTGATCATGAAAATCCGTGTATGCCTTCCACCTTCATGGCTTCACCTTGCACCCTCTTCATTCAATGGGATGGTTTTACAGATTCTGTGCTTTGCACATGCCAGTTACTTTCTGCATCTAAGTGCCAGTAATACTCATTATATTGTCTTATCTAGTTCTATTGTGATATTTCTTTGTCAAGGCTTTACCCTGAGTACAACTGATAAATCTGATGTCTTGTTGATGTACACAATTCCTCCAAAATGATATTGAGGAAAAAGAACATCCTCATAAGAATGATGTTCCAAGCTACTTTGCAGCCATGAGTTTGACTTATACTCATACCGTTGCTACTTGTAAATTTATTTCTAGCCATTCATTTGGCATGTACTCACACCATTTCTATATTTTATTTTAATTAAATTAATGACACGAAAGTCCCAAGAAAAGAATCAAACTATCTCAAAAGACAAGCACGCCACTTAATATAATGATTTCCAAACAATTAATTTTATTTGTGGAAGAATGAGAGAAGAAACATGACGAAAATCAACATTAATGAATGGCGCCAGAATTATAGCAGCTAGAATTGGTCACAATGATAAGATGGTACCTGATTACTTTTGGTGCCAATAACTTTATATGACCAATCCTGGTTAGCTGCAATCACATCAGCTGGCAAACCAGAGAGCGTCTGAATCCCAGACTGACATAACTTGGCGAATCTGAATACGAGATGCCTGAACTGGCCACAGAAGTTGTTGGTTTTGAGTACGAGGTGCCAGAACCAGTCACAGAGCCACTGCATCCCAGATCGACAGCTGTTGGGGATATGGAGCACCAGCTGCCTATACCCGCCACAGGGCCTCTGCACCACAGAAATGGAGGATGCACGGGAAATTGGAAGTTGCGCACCTGATCTTCGGAACAAACTCCCCTTGCAGCAGGTGATGCAAAAGTCAACGCCGTCGTGCAGGTGCCGCATCCAGCTGCTGCCCTTGCAGTGGACCATGCAAGCATCAAAAGCACAGAGGATGTGCTGCACCCAGCTCCTGCCACTCTCTTTGGCATCATCAACGATTTTCTTCTCGATCCGATAATATTCGATCAGATCCAGGATTTCCTCCGCTTCATACAAGGCAGATTTGAGTTCCGTGGCCAGTCCATCGAGAGTCCTCAAATCAGACTCGACCTCGCATTTGTAGCTGCTCTAAGCATCCTCTGCTCCTCTACTTGTATCAGAGTCTCCTTCAGACTTGGGATAATGAGGTTCTCCAGGTTACTGAGTTTTCTTGATGTGTCGTTTAGGAAGATGGAAAACAATTTGTTCACGAGGAAGGTGATGATGGGTACCAGCAGCCAACTCATTACTGGGATGCCCAGGGCTACCCCTGCAATAACTTCCGATGTTTTAGCCATGGGATGCTTTTCTTAGAAGAAGGAGTTGTGGGTGTGGGAAGAAGGATGGATCTAATCTTTGTACTTGTTAGAGATGTTTACAGGTGAATAAAGGTAACTGTGATCGGCTTTGTACGTACCACATTAATTAAGTGGTGGGGAAGAAGATATCTAGCGCCATTGACTCGGCAAGTCTTCTTAGAGATATTCTTTTTTATTATATGTTGTGTAACAACATGCACCACCAAGACACCAACAAAAGTCTGCAGAAGAGAAGCATACAAAAAGGATGGATGGTGTAAAGAAATTTTAGGCCAGGCCATTACATTTTTTCTCGAATACGTAAAAGACTTGCGCATCTTTGTATTTAAGGAGAAAGGTTTTGGTTTCACACCGGCGGAAGCCGTGTGACGGAGGTAAAAATTTTACAACTGATCGTCACCTCCCTAGAACAGTTTTGCTAAGCCGATTACTCGTCAAATAAACAACTAAGATGGTGCACTCGGATAGAGTATGCACGCTAGCCAAGCCGCGCCCTCCCTCGGCGCTTCCTAGGGAGGAGCGGCCGCTCGACGTCCGGGAACAGCTTTCTCGCAGCCTCCTTGTGCGAAGGCTCAAGGTTGCCGACGAAGATCTCCTTGTATGCTTGTTTGCCCTCTTCCATGGCGTGCCTTTGATGAACCCCATGCGCTGCATTGCAAGGATCTCTCCTTGCTTGGCCACCGGGACATTGGAGAGTGGCTGCGCGGCGATTCGCCTGCTCCGAAGCGGCAGCTTGGCCGAATAGGAGTTTGTTGCCTTGTAGTGGAGCAGTGGGGATGCCACTTTCTTGAGGACTCGTCCAGCTAAGCGCTTAATCCCGCGTCGGCGAGGAGGGGCTGGTCACCATCTTTGGTGTCTTCCGTGTCCGCTTGAAGTGCTGCAATGGGTGTGTTGCCCGCGGCAGTGCCCCTCAGCCCTACACTAGCGATGGGTGAGCCACGATGGATGGGGGTCTCCACCGTGCCATCACAGGTCCCCTCGAACCCCGGCGTCCGCTCTTGAGTGTCCACGACGCCTGTCTGTCGCCGCCCGCGAACTCCGTGGATCCCGCTGCGCCCGACGGCCGACGACCGGGCGTGTCGCCGGCGCGCAACCGGTTGTAGTTCGGTGTCCGATGGAAGCTGACCGTAGTGGCGGCGGCGGTCCTCAGCACGGAGGCCCGAGCAAGGTCCCGCCGCCGGCGTTGTCCGCCGCAGTTGTTCTTCGCGTTTGAAACTTGCACATTCCGCACCGCTCTCGGCAGTATGCAGGTGCACCTTGGCGAGGGACGCTAGAGGCGATGGTGGAGACCGTGTTTTTCCCACCGACGCGTCGGTCAGGCAAGCCACTCACGTCCGTCGGCGGAATTCGTGGTGGCGGCGTGCACGGGGTGCTCGCAAACCGTCAAAGCGAACCCGCGCCGGGGGCTTGGTTGGGGCTCTAAAAGACTCACCGAGGCCGCGCCGGTCGCACCTACCGCCTTTGGTTCACCAAAATTGAAGTTACCAAATTCTAGTTATGAATTTCTATAACTGATGGAAGGCCGAATTCCTAACAAAGTTTTGTTTTGAGGCCGATTTTAAAAAAAAAAAAAACCAGATTCCTAACACAAACTTTTTCAAGGCCAAATTTCTAATTCTCCCCTCCTAACCCTCCCCTTCTTCCCCTCTCTCTCTTTTGGGAAACACATCTGCCTCTAGCTCGAGGTTATATGATATGTGTCAGATTTATTGAGTAAAGCATGCCGCAAATGACTAAAATATTCAACAATCCAAAAACTTTATAGGTCTTTTTTTCGGGCTGCTAGCTTTGTTGCATCACTTAAACCACCCATTTTACAATGAGGCAGTTCTATGACTACAAGAGGGTTGACGGCCCATGAGATACAAATGTTGGCTAAAGAGCTCTAGAATAATAAGTATGAGTTACCTGACAAGTTTGTTTCTGGCGATATATTATTGCTGAGTTACCACTTATTACTTGGTCAATTGACGATGTTCACTAAGAAATAATCCAATGAGTGTCAACTTTCGAAACTCATACAACTCAAGTTTAGGTTTCTAATCAATTTCTATTTACTTACAAAAACCATTAACCATTTCTAGAGGTAGCTAGCACCAGCTTTCACAAAGTGTGCATGTGCCACCCATTGCATCCATAAGCAATGATTGTTGAATAGCTAGATCGGTTTGGAATATGTTGTTCATTACTTTTAACTTCCAAGCAATCAAGAGCATTGCTCACATGTTTGGGTCTTGGATAAGGAGATTTGCTCCTGAACTAAGAAACCAAATTATAGTAGGAATTATTGCAACCATATGTTTGGCAGTTTGGCTGAATAGAAATGATGCAACATTCCAAAATCGAGCTACTAACTCTTTTGCAGGTATTTTTCAGGGGAACTTATTGGTTTAGATAGTGGTCCATGTTGTCTAAAGAGGAAGAGGGAAGAAGTTTGAAGGAGGGTTGCAGACGCCGTAGAAGGATCGGCGTTGTAATTCTTTGGTTCAAGTTGGTGGAGGAGCCAAAACAAGATACTACATTAAAGATATTTGTGGAATGCCCGTTTGTTGCAGCTAGTGATTTAGTTGTTTCAAGATATTGGTGTGCTCTCAGGTGACCCGGGTTTAGTACTGGTTCCATTAAGATATCTGAACTTGGCTCTTCCTTGTTATGTTGTTTGCTGGTTGTTGGCAGTACGCCGCTGTAAGGTTGCTGAACTATGTCCGATTAGCGGAAGTTGGGCTGTCCCCTTTATGTAATGTCAAGCTCTAAACATTCACTTGTGAATGTGAAGGCTGGAATACTCTATTCCGATATCTAAAAAGTCTATGTCAAGCTATCCCCTTTTAAAGTAGGATGAAAGGGAAAGACAAGCCTGGGCCTAAACTACTCCAAATGCATCCAAACTCCAAAATAATGCCACGGTTTGTACTAGTAGGTTCTTAATTTTCATAAATATCCTTGAAGTCCGTTATTGAGGCCAACCGGCAGGAAACCATACAACCAATAATATTGTGTTTTGAAATATCAACGCCATTGCAAACACACGTTAGTCATGATACTTTAATTTTGTTGCTATAAATGATCTAAAACCGAGTAAGAATGTACTCCCTCCTTTTTCAAATTATAAGTCGCTCTGACTTTCTTGGTTCATCCATTTAGTTACGTTATTCTAGAGGGGAGTAGATGCTTTCATCTCAGCCAGACAAGATGTGTGCAATGTTTCTTTCTTCGGTTGCTTGTATCTACTTAGCCTAGCTGAGGTGTTGTATTGGTTTTACTCATACAAGGACACTCGATATAAAAACAGGTAAACAATCATCAAAGTATCAATGTTTCTTATTATGTCTTATTACTATTATTGTTGAATCATATTACAATCATCTATATGTGCTAATTAACCAAGCTACCATACAACAACACTTGCAACATATCATTAGCTAGCTTGGTACGTTTTGCAGCTAGTGAGCTGTGGATCCAATTACTCATGCAAGCAACTAAGCCGGCCACCTGATATGTTGCATCCTGCGAGCTCAGGTGAACCAGAAAAACCAATCAATCATGGCGTAAAAGAACCGGCCGGGTACACGACACGCCGACCGAGAAGATCTCAAAGGCAAACGTTCATGTGTGTGGGCGATATTTTCACGACACTCGATGCTAGGTTAGGTAACATGGATAAGTCATAAAGTCAACGCCGCTGTTATAGAGAAAGAGAGAGGCCTGTATAGGCTGTATATATTCTTACACTGACTGTACTAAGAAGCTTCTTATTCCCTACGTCAGCGACGACGCTAATGCGGCATGGAATCGTCGCAAAATGGCGCGCATGCAGAGAGTTAAGCTGGATATATCGGTCGTGCCCACGCGTCGACCGTCACGTCCATACATTCCTCCTTACGTACTGCACTGCAACTGCATGCTATAAGCTTCCACCTCAAAATTGCGTGCAACACCGTGCTACGTACTGTACGTCGGAAACATATATGCATGCACGAGTGACGACATGAATGATAGATATATATTATCGTTGTAGTCGTTGGATTGGATGTCTGCCACACTGCGGCGACCGTAAGGTAAGGAAGCTTCTGGTGCTCATGGCATGCAGCTCCTCCTTCCTTCTTGGGTTTCTTTGTTGTTGACACCACCGTAAATTTTCAGACTTAGTCAATTTTATGAGGGTCAAGAAACTCAAAGAGGCCAAAAGTCAAGAAATCTGACGAAAAAGACGGCGAGTCGCGGGCGTGACAAGCGCCGGACGGTGGGACCTACGCCAGAGGCGCGTCCGCTATGCGAAGTTGAGAGTATTTAACGCGCCGGACGCCGACGGCGCAAGATCCGCGCGGACCCTTGAATTACAAGGCCTACTGACTACGTCCGGAGGGGGCGCGGACGCGTGCTTGGCGCCCCGCAAGCGCCGGCGGTGGCCCAAATTGCAGCCCTATCTAGACTGCGTCCGGCGCCTGTTCGGGGCGACGCGGATTCTGAACCGGTTCGATTTTAGATCGGTTTTGGATGGTACTGGTGATTGGAAACGCACCTAAGGCGGTTTCTAAGAGGATAATACCACCCCTCTATATAATAAGAGGTTCATGGCCGATTTAACCCTATCTACATCCAATCGTAATATAAAACCCTAAAACTCCTTTTTACCTCTTCCAAACCCTAACTCTGCTGTCCGACATTCTTCTCGACGAATTTCGTGGGCGTTCTAGGTGGCCTTGCCGATCCTAGAGCAACCCTCGCGTGCGCTCTCCCGACGGATTTTTCCGGAGATCGTTCCGAGGTAAGTTTCGACCGAGATCGAGCTCTACATCGACCTAACCGTTCTCTAGATCGGTTTCGTCGGTCAAGTTGCGATCCTTGCCGCTTGTACAGGTTGTTTACAACCTCGTGGGTATCCAAAGCCCTCCCATCCCAGTATGTTGGTGCCCTAATCCGCGTCAACATTTGTCGATCAGGTTGTTTATGGCCATCCACGTCGTAAGACTATAATATCTGTTACAGTCCATCTCGGCGCCAGTCTATCTGCTAGCTTCAGTCAAAAGTGATTTGCAGCAAGCTAAGGGTAAAAAGTGATGCGAGTGAGTGAGAGCCACTAACTAGCCTTGCACGTGCACGCTAAATTTGCAAAGCGTACCCTAACAAGGCGACGCACGGCAGCCCTTCCGGCTCCGAAGCGCTGCCACGGTGACTTCTACAACCTTCTCCGCGCCACGGAGAGATTCCGCGGGACCTTTTTAGGCGACCTCGATGCCCCACCACCTTTGTCACTCCAATCCCGTAGCATCACTACACGTAGACACAGTACTACACGGTAGCCACATCATCATGGACATGGAGAACTACTGCGAAAGCATCGACTACTATCAGAAGCCTTGTCATGCTCCCAACGAGCCAACCATGGAGGACGACGACGGCAAGGGCAAGGGGAAGGCCGTCGCCGGCGCTGACCAGGAACAACCGGAAAGCCAGGAGGAGTTCTTCAGCGACTCCGAGTCGGGCCCGAGTCCATCGAGATCGCCGACCTCAAGAAGCGCATGTGGAAGGACCAGCTGCTGCTCATGAAGCTCGAGGGCCGCTCGGGCCGCGACCGCGCCCACGTCGACTGCGCCGAGGAGGTCCAGCTCGGTCGGCTCCAGCCCGGCAGCAGCACTGACGACCACTCGTCGCTGGCCTCTGCTGCTGATGCTGCTGCACTGGTGCAGCAGCAGGCCGAGTCGCCCGAGAGCCGGTACCGCCGCAAGGCGATGCTCCGGGGCGCAGGACGGCGTCATCCGCCACATGCTCAAGATGATGGAGGCGTGCAACGCGCGCGGGTTCGTGTACGGCGTCGTGGACGAGACCGGCGTGCCCGTGTCCGGCTCCTCCGACAGCCTCCGCGGCTGGTGGAAGGACGACGTCGGCTTCGACCGGGCGGGGCCGATGGCGCTGTCCGCCGTGGCCGCCGCCGGTCTCGACGTCGACCCCGGGAGCCCGATGGCGGCGTCGTCGTTCCTGCACGGCCTGCACGACATCCAGGACAGCACGCTGGGGTCCCTGCTGTCGGCGCTCATCCAGCACTGCGAGCCCCCGCAGCGGAGCTTCCCGCTGGACCGCGGCCTGGCGCCGCCGTGGTGGCCGACGGGGACGGAGGCCTGGTGGGGCATGCAGGGCGAGTCGCAGGCGCACCAGGGCCCGCCGCCGTACCGGAAGCCTCACGACCTCAAGAAGGCGTGGAAGATCTCGCTGCTGAGCGCGGTGATCAAGCACCTCACCCCGCGCTTCGACCAGATGCGCAAGCTCGTGTGGCAGTCAAGCGGCTGCAGCACAAGATGAGCGCCAGGGACGCCGACACCTGGTCCAAGGTCATCACCCAGGAGGAGGCGCTCGACCGCCACGCGCACCGCGCGCTGCAGATCACGCCGCTCGACGAGGAAGACGACGATGGTGGCCCCGACGCTAGTGGCGTTGATTCTCCCCCTTGCCGCGGCATCTCACGTCGAGAAGCGCAAGCGCAAGGTCGGCGGCGAGGGGCCACGGGTAGTTGTAGCGGCGGCGTCGACGTCGGCAAGGAGTTGCTGCTGGCGGCGCTGCCGGACATAGATTGCGTCGTGCCCGATGCTGACCGCAGCTCGATAGACGAGCTCATGAAGCTCTATTACCGCTGCCTGCAGGGGAACGACGACGGCGAGTACGAGGCGAAGGGCGAGGTGACGGCTGTCCCAGACGGAGGGCAGCATAGCGGTGTCGCCGTTGGTATGACCAGGCAGAGTGCGCCGGTGGTGGCGCACGACATCATGCTCCAAGAAGGTTTTCAGCGCGGCGGGTCGGCGCCCGACGGGTCGGCGGTGCCGGTGGATGACGACGACATGCTCCACAGTCTTCTGGGAATCGCTGACATCGTGGACATGAGTGACTTCCCAAACAGCCCGATCTGGCAGTGGGGGTTTACGACAGATGACTAGAGTGGTGAGTCGATTAGCAACTACTCTGGTTATTAGAATCGTACAAGTCTAGAAGTGATGTGCTATGATGTTGATTACGTACTTATGCCTGTTTAATTATTTCCCCAACTTCAATCGAGCTTGGTGAGCCATAAAGCAAGCTACTAAAAGTCCGGTTTGTATGTAGTTGTATTTTCAAGATGATGGAAGAACTTCTGATCCGCAGCGTATGAATCATATGCAGGGTCGTTTTGGCAGCGTTGCTTGGAGCACATATCTATGAGAGTCACTCATCCTTAGCTAAACAGCAAAATCCTCTATAGATTCTAGTGAAGAGCAAGCTAGAATCATTTCTACACCGAGTTCTCAGAGCTAAAAAGACTCCTCCTAAACAATCACTTTTTCAATTCTCTTACCAGAATCAATATGCTTATCCTCCTACTCCCTACAAGAATCTAATAAAATCACAGAATTAAAAGGTTGGAATCAAAGAATCGAAGAATAGGGCTTGGTTGGTTCCCCCTCTAAAGTTTAGTGACCCCTAAAGTTTGGTGGTCTCTAAACTTTTAGTGGAGGTGTTTGGTACTATCACATATACTCTCCATCCCAAACTGTAAGTCATTTCAAAAAAATCTTGAAGAGTCAAAGCTTCTTAAGTTTGACTAAATTTATATGACAAGATAATAATATTCATAATGCCAACTAAATTTCATTACATTCTTCATTAATTATATTTTCATAGTATACCTATTTGATGTCATAGATGTTTGTAGTTTTATCTATAATTTTGGACAAACTTGAGATGTTTTGACTCTCCAAGATTCTTATAATGACTTGCAATTTGGGATGGAGGAAATACATTTTAGTGACTTTTAGCTATCTCTTCAGAACTAAAGGTTCCTAAACATTAGTGGCTCCTAAACTTTAGTCGAGGTGTTTGGCATTGTAGGTGCTAAAGTTTAGTGAATAAATTTTAGGAAGGTAAACCAAACAGACCTGTACACAGCCACTACACAGTGAATAAGGATCTCTTTGATCCCACTTAAACTTTGGCTACTGGAGGACTGGCGATAGCCCAGATGGTTAGCTTCCCAGGTGTGGAAGCAACCGCTCCTGAGTTTGATCCCCATCGGGACGGACTTACGCGCCTCATTTTCTTCTTAATACAAAGCCCCCTAGTTTCTCCTAGGTTGGGTCTTGGTTTTTTTTAAAACTTTGGCTACTAAAGCTAGTCACTGAACTTTAGTAACCCTTGTTTGGTTCCCCTGACTAAAAGTGGCTAAACAACATTAAAATAGTTGAACACATATTGTTTTGCCTGATTGCGAGTAATTATGAGGGGTAGAACATACATTTTAATAGCCTTTAGTAGCCCCTTGGCTACTAAAAAGCAAGTAAACTTTAGTGGCTCTTTTAGAGAGAGGTGCTTGGTATTTTAGTAGAAGTGACTAAACTTTCATGAACCAAACAGGCTCCAAGTTCAGAGACTACTAGTAAAACTATATGCGGGTTGTTTGAGTGAAGACTCGTGAAGGCAAAGGGAAAGCGAGTGATGTCGCATGCAACTTGCGTATCGCTGTCGTGCATGTATAATCAAATTTTAGTCTGTTCAACAGGATAAACATTCTACCATATTGTAAACCTAGGATACTGTCAGATAAACCTAGGATCTTGTCAGGTACCAGAAGACGCCAGTTCGGTACACCCTGACACATTTTCTTGCCTTCAGTGCGATCAGATAAACAATAGAAATAATCTTGCTCGTGATCGACTCAAAACTCCTCAGTTAAGGATGACGCTTCATACCGAACTTTTCGTATACATGCAACGTTGCAAATAGCAGTAGCAGAGTACTCCCTGGTAGTAGTAGGGATGACTCAAAACTATGGAAATATTAGGAAAAGAATTTAAAATTGCTTTGTAAAGAGGTATTCCGATCTATAAGGAACCTTGTAAAGATTTCTTAGCGTGTAAGTCCTCCCCTGGACTATAAATACTAGGAACATGTAATCATTTAGAATTAGAAAGAAAATAATAAGGGGAAACCCTCAGCCCTCAAGCTTTCAAGCGTCAACTCCTTCTCTCTCGCCTGCCGCCGCCTCCCCCCAGCGCACCGTCGTTCACCGCCCACCGCTGCCCTTACCACCGTCGTCAAGATCCGATGGCCACACTGCTTCCATCCTACCCGGAGATGATCATGGAGGCATCCGCGTGCTAGGATTCGAGAGCAGCTCAAATAAGGCAGCGATCTCAAATTCCATCCGGGCGAAGTATGGTTCCATCCTCTGGCCCAGACACAGTGCCATCCTCACGGGCCACCTCGCTCGCATGAAGGCACCGGCGAACTTCGACTACCTCCTCACCGACGACATCGACGACGCCCACCTGCGGCGCCGCCGCCCGATGGCGTTTAACGACGCCACCACAGGCGTCGCAACCGACGCTCCTCACGGGTGCCGCCAACATCGTCTCCTCCACGATCATCGACACATAAGCAAGCGCACGTCCACCCCAAGGGCGCCCCGTTGACGCGGTCCGGATCGGTCGGGGAGGCTACCATCGACGTCCACCGGTGGTCGACAAAAGCCTAGCCAACTAGGCCAACATCTCATGACTACTACGCACAATGGCGGAAATAAGTCCCCTAGTCACTAGCAATATCATCTTTGACACCGGGAACATCGGGAGCGCCAACGTCATTACCGGCGTGGGCAACACAACGACGTCACCTGACGTCGCCGATTTGAACCCCAACGCCCTAGACATCGCCAATGCCATGAACGGCGCCAACGCCCTCGGAGATCAAGCCACCATCCGCTCCGCGAGTCACCGAGCAAGTCCATCCCAGCCCCCATCGAGCAACGGTCCCCAACATCACGACGACGTCTCCCGACGCCGCCCTCGACAACGATGTCAACCTTGATGCCACCGGGGAGTGCCAACAACGTCCTCGCCACCGAGGGCGTCATCACCATCACCAAGGAGGTCACAGATCCGTTTGCGGCACCTCCACACCCGGCGGATGACTCCTCAAGTGGAGCAGACCACCCTACAACCATGCCAGCAAGGGGCCCTCACGGCCGCCGGGAGTCCGTCCGGACTATGACACAAATGTTGCACACATTTTCTATAAATTAAGTCAAATTTGTGGCATGCATACGAACAAAGCAATAAAAGGGACAGGAGTATGTCTCACTGAAATGCTATTGACATGTAGTAGACCGTGAAGGTATGAGACTACTGATGTGTAAAGGTATGGTGCAAAGTGACACATCGAGATATTTTGGCACACATTTGAACTATTAAACGTGGACTAAGGCCGGTCTCAATGGAGAGTTTCATTTTATTTTTTATTTCGAGGTGAGCTACAGGAGGGATCGGAAAGATCCCACCTGATTTCTCATTTCACAGATCCCGGCATAGACGGTGGATGAAATACTGGGGGCGTAGCTTGCCATGTCATATTCAATGAAATGAAACTTGGATGAAACACCATCTCTCAATGCAAAGTTTCATTCGAGTTTTATATGCATTTAATTTCATGACTCAAACATAGTTGGCAATCGTGCATGTAAACTACGAGACAAATTTATTAAGCCTAATTAATACGTCATTAGAGAATGTGCTATTGTAGCGGTTTAGTGTCTAATAACGCCTAATTAGGCTCAGTAGATTTGTCTTGTAACTTCCAAACAAACTATGTAATTTGTTTTTCATTTCGTCTATATTTAATCTCCATGTATGTGCCGCAACAAATAGTTTTTTTTTTTTTTTTTGAATCGAGCAACATATAGTTTTGAAAGTGGGATCTAGTGAGAACTTGTTCTTTCGTCAGAGTAAGCACTCGCAGGCTATGCAAGAGGCAACGGTCTGCGAGGCTGTTACTGTGTGATCTGTAAACCAGCTGCAAACGTGGATGGCCAAGGTGCAGCATCGGGGAAGCCCTCGAGCCTTCTTAGGCTCTTGGCCCACGCCCATGGATAGCAAAGAAGCTATATGCCATTCCTAAAAAAAAAAAGGTACATCCTGCTCAAAATAATAATAAAAAAAAGGTACATAGCATAATTCTATGCAAGGGCGGATCCAGGATAAGCTCCTCAAGACGCTAAATAATGACGATTAAGGTTAAACTTAAGAAATAATGTTAATTTAGGGATTAATGAACCATATTTTACATGTGAGTTAAGGCTCCCAGGGCCTGCAGCCCGGGCAGCCCGCTCCCTGGATCCGCCCCTGGTTATCAACAATGCACCTGGTTATGCACCTACAGTATCGTTGGTTCACAACTGTAACAACCATGATATGATACATAGCCTTTTCTCTTTAAAAAAAAGAGCATAAAAGGCTGTCAGTATAATGAACAGAACTGGGCCTGACCGCTCCATACAACCATTCTTCTTCCAGGGACTAACATTTCATGACAAGCTTAAAAAAGTAATCTCTAAACCATAGTGGTGCATAATACAAAATGGACAGAATAGCAGAGAACTGGCCGTAAGCGAACCAAGCTGGAGGATTCTTCTTTAGAACCGATGCAACCACCTTCTTTGCAAGCTCATCTGCTGGAGTAGACCTGGGGCCCTGGGAAATTTCAGTCCTGGCTCGGAGCCCTTCCTCGTATTTCTTATAGTACTTCCATTCATGCATCTGATCATACTTGGCTGCAGAGGAATTCCCAAGATTCGACTTTGTCCCTCCTGGGGCGACAGTCATGACATTTATACCGAAGCTTTTTAGTTCAACCCTACAGTGAAGTGAGTTTGTATCAAGTGAGGATGGCAAATATCAAAGAAAAAAAATAAAGAAAAAGAAGCCACAAACTTTAAGGTAACAAATTGAAAAGACTTAACAGCACAAGATCAAATTTTGTTTTTTTACTACAATTTGGATACTGAGATATGTTGCATGTGTTTCTGACTTGTTGAGTATATTGCCACATGATCAAATTATCTGATGTGATACTTGAGGCCAATGATAAAGCAATTGCACCTAAACATAAACACTTTTTTTTTGTGACTCAAGACATAAACACTAAGTAAAAAGAATATGCGATGCTACTAGCTGTTCTGTGTCTCACAACAGTTAAATCCAAAGTCTCTTCATTTAAAACTAGGGTCTTTAGAAACAACATCCTAATTCTTCAAAAACAGGGTATCTAGAAGTAATATCATAATTCATTTAAAACAGGGTATTCAGAAGTGATGTCCTAATTCTTAAGCCTATAGCCTATATACGACTTACCTATTGCCCCTAAAGCCAGCTACACACTCACACATGGAAATTGGAAGATTTTCTAATGTCTTCCAATCCAAGTTACAGAATATAAGGAAGTACCAAAATGTCGATATAAGAAGAGGCACTTCAAATAACAAACCTTAGTGAGTCACTCAATGCATGCAGAGCAGCTTTGGATGCTGAATACACACCAGCCCATGGTCCAGGTGCCAAAGCAGTAATACTTCCAACATTCACAATTGTACCTTTCCTTCTCTCCATCATGTGAGGAATAACAGCTTGAATCAACCTCATTGCACCTATATATATAGTGAAAAGGAGTTAAATTATCTTGACATCAAGCCAATACTGTAACAGAACTTGTGAGAGTCAGACAATTCCCTTTTCAGTAATAACACAAATTAATACGACACTTCCATTCCCAAGCCCTCTCTGCAACAAAATGAGACCCCCATTCCACAAATCAATTCCCGTAATCCACTTAAAACCAGAATCCTACAGAAATCCAGGGCAATAGAAGTCAGCATCCCCCGCCGCAACACAAAGATGCTATTCCAAAGTGAAACTGGAGCCAGAGTAATAGCAGTCTCCAACAGCACATACAACTTTGCAGTCTGCATACAAGCTCTTCACCAGAGTCTACTGAAGGTTAGTATACCGATTCTTGCTAATGATGGATACAAGGAACCATCTGATCTGGTTCAGGAAAGATTTTCAGAATCTAGCTCCATCGTTGGGATTAGTGAAGGTCATGAAGAAAGAGCAAATTTCACATCTCAGATAACAATTTGAAGGTGGCGATACATGCATTTACAGGTAACAATTTGAAGTTAAAGAGGGAGTTGCATGGTTCTCCGATAATAATCTATATGAAGGGTCAGGAAAGAGTGAAGGTTACATAGAAACCATATTCGCTAGGAAGTGTTGTATATCCTCCTGGTTCTGACAGAGCTTGTGCATGGGGAGAAACCTATTACTGAACTATTTGTGGAATAGAAAGTATAAAGGTATGTAGATATACTATGGATTTGGAACAGTGGATGAACTGAAAGACTTGCTGTTTACCGGGGAGACATTTTGGAGCCAAAGTCTCCTAAAGATTGAGCAGCAGAATACTATGATGGTGAGGGACAATCTAAGCTTTTCTGGAAAGCAAGGCATGTTGGAATTCAACATTGATGAGAAGGGAGTGTCAATTCAAGAATATCTGTGAATGTGCCTAAGCGTAGCAGAAACGCGGTGTCCGGTAACCCACCCTCTGAACAGTTCAAGAGCATGCCACTTGGAACTGCTGAAACTGCCAAGGGGTATGGCCATAGGGCTCCATCAGACAGTTCAAGAGCTAAGGGCGATCAGGACGCATTAATCGATGATAAGGGATATGAGCATTTCCTGGTTTGTGACCGCCCAGAGAGTCGGATGGCGGCCTTTTGCCCTTACTGATTTGCAGGGACGGAGCCAGGAAAAATTTTAGGTCAGGCTGGATGATGCTCTCTGTAATTTTGTTGGCCCAGTTAAGAAAAATAGCTCTTCTCTTCTTCCTAAAAGATCTCAACTCTCTAATCCTGGTAGATCTACAGCAGAAATTCAAGGGAGGGCTTCAGGGGCTTCACGTGCTACGGCGCCGTGGGGGGCTCGAGCCCGCCCCACCTGGGTGCTAGCTCCGTCCCTGCTGATTTGGGGTTTGTTGGACTCCTTTTTACATGAGACAACAGTCGACACAAATGTAAAGGTGAGGTTGGATAGAACAATGACTGGCACAGGTTGGAGGGATATGTTTGGGGATACTACTCTTCACCATATGGTCTCGTCGTGATCAGATCATTGTCCTCTTCTGTTAGAAATCAGGAAAGAGAGTAGGAAAAGCATAAGCCACGAATTTTCAGATATGAGATTATGTGGGAGCGCCTAGAGTCACGAGCTATTGAGATAAAGATTGTGTGAGACAATTTTCATTACTCCATTTACCTTCCTATCAAAGCATCTTGATATGAAACCTGCACTTGTTACTGTGATCATGCATTTTAAGCAGAAGGTATTGCCAATGATGACTGAGGAAGGGTTCTAATTGGACTGCTGACTTCACTGGTTCAGCAGAATTTGCTGGATGCAACAGATCCCTTCTCACAGTCATAGGAATCTGACTATATTCCCCATTGCTGTACATGATTTACCACTGAATTCACTGGTTCAGCAGAATTTGCTGGATGCAACAGATACCCCAAATTTCTAAACCAACTATCTTGCTAACAAGCACCCAGTTAGTATAGCACTCTGCCCAGTTCCCCGAGTTACTAGTAAATAACATTAACCGTTTGCAGAAATTCAAATCATTCATACAAGCAAAAGTCCGCGAAGCTAATTCCTAACTCTACCTTTCCCCACATCAAACCACAATGACATTTGGTAGATCTAACAGAAAAAAAACCTTCAACTGCTTCATTAACTTCAAATTGCTTAACTCAGATTCCAGAACCCAAAATCTTGTCATTATTGGAGAACATCACAATCAATCAATCACGGCACACCAGCCAACAATGCACTAGACAACAATCAGAACAAAAAAAACATCTTTTTTAAAGTAATCCTACCATAGACATTGGTGTCGAAAACCTGGTGGAAGGACTCCATGGGCACCTCGGCGAGTGGCGCGACGAGGTGGATCCCGGCGTTGTTGACGAGCACATCGACGCGGCCGTGCTCCCGCAGCGCATCCGCCACAGCGGCGCGCGCGCGCTCGTCGGACCGCACGTCGAGCTCGAGCAGCAAGAACCGCGGGTCGCCGTCGAGGTCGCGCATGGAGCCGCGCGACCGCGCCGTGGCCACGACGGCGCACCCGGCCGCCGCGAAGGCGCGCGCCATCGCGTGGCCGATGCCGCCCTCCGAGCACCCCGTCACAAGCACCACCGGCTGATTCCGGTCACGGTCCTCGCCGCGGGACGCCGCTGTCACTGCCATCGCTGCGAGGTTGGGATTCTTGATCCGGTGGTGGACGGGACGGGATCCCCCGCGTGTCTGTGTCGCTGTATATGCTGCCTGTCTGTGCTCAGGTCAGCACAGAACGGCCCGTGCAATAATCGCCATTCGCCCTCCGAGCTGCCGTCGCCGCACCCAGACGCCAAATTTCTGTGGATTTATCAGCCGCTAGAAGTAGACTAATAATTGCTTGATTAGGATTTCCGTGGATTTACCAGCCGGTAGAAGTAGACTGATTGCTTGATTAGGCAGTGTCGTCGTTGACGATGACACGGGACGAATTGGACGGGAGAGTCGACAGACGCCACGATAATTCTCAAGCTCTATAAATTATTAGAAAAGAAAAATAAAACCAAAATGCCCTATACTCTTTCCGTCCCTAAATAAACGTAATTTCTTTAACTTTTACAAACTGTGTTTGACCTTTCGTCTTATTGAACTTTTCTTCTACAAATATTATCACTTTTGTTATGACTTACTACATCACTAATGATATTTTAATAACATTTAATTTGTTTTATAATTTAAATAAAATTTTGAATAAGACGAGAGGTCAAACATGGTTTTTAAAAGTCAAAAGAATTGCGTTTATTTTGAGACGGAGGGAGTACATGTCGCCGGCAGTTACGCAAAAAAAAAAAAAAAAAAAAAAAACTAGACCGGGGTTATTTAACTTTCTTCTACACATATTATCACTTTTGTTATGGCTTACTACATCACTAACAATATTTTAATAACATTTAATTTGTTTTATAATTTAAATAAAATTTTTGAATAACTTTCAGTGGTCAAACATCACCCTGGGCATTGGTAAAAACCGAAAAATTCGGTTCGGTTCGGTTCGGTTCGGTAAAAAAAGAAATTCGGTTTCGGGATTTGAGAACCGATCGGTTTCCCAAATATCACAAAACCGAGAAAATCGGTTTTGGTTTTTCTATTCGGTTTTTCGGTTTTACCAAAAAAAACCGATAGACACGTATAAAACTTGACAGAATTGAAGAAAATCAAAAAAAAAAAAAAAAATTGGAGGAGCTTGACGGCGATTGACAGGCGCCCCGCCGACTCTTCCGAGGTGACGAGGTCCACGCCTCCACCGCTCGCGGGCATGGGTGGCTTGCTTCCGTCTTGCCGCTACCGCTGCGCGCGCCCCGCCCCCGCTCGCAGCCGCGGCCTCGCGGCAGCGCCCCCGCCGGCCGCCGCCGCCGACCCGCCACCGCTAGGGTTAGAGCTGGAGCGGAAATGGGGGGAGACCGGAGAGGACAGACGCAGCGTGCGTGAGTGAGATCTGGCGAGCAAGGGCGCGACGACGCTAGGTTAGAGACGACGGACGGGGGGACGGAGTGGGGAATCGCTTCCTTGGTCGCAGTCTTTGCTGTCTTCATGCCTTCGGGCCGCTTCGGGTCGGGGATTTGCTCCCCCGGTGGGGGTCGTGGGCGAGGCCGGCTATGGCTTAGAGCCCTGTTTTACACATATTTCGGTTTATTCGGTGGTTCGGTTCGGTTTGGGCAGAAACCGATCCCAAAGCCGAAAAACCGAATAGAGTAAAAAACAGATCCCGAACCGAAAAACCGAAAACCAAGATTTCGTTCGGTTTCGTTCGGTTCGGTTCGGTGATCGGTTTTTCGGTAAATTGTGCCTGAGGCCGAGTCAAACATAGCTTTTAAAAAGTCAAAGAATTGTGTTTATTTTGGGACGGAGGGAGTACATGTGTCGCCAGCAGTTACGCAAAAATAAAAAAAACTAGACCGAGCAGTTAAGACGCCGCCGTAGCTTTTTAAGCAAGAAGGAGAGGCCTTCTCACCCGCCTAGAAAAACCCCAAACCCCCAACCCCCATACACCGGACCGTAACCCAAGTGAGAATTGGCCGGGTGCTCACAATGCTTTGGGACTGAGGGTGGGCGAGGGGATTTTTTTTACCCTCAAGGCTGAAATTCGCCCCACTCGGGGTTCGAACTCAAGACCACGAGAGGTACCGCCGAAATGACTTGACCAACTGATCTAGCATCCTTTGGCAGTTACGCAAAAATAAGGATCGATGGTTTCTTTCGGTTATGAAAAAAAAAATAAAAAAACCATCGATGCTTGTTCAGATCCTAGAGCTAAGCTAAGTTAGGGCACGAACTTTTGGAATTGTATATGTAATAGTGTGCAAATCTAGTTAAATCCAGTGAAGCCATGTTAGAACAACCTAACTTTTTTTAAGTGAAAATAATGCGAAAGGCTCATTCAAGTATGAATGAGAAAGGGAGAGGTAGATAATGGTCCCGTAAAGAGTGTTATTTTTGCTTTACCACACTTTGACCCTTAGCTCAAGATAATAATAAAGCAATATCAAGTATGAATGAGAAAGGGAGAGGTAGATAATGGTCGCTTAAAGAGTGCTATTTTTGTTTCACCACACTTTGACCCTTAGCACAAGATAATAATAAATCAATATTGTCGTGGTCTAATACCACCGCCACAATAATGGTGGCTAGTGCGGACTCGAATGGCCTAGCTCGGAGACAATGACACAGGATTTATACTTGGTTCGGGGCAAAGTCGGGCTCCCCTAGTCCAGTGTGTTCACTATCCGAGCTCAAATGCTCGCATGGGGTGCGTATAAGCGGAGCGAGAGAGGGAGCGGGCTCCCAAGTCTCTATGATTGAGGCAAGTGCCAATATGAGAGTGAGGATGCGGTGCGAGGAGAGCCGGGTGCGTTGTTCTTCTTCTTTTCTTGCTTGCCCTAATGAAGACCCTACCCCTCCTTTTATAGTAGCAAGGGGGATAGAACATGTGAGAGCTCTCCGAGTTGGGGGCGGGGTAGGTGGAACAATATGATACCGTGTGTACTGTCAGGCGAAAGAGCTCTTCGAGCGAGCTCGTGGTTGGCCAACAGCTACCTCGAGCTCTCGGCGGCCTTGGATGCTGAGAACTGGTCGTCGCCGCACATGGCGGTCCGGGGCATGGGCGGTGGTCATGCGTCGCCTCGCCTTGACCGTAGTTGGAAGCTGTCCCTTCGGTATAGGGGGGTGCCCATGTCGCCGACGATGGCGACGGGTAGTGCGCGCCTCCCGGTCATGATGGCGGAGTTCTTTGAGTAGACAGATACGACGATCGAGCTCTCGGATCGAGCTCTTTGGTTGGCCAGGGCCCTCTCTTGAGCTCTTGACGGCCTTGGATGCCAAAATTGGTCGTCGCTGCACGCGCGAATCCCGGTCCAGGTGGCGGTAAAGGGTCGCACTGACCCTAATCGTGGTTGGAATCGGTCCCGTCGGCGTGGGGGTGTCCATGCCGTGGATGAGGTATGCGCACGTCGCTTGTACCGCTTGCGCGCATCGTGGACGCGACCGTTGGAGTCATCGGGGCATGGGCGGGCGACAGGCGGGCGTGCTTTCCGCCCACTGTGCCTCCGCATGGCCTCTCGGTGCCTGTCAGGGAGTGGTTGGCCAACTCCTGTACTTGCAGTCTTCCGCGTGACGCCAGGGGGACGAGCTCGCAGACGGGCGTTTGTTGAGCGGTTCGCTCGAGCTCGAGCTCGAGCGAATCGGAGAGAGGTCGCGTCGAGAGCTCTAGCGCACAAATCTTGAAGGGGCCGCCGGCAGGACCTCGAGCGGCGCGGAAAGAGGTCTCGCTCGAGAGCTCGAGTATGCATTCGAAAAAGGTCGACGACGGAGACTCGAGCGAGGCGGAAAGAGGTCTCGCGTAGAAAGAGCTCGGCGCCGTGTAACCTGCTCTCGCTGTAGGCGACCATGGGTGGAGGAGAGGTCCTTGGTTAGAATCGCCGGGAGACATGATGTCGAGGGTCTTGATTGACGGATTGGGGTCATCCAAAATATTGATCCCCCACAAATATCAATATCAATATATGTTAAAATACATGATCGAGTGAATTATACAGGAGGATATACAAAGCTAATTTGCAAGTATTTTGCCTAAAATATAACACGAAGCTATGGCGCTGGCCTGTTTGGATCCGGTGGTGCAGTAGTAGTTATTCACTATAAGATAAGCAGTAGCACCATCTCAGCCATCCAAAGGACCACCGTTGGCTTGGATCTGAGCCTCTTTTTTCTCTCATTTTTTCTCCTCCTTGTGCTATGAGTCTTTGTTTTTTAGAGGGAAAAATCACCAACAGTGCAAACTCAAGTATGAAAATTAGAGTTAGTTGGAGCTATTTGGGCTCAAATAGCCCTAAAATACCAAACATGAGGGTTAGATTAGAGTTATTTGCATCTAACTCACAAAAAAATCATCCTCCAAGAGGTGGTTATTAGAGTTAGAGTAAAATCTACTGTAGGTCCTTGAACTTGTCCCGCCGTCTCATCTCCAGGTCCATGTACTTAGGACATTAGGTAAATAGTAGGTCCTTAAACTTGTTTAAATATGTCATTTACATCCAAAACCAAGTTTGGCAGGCGATTTTGCTACAGTAACCACAGATTTGCTTCAGTGACAATGGTTTTTTTTTCATTTTGGTTAAATTTTTTAAAAATTATAGTAAATTATAGACAATTCATAAAATGAAAAATCTATTTTTTGGACTTCACATGAGTAGATCTATAGGTAAACATATAATATGATATGCTTTAGTACAAAGTTTTTGTTACCAAGCTTTAATCTTTATTTATTTATTTATTTATTTATTTATTTTGACTAAATATTTGAAATTTCATAGTAAATTACACAAAAATTATAAAATAGAAAATTCAATTTTGTTAGACTTCACATGCGCATGTCTACACAAAGTGTGTATATAATATAATATGATATGCTTTAGTACAAAATTTTTGTTGTAGCTTTAGATCTATGCTTTTCTATTATTAATTGAAATAATTAATAGCTGCAACTTCTATACTTATTTTATTGTACTATATTATATATGCACTATGTAGACATGAAAATGTGAAGTCTAATAAAATTGAATGTTCTATTTTATAATTTTTCTATGATTTACTATAATTTTTTAAAATTTCAACCAAATAAATAAAAGTTCACGTTTATATGAAGAACCCTCTTGAGATCATTTGTCAAGTTCACGTTTATATGACATATTGGGCATGATTATATGATGTTGATGACAAGATGACGTGAAAAGCTCAGGCAAATATCATGTTAAAGATTGCCAGAGACATTTTGGCGGCCCAGACGACCGATCAACCATATGCTGCTACAGGACAACAACGCCCCTAAACAGGAAGATGAAGACGGAGCCGGATGTGGCGAGTCTGTTGGACAGTGATTCTGACGGTGGTGGCTTCTGGATGGAGCCAATTACGTCTCATGGGAAAACAATATGGTTTACATGCGCCATCAGCCGCGCCAAGCTACAGTAGCAAAGCTCAGTTCTTTCTTAGTTTATGTCATGACCTAAGAAATAGGGTCCGTAAGGGCAGACCCGCCAGGGCCCGAGGGGCATGGGCGCCGCCCCCTCGGCCGGGCGTGCGCGCCGCCGCCGCCACCTACTCCCTTCCGCGGATTCTTCGGCAATTAAGGCCCCTTTGGCAAAAGGCGGGCTCCGGCTCCGTACCGTTGAACCGACACAGCTCCCGCTCACCGACATACGACAATGTTCATCGGGCGCGCATCTGAAAGCACGTAAGCCGTTTTCCTCTCCCCTCTCTCGGTTCTCTCACCGACAGCGATGCTGTTGGTGGGCGGTCGAAGCCACGATTTCGTGGCTTCTCCGGCCCTCCTCCCGCCAGCTACAGTATATGAACAGTTCCGGAGCCGGAGCCCGGCTCCTTTGCCAAACGGGCCTAATTCGCGAATAAAGGAGGAAATTATCTAGGATTATCTTAGGCTTTTTGGTGTGCAAGGGGATATTCCTATCTTTAAAGGAGACCCTTATTAGGAAAATAAATATGATATGCTTGTAAAAGGTATTCCAATCTATAAGGAAACCTTTAGAGAGATTGTTTGAGATACAAGTCCCACTAGCCGGGCTATAAAAGTAAGGGGTCTGTAATCTTTCAGGGCAACAAGCAAATAAAGAAATTTATCCCAATCTCCTCCTGCTCCTCCCCACGCGCGCCCCCCTCCTCCCCGCCCCAACCGCCGCCGCCGTCGTCGCGCCGCCCACGCCGCTATCACCACCTCCCCTTCCTCCTCTCCCAATCGTCAATTGGGTGTCAATTCCGGCCCAATCTAACCGGAGTCCGACAGTTTACAACTTTTTGTCATCGTCATAGTCGTTGCCTTGCGTAGTGTTTTACATGTGACCACTTCCTGACATCTTTCCATGGGAACGGGACAGATCGTGTATCTTTCTACTAACCGTTTTTCTCTTAATGAAGTAGAGCTGAGCTCGCTTTAAAAAAAAAATGGTTTACTTGGCTAGTTTGTTTTCTTTTCCGATGTGATCTCGCAGGATTGAAACTTTGGCTAGTTTCGTAGTCTCTGGTAGTTTCTACGATGTTTTAGCTGGTTCATGTAAGAAAAGTTAACTTGGTTCAGGTGGTGAGTCGATTTGCATCCCAGGCTGGCTATGTTTGCAGCAGGGAGTGGTTTTAAGTCTGGGCAATGTGTCTGCGAAGGTCTAGTTTCTTTTTATGTAATATATCACCAATTGCTTCCGTTGCTCTGTAATGGAAATGGGTTCCCCGTTTTGAAAAAAAAAAATGTCACGCCGCATCCGTTTTGCAAAGGTCTCGGCAGGCTCGGCGTCATTGCAGACTGCGACGATGGCGGCAACTCGTGCGGCGGCAGCCTGCTGTACATGCATCCTACCACCACATCAAGCCCTACTGCTCCAAACGATTCGCCGGATGATAATACCGCCATCGTCATAGGAATCAACGACGACGACGAGACCTTGCCATAGCTGGCCGCCTCGCTGCCATCGGCTGGGCCGGCCAAAGAGTTGGCGCACACAACCAGGCACCACTACAACAAGAACGTCAATCGGGGAGCATGTGGCCGGTCAGGCGCAGCTGACAGTGCACGTCGTGCTGCAGACAACCTGTTATGGACGGCATGGACAACTACCACGCATCCAGCTTGGCAGCCGGGCTGTCGTCGCTGCTTGCCATCTCGCTACTACTCGTCGTGCCGGGGAGTAAACGGGACAGGTCACGTCCCTCGATCATGCGCGGCACGCCGTCGTGCATTCCTCTGCAGCTGCACGCTATGACCGCCGCCTCACACCCTGCCTCTGAGGCTCGGACGGCCGCCGCACCCCTCTCCTTGATCTGCGTTGGCCGCACCCGCGTCGTGAGTTCAGTTCATCATCTGTCAACCGAAGTTGGCCGGCATGGGCTTGGGGACGTAGGTCCCATGGAATGCATGTGTGGACGTCATCACCTTGTGAAGGTTTCGTTGATGCATCTCACCGCTCCATCCGTGCCGGTCGTTGGAGTCGACCCTGCCCATCCTTTACTTGCGCGTGCTTCATCTTCTCTTCGTATTGGCCTGCGTCGTCTCATCCGATGTTGCCTCTTTAGTTGTTTGGTTCTAGTGGCTACCTGGTCATTTTTTTTATCTGAGTTCCGGTGGCTACCAGGTCATTGTTGAGCTGTTGGTGTGGTTCAGTTTTCAGTGGCGTACTTGGTCGTTGTTGAGCTGATGGTCGTTTGGTTCCAGTGGCTACATGGTCACTATTGAGAGTGAGCCGATGTGGGCGCTCACAACGGCTTACCTGGTTGTTGTTGTCGCCGTTATCGTGGATCGTTTTGGTGGTGGTCTGCCACTACGGCTTCGACATATAAGCAGGCAACCTTTTGTGTTTTATTTTTATATTGAATACTATTTTGTAGGTCTAGGCGGTTGGGTCTGTGTTGTTGGGTCTGGCGCCCATCAGTAGTGTCGGTTGGAGCAGTGTGTGTTGTATGTCCCTCCCCCCCTACCCACCCCCATCTCATGTTTTCTTACTATTTGTTTTTCTTGGTGTTCTCGCGGGTAATCCATAGCTTACTCACGAGTTCTTTTATATCTAGTTACTGACCCTTCTTTTAGGTTTACGAAAAAAAGGGTAAAAGACCCATCTAAAAACCCAAAAAAAAAAATCTTCTGTGCAAATTAGTACAACTGACTTTCGTTCGCTCCTCGGACTTGGTCCGAAAGAGGCCCGTCCGTAACCACAACAGGCCCATGGAGGAAAAGAAGGCTGTCGTGAGATGGTACAAGTCACTGAACGTCGGACCCAATAAGAACAAGCAAAGTGTTGTCAAAAGAAAAGATCGAGCAGATTCCAATGTTTTCATAGGAGACTGACTACACCCGTGCAATCTTCGGTGTCGACCTATGTCATACGACCAGCCTTGGCGGGCCGCGCCCACGGCCCGCTACGAGGCCCTCGGCGATGACGCGACGACGCCGGAGCTCGAGGACGACGACGACACCGAGCTCGAGATGACGACGACGCCAGCAAAAGCGTTCCCGAAGTTAGTGTCGGGCCTCCCCCCCCCTCCTCTATTGTGACCCCGCCGTAGAATCCGGCCGGGCTGCGGTCGCCGACACGGGCGGTGAGCTCGGGCGGGGGAGGTCGGGCCTCATCCCCCCGGGTACGGGTAGGCGGCGGATTCGACCTCGGAGGGGGGCGTGGGTTAGCCGATGGCGGGGAGAAGAAGGGGAGGGGGGGAGGCGCCGCCCGGCGCCTAGGGCTCGCCGGAGCTCCGGCGAGCCCTAGGGCACCGACGGCGGCGGCAGGCGGTGGCGGGGCGGTATCGGGAGGTTGAAGACGATGGGAGAGGGGAGGCGCCGGGCAGGCCTTTGGGTGGGCCGCCCACTCCCACCTGGTCGGCGCCCTAGCAGCCCGCCTACACTCCAGTCAAACGCGACGCGAACTCATATAAAGCTACTAGGCCAGCAAGCTGGAGCAGGAAAACGGAAACCGAAAGGCCCATACTAGCCCCTTGAAGCCCAATCGGCCCCCCCTAAAAGTTGGGGCATAGTGCCGTCGTCCCACTTGCACTGGGCCAAATACACGAAAGGGCGTTCTAGAAGCCCTTATGGTGTTTATTACGAACTCCAGTAATGACCCTGATTTTCTCAAAGAAGAAGAAGAAGTAATGATCCTGATGTGAACTGATCAATTGGTTGGTTGGTTTCTATCCACCAGGATCAAGTCCTCGATTAGAGGCGCCTTGTGGTGATTTAAGATTTATTCTCAATCCTTCGAATATGCTCATAGAGACAGGTTTTGTATATGTGTTGATATAGGTGAATGAGCATGCCTTGTGGCTTCAGGTGTCCCTCTAGTTAGGAGTCCAAATGATGTATGGCTAGTACCAAACCAGTTCTATATACTCAGCGAGAAATCATGCGGGATCACAAATAATTTATTGATGAGATTAGTGTTGTTCCCTCTATTGCTTGGTCTAGCTGCCATTGGAAATTACATGAAGACTACTCGCTTAACTTCAACAAGAATACTAGCAGCAGTGATCCATTGACGCCCTCCATGCAGCAACACCATCAACGATTCAACGAGGTTCCAAATCAGAGACAGAGCCTTCGTTGATCGACGGGTCCGGAGCAGCTGCCCTCGGCCCCTCGCTTGGGCTCACGTAGGCTGGCTCCGTGGGGATGGGCAGCGTGATGGAGCGGCTGTTGAGCATGATGACGACGGACGCCATGCTTGGCCGGAGGCGTGGGTCCTCCTGTACGCAGAGCAGGCCGACGTGGATGCACCTTAACATCTCCTGTGGACCCAGCCCATCGGCTGGGCAGCCCTCGAGCAGCCGCGACACGTTCTGACGGCTCCATTGGCCCCCAAACCTGCTCGTCCCACACATGTGATCAAAATTGATTAATTCTACTTTCATTATTGGTAGAGTAATTTGGCAATATGCTTATAATGCACCTAACACTAAATTATAGTACTCCCTCTTTATCACAATAAGAAGACGTTTAGGATAGCGATCTCCAAAACACAACTTTAATTTCTTTTTTTTATAAAAATATTTATTGAAAAGTTATATTTATATGTATATTTTTGTTAAAGTAATTTTCAAGACAAATCTATTATATAATTTTACATTTCAAACTCAACGACTTAAAAGCTATTCATGATTGATATTTCTAATGTTTGATCAAAACCTTGCCCAAAACATTTTCTAAATGCGACACGGAGGGTGTACTTGTTCATCTCTTAGAGTCAAACCATCGTTGACAACAAGTTAATTCTATTTTTTATTTGTTCACAATTAACCAAATTTATTATTGTGAAAGATAATCAAAACTTTCATTTTAGGTTCTTAGATTTTGAAATTTAAAATTTAGAGTTTTTCTTAAAACTACAAATGTTGACATGGTGTATACCAAAGTGGCAGTGCTAGAGAAATTTAAAACTTTATATATAGCTGACAAGATTTTATTTGAAGTATCGAATATTTGCTTCAAATTCTTGGACATTAATTGCATCAAAATTTAGAATTGTTGAAGGACCTCGGATGCAGTGATGAAGCCAGTAGTAGGACGGGCTCGTGCCCGGGTTGCCCTACTGCTGGCTTCATCAATGCTCGGATGTCAACATGGTGTATACCGAGGTTGTAGTGCTCTAGCAATAATCTAAAATTGGTAGTTGACAAGTTTTTCATTTGAAGTCATTTGCTTTGAAGTCGCAAATATTTTCTTCAATTAAATTCCTACGATTTTAAAAAATGTTTTGCTATTTTCAAGCATTTTTTGTTTTCTAAGTAATATTTTTTTAGGAAAACCAAAACATTCATAGAGAGAGAGAGAGGACTGGAGAGATGTTTTGAGCGTTTTTTGCCAAAAAATTAAGGATGCCAACTCCATTTGCCAAACCGTTGGAGAAGCTCTAGTAAAGATCAAAATTTAGAAACCAAATTCTAAATCCATTATGTCATAATACATGGGCAAAAATAAGAACTCATATAACATAAAGCATAAAGAGATGTGATATGAAGTGAGAAAACAATATGAATATAGACGACAAAAAAATATAGAGTAATTGATATAAATGGATATAGAAAATAAATAAAGAGTGGGTAAAGGAAAGTAATTTGATTAGTTGTTGCTAGTAAATATATCACAACCTTAGGATAAAAAAAAATCACAACCTTATAAGATGCTTATGTTTTACTCAAAATTCAGATTATATTCATCATGCAGGGTTAGTGGACTAATAAACTACAATCCGTGCTCTACTTCAAAGGTTACAACTTACAAAGTTTATGAGATTTTCGGCTGGGCGCCGGCCGGTGACGATCTCTAGGACAAGTACGCCGTAGCTATAAACGTCAGACTTGGTGGAGAAGGTGCCGCGCACGGCGTACTCCGGCGCCATGTATCCACTGCATCTCGAAGACATGGCAAGTTAGGAGGTGCAAATCGACACATATATAGATACTTGCTATTGGTAATTACGCTTGGGGACGGTTATAGAAGAATTTGGACGCTCAATGCAACTTACTATGTACCAGCTATCCGGCTTGTGTTTGCCATACTCAAGGCGATGTCATACAGCTTCGCCAAGCCAAAGTCTGAGATCTTAGGATTCATATCCGCATCAAGCAAGATGTTAGCTGGCTTCAGATCACGGTGGATGATCGTCAGCCTCGAATCCTCGTGAAGGTAGAGGAGCCCACGACCAATTCCCTCGATGATCTTGTACCTCATCTCCCAGCTTAGCTCCTGCTGCCTTATAGAATCTGGAAGTTGAGTTCACTCATCAGTAAACAAAATGACCGAGTGGCCTGGCAAAGGATTATGGTCAAGCGAGCACCGAAAAGGATCTTGTCGAGGCTCTTGTTGACGAGGAACTCGTAGATAAGGAGCTTCTCGTCTTCCTCAATGCAGCAGCCCAGCAGCCGCACCAAGTTCTTGTGCTGGAGCTTTGCAACCAGGACAACCTCGTTCTTCATCTCCATGTGTCCTTGTTGCGAAGTTCTGAGAGTCTCTTCACTGCAATTACTTGCCCACTTGGTAGGGTACCCTGAACAACATCGAGATGAGAATGGGCCATCAGACATTTTCTATTCTTATTATTATGAGAAAAAACACTAAACACTAATTTTCGGTAGGACTCCAGGATTGAAGTTTACCTTATATACTGGACCAAACCCTCCTTCCCCGAGCTTATTTTCTTCTGAAAAGTGGTCAGTTGCAACCCGTAGAGTACTCAGATCGTACGTGAGAGGCTCTGAAGTTCTCATTTCTTCTTCTTCAGCCTCATGTCCTATTGATAAGAGAAAAATGAAGAGCTAAGCCTGAAGGTTGCACCATAATGTTCTCTCCTGATAGCTAACAGTGTTTCAGTAACTTACCGTCTCTTATTATCTGCACGTGCTTGTGTGGTTTTCTGTTCTTCTTGCAGGTATAGGCAGCAACAAACAGCAGCAGCAGCATCGTGACAGCTGCAAGAATCGAGACACTTATAAGTGCTGTCCTGACTGTGCTATTACTTTGTACCGATGGCCGCGGCTCTCATCGTAGCTGAAAATTCAGAACAGAAGCTGTTTTATCAACATTCACCGAGAATCACTCATCTTTTGAACCAAACTATTGCAACCATCATGCTTGTAACAGCATTTGTAAGAAAAAAGGCCTTTCTTCGGGAGAAAAAGGCCAGAAACCATCGGTAGGAGGACAAATCATTTTCAGTTTCACATTAATTCCTCGAAAACGAAATCGATGCATCGTTAAAAGAAGTGAGAACAACATCGATATTCTGTTAAATTCAACAACAAAACTATCGGATCAAAAGTACATCGATAACGATCGAAAATTATGAAAGCGATATCTACAATACAATACACACACCAATCTACACATGCACTACAAGATAAAATTTCTGGACGTTTGTATTCTAAGTACACATGCACATGAATCTAAGTGCATAACAAAAATAATGTATTTAATGGAAACATGCATTGTTCAACCAGTTTTCAAGTAGATTCGGAAAACTTGTTGCCATCACAAGCATAAGGTTTTCTTCTGGCTTTTGTTCAAGACAGGTTGAGCACGAGAAAATATTATACATCTCCAATCCTTTGAAGGTGTCTTTTTGTGGCGCCTCTTGTCTCGAAACTAGAGGAGAGGCTGTCTCTTTGCAGCGCCAAGCAAATTTCTCTTTTAAAGAAAACATCGACATAGTTATTCTTTGGGCCAAGTATCTTCCTTTTGTTTCCTTTTTGTGTCTAGAGCATTTGTGTAATCTATCTCATCTTCCTCGTTTTTTTTGTCTCCTAAATTGTAGCTCTGTTTGTTTGTACTTTTGCTTGTTTTGTTAATATATACGTACTACCTTCATCCCAAAAATATCACTGGTCATGGCTTGCTTTATTTATAAACTTTTTTTTTCAAGAATGACTTACATTTGACTATATTTACACAACCTTTTTAAATAAGATGAGTTGTTAAACTTAGAGTAGAAAAAGTCAAACGACTTACAATTTATGATGGAGACTGTAGTCAAGGATTACCACTTTTACAATTGTTTGATGAGCTGGCTGACGCTGGCAAGTGCCCAGTGCGTAGTGACGGTGCCCAGGTAGGCCAGTCCTGGGCTTCGCACCACTAGAGCGCACGCTTATGATTTTGAGGTCCACTACGGCAACTATAGATCTACTCACCAGCAATCTTTTTTTATTTTATAATTTTTCTATGATCTACGGTGATTTTTAAAGGTTGAGTTATGATTTTTTAAAGATTAAGCCAAAATAAACGTAAAGAAAAACCACCGTGAAAATTGCCATGGATGTCATTTTGAAAGACGAGGGAGTTTTAAAGTTGAGGAGTAAAAACTAACTTTTGGGGTAGTTGAGGGGGACAAAATAAACATTTTACAAATGCTAAACACGTCCACTTACTAGTGTTTCGTGGGCCGGGACGGTCGCTGCCGTTGACTGGCCCACCTCGCGGCGCCGGCGCTGTTGACATGGCCGCCTGGGCGGCCACGGCGTCGTAGAACGGGTAAATCTCGAACCGGAGCTGGCAGATCGACGAGAAGATCCGGCCGCCCTTTTCCCGTCACAGCACTTGGGGATCGTAGCGACGAGAATGGCGAGGCACAGCTTGCAGTTTGCCACGCTTGTGTCCCGCGTGCACTGGGCCAAGCCATAGAGCTTCACGTAGTCTGTGTGCTGGGCCTCGCCGGCCGCGAACCTGCGCGGGGACCCATTGGAAGCCTCCCTGGTGAGGTTGCTCATCAACGCGCTGAGCAGTGACGTGAACTGCTCCGGCTGCGTCACGTCCTTGTCATTCGCCTGCTGGAAGATCGGGTCGGACGTGTCGGGGTCGCCGAAGAAGCTCGCGTTGGAGTAGCGCAGCAGGCAACCTTCGTAGATGAGCATGGCGTTCTTCTGGTCCGGGCAGCTTCTGGCGATCTGATGCGCCGTGTCGTTGAGGCAGTCGAGGCAGTCCGACGCGCTGACGTCGCCACGGCACTGCGCGAGGCCGTACGCCCTGTCCGGCGCGGCGCCGCCGGTGGTGTTCTCGGCGAACCCAGAGGACGCGGCCGCGGCGTCTGGGAGGGAGGACAGGAGCGCGTCGAGGTTGGCCTGGAACGCGCTGCCGCGCGTGTAGTTCAGGTTGTCCGAGCACTTGGTTGTGATGTAGTACTTGAGGTTATCGGCGTTAGTTGGTGCGCTGAGGCGGAGACACCACCAGGTGAAGAGAAAGAGAGGAAGAAGGCTGTTCATGGCTAGCTCAGGAAAGTTAGGGTCGACACCAGTTTTGGTCCCTAACAATTGCTAAGCTAATGCTTAGGCACTTCAGTGCTCATGCAGTATGCTTCTGTGCTCTTTAAAACGATGAAGGCGCGAGGGGTGGTGACGACCATTGTTTTATTCGCTTATTGCGTATGAAAGGGGGCTCGAAGAATACTCGGTCTAGCACCAGCAATAGTGCAGTGGTTGATGACCTGAGTCTTCCCTTAAAAATGCAGCTGGATGCATGATGGTTTGGCACTTTGGCTGTGGCTCGTTGCTGAGTGTAATTCGGAGTAAAGAGGCGACCTGTATTGGACATCGACGTAAGCGACGACCTCTTTCTTCGTTGACTGAAGTATATCCTTGACCTGTGAAGGAATACGTAGATAATAAGAAGATAATTATCCGGCCATCTGAACATGGCATGCACCTTCCATCGGTGTGTTGAAAATGATGCATCCGAAGGTAAACTATCCATACCATATATGTTGTTCATATTTCACACTAAAAAAAGATAGGAAGGTCTCATAACATGGACAAATGTGTGAAACTCGATGGAGATACCCGCTTTCCAACAAAAAAAAATCTTGTAATAAATTTTTTTTGATTAAAATGTAGCAAAAGGGAGAATATTTGAAATTTATACCTAGGTAGGTTGAAAAACACAGCTGATCACAATGCTAAATTAAACAATAACATTGAGTTGTAGCAGGTAAACCTCCCAAGCATCATTGCTATGTGGAACCCATAAAACGCGTATGATTATAGTTGCATGCAAGATCAATCAAAACGAAGCTATGATTGCAGTTGCCGGCGAGATCAATCATCTTGGGTTGTTGCTTTAGCAGGGACCAGTCGAACACATGGTTGATTTAGATCAAATGTGTTTAGTTGTGTGATTGAGTGATTGTCAATAGTGCTTCGGCTAGGTTCACCGGCACATGTGTAGTGTGTCGAAGACGTATCTCTTGGTTCGTGTTGTACAGGTGTGGAGCTCGGAGATGCATGGTAGCTGACGGCGAGGTGAAGGGGCCAAGGAGTACATGCCGGGCCGACGGACCGCGGAGGTGAAGGACAAACGTGAGGCTTCGACTGCGGGACCGAATCGCTGGTGGCTAGCCATGGTGGCTGACATCTGGGACATCGACGAATGCAAGAGGACGTGGCGGGACCGTGTCGGATCGGGTCAAGATGGCGAGCATTGCAAGTTGGAAGAGACTTGGCGGCTCGGGCGGTCGAGAAACGGCCGGCGACACGTGTCGGGCCGGGACGGCGGCGCGGCACGATACTCATAAGCGAAGTTTGATGGTTTGAGCCTCAAAATCATCGGGCGCTGGTTTGGTGGTTTGGGCCTCAAAACCATCGGTGGTAGGTTTCTTGGGTTTGGGCCTCAAACCCGGGTAGATGTTCCGGTGGTCGGAAGGACGACATGTGGCAGCTTCTACGAGATTGCGTGGAGCAATGCTACAGATGAGGAGGCGCGGTGGCCGTCGAATCGTAAGAAATCCAATTTCGACCATAATGCCTCTGGCTAAGTGGTTTCGACAATTGTATCATTAGGGGTAGGATGGTCATTCGGACGAAGACTATAAATAGAGAGGGCAGCCCTCCATCTCAAGTTGCCTCTCCAGTTGCAGTTCATCATTAGGGTTTTCCTTCCCAGTAGTTCCCTGCTTTGTGAGAGATCCGGACACTTTGTGATCTATTGTTTTGTAGAAAGCACACCCCTTAGTGTGTGCATGCCCTCTGGGCTTTTCGGATCGATGGATCGTGTTTGAGTTTTGTTGTGATTTAGCTTTGTTCTATGTTCTTCATGAGTTCATCCTTTCCCTTCTTGATCCCCATCCGATTTCTTCGCTTCTAGTCCATTTGGTGCGATTATTTTTGTCCCAATTCAATCTTGATCAAGAACCAAAGAGTTTCACCGAAGTAAATCATCGAAACCTCTTATGTCATCTGATTTGGGCGATTTTGTATTCAAGTTCGTGGTTTTGGTGTGAGGTGAGATTTGAAATTCGGGTGATTTACTTGACCTTTTGTGAAATTTCTTGGGGAATCTTGTCACCTATATGTCGTGATCCTATGGCTTAAAAAAAAATCGTGACCAAAGATTATGTAATCGAGGAAGTTCCGATCGGATTTTGACTTGAGGCATTTTTGAGTTCGAGCAGTTTTACTGTCTCAGTCCGACAATACTGGACACGTCCGGTATCCAACTCAGACATGTCTGGTATTCTAAAACATCGAGTTATTTTTTCGTGAAGTGATTTTGTGCCGATTTCATACCGGACACGTCCGGTTTCAACCTGGACACGTCCGGTATTTGCTGATGTATTGCTGTTTTTGTCTGGCGTGTTTGTCCATCACGTTGGGACTTCTCGGTTGACCCGTTGTGCATCTAGAACATCTTCTAGAGCATCCACCTAGCAATCTAGGTTGAGATCATCCGTGTCTTGGTGCGTTCGAAGTTTGAGGAGGCATGAGATCCACAAGTTCAAGTTTTTAAAAAGAAAATTTTGAGGCTTCTATTCAAACCCCCCTTTCTAGTCGCCTTTTAGGTCCTTCAACCGGGGAGGCCTGCCATCTTTGGCTGCGCATAAGCTCCACCTGCTGCACATCATTGCCATGGACAAGGAGCGCCGACAATGGCATGGTGGCTGTGGTGCAGAAAGTTGCCGCCCCAAATCGATCCGGAAAGGTTTCAACTCCTTCTTCCTCGTTGGTTGGCTGCTATAGAAGGCAAGAAACACAAGAACTTTCTTGAGATCAATGCAATCCGCCATGTAGCTCGCCGACCTGATTCAAAAATGAGACCACCGTTTAGTGCTTATCCAGCTACAAGCACCTGCGTAAGCTGTTGCACTCGCTAAGAGCTAGCTTTAATTCGGTTCTCTATGCTCGTTGCAAATGCACTCGCAATGTAATCCTTCAACTTTAGATGTGGATGTGGATGTGGGTGTCGTGGGTCTCGGTAACCTCGGAGTTACCATTCCCTCGTCGTCGTGTACGATCGCTCTCCCGCTTAATGAAATATGCGCCAATGGAGACATTTTTTTTAAAAAAGGTAAATATAAATTACCTCAAGCAACACAATCTATACCGAGACAATGCTAAGTAGCAGAATTGAGAGTGCCAATAATTTAAGATACTAGCAGATACCCCCTTGCTTCGCACGGGGCAGGAAGCAGAAAATGTTTAGCATACCATATGATTGTAATTGGAAAGAAAAGATTAGAATCCCCGGACTAAGTATGATTACGAAAGACGGCTAATTAGAGGAAGAAGAAAACATCCAGGACCTAGAACTCCAGACATAAAATGTGTCTTAGTTGAGGCACAATTCACATGTACCACATAACCCTGTCACGATCATCCTAATTTAAAATTAATTTAATATGAGTACCCTTTAAATTTGATATAGAGGTAATTCTGTAGTACATAGTCCGAAATGTAGACCTTTATATAGTGAATAAAGTAGAGGTATTTGGAACATGAAAGATTCACTGAGCAGCCAAACTCAAGGGTGTAAAATTCACCTAGTTATTCATGTGTCACAACTCAAGCGACATATTCCACAATGTACTCGTCTTGAGGATGACATAAATCAGATTCCAGATGATCCTATGGCTGCAGTTACACCAATTTAGTTTCTGTCATCTAGACACTGCAAGAAAGGTGCAACTACTCTCTCGAACCATCTTTCCCCTATCTACCGTGGTAACAGGCAATTTCGAGGGTGGGTGACTTGTTTTTCCCTTCAACGATCCGCCGGCCCCATCTCCTCCGACGTCCTTGCCAACAGTGGGGACAAGAGGAGTGCCCCCGGCTCCTTGCCGAGAGGGCATAAATAGTTGTAGGCTTTGGGTATGCTTGTGCAACTTTCTAGAGATGGTAGCGATGGCATCATTCCCGGCGAGATCTGCATGAGGGGTCTTCCCTGCAGCGCTTCTCCTGGCCTTCTTTCTAGATGGCAACAGTTACAAACCCGTTGGGTACAACTATCCCATACCCGTGCCCATGAAAAAAAAATTTACACCCGTTAAAACACCCATGAAGGCCGACGCCGTTAAAAAACCCATAAAGGCCGACGGATACAAATTTTTAGCCATACCCATGCCCGCGCGGGTAACAGGTACCCACGGGTTGCCCGTGCCCGTGCAGTGTGTGACTTGACTTACTCATTCAAGTGAGCAGGTGCATATTTTATAGCTCACCAAGATATCCAATGTTGAATCACGTGGCAAGGTGGGACTATTATTGTGTGTGTGGCGGCGTGGGTTGTGTGTGACTGCACCTGCCCACTGCGTTTGCAACACAAACTTTGGTTGCAGGCTGCTGCATATACTTGGGTCACAGCCTTCTAAATGCTAGTCCAACAGCCCACCGTATTTCCCTCCCTATCCTCCGTACACAGCCCACCATATTTCCCTAAAAAATAGCCCACCATCCTTTGAGTCCAGTTGGACTGTGGGCAAGCACAACACCAATACTCCAACAACCCATCATTTTGTTTTTTTTTTCTTACATCTTGTACTTTGTGTATTCTAATTGTATTGTGTCATGATATTTTGGACCGGGTTTAAAAAAACCATGGGTTTGCGGGTTTGGATACTACATGCCCAAACCCATGCCTACAAACCCGTTGGGTTTAGCTTTTGTCCCATTAACAAACTCGCGGGTAGAGAAGTTGACCCATGCCCTTACCCTAATAGAGAAAAAACCCATCGGGCGGGTCACGGGTACCCGTTGCCATCTGGAGCCTTCTTCCTTGTTGTTGTCCCGGCGTTGGCGGCGGCGCCCGCAAGGTCAAGTGAGATACTCTTTTTTTTGCGAATGGGAAACGACTCCTTTCTTCCCCTAAGCTACGAAGTTTCTTATGGGTTCCTAATGTGGGACGGTGGTCGCAGATTGCTTTTTCGGGCGGGTGGCCTGGCGTTATCAGCACGGATCTCTTCCCCTTCTGGTCGTGTTGTGGGGATGTCGGATGGTCTTTCGACGGAATCGATGCACCGGGGTTGAGCCACCGTGCGGGCTATTGCAACATTTTCCAAGGTTTTGGTGTCCCTTGGCATGGCGGAAGGTGGATTTGTTTGGACATCAGTGTTCTGGCTGAGGTTGTCGGCGTGGAGGACGACGGAGGAAGTATCACCGGGTGTGTGTGTGTGTCAATTCTATTTGTACGGGGTGTTTCCTGCAAAATCACAGAGGTGCATGTTGACTTTTTTAATATAGTTCCCTCTTCCGCAAAAACAAAAAAAAATGGTTCAGTGGGATGGTGTGCCAACGTCTCTGGCTACATGGGAGGAGTATGAAGAATTGCATTGGCGTTACCAGATTGTCCAGCTTAGGGACACGCCGGATTACACGGAGGAGGGAATGTCAGTACCGGTGATCACAAATAGCAAAGACTGATGATGATGGGGCAATTCATGGCTAACGGGTTCTTGTGTCTAGTTGTGGCTTAGCTTGGGCACGTGTTATTCTTTAGCTCATTTAGACCTGTTGGACTTTTGTTAGCGTTTGGCCGCAGACCCACGTTGTGGAGTCGGTGAGCGGGCGAGATATGCCCGGAAATCATCCGCGCCGCGCGCGCTTTTGTGGCCCAATTCATGTTTCCAGCCCAGTGCGCCTGTTGCTTCTTTGTGCTGCTAGGCTTGCCTGATTGTTTGGGTCGTTGCTTCTTCGGCTGCTTATTTTCTTTTTTTTCAATTTTGTTTTTTTGTTTCTTTTTATTTTGTTTCTCTTTCTATTTCGGTTGGCACTTATGTTTTTTTATTCTTTTCTATTTTCTTTCCTTCGTGCATTTTTTTTTTTCTAGCGTGTTTTGCGATGTTAGCGTGTTTCTTGCGTTGTTCCGGATTTTCTTGCGATGTTACGTAAAAATCGGCTATTTACGTGGTTGAAAATAGTCAGTCTCTCCTAGTGTGTGTGTGATGTTCTAGCGTGTTTCTTGTGATGTTGTAGCGCGTTTCTTCCGATATTTTGTAGTGTTTCTTGCGATGTTTTGTAAAAAACGGCTATTTACGTGCTTGAAAATAACATGTCTCCTAGTGTGTTTGTGCGATGTTGTAGCGTGTTTCTTGCGATGTTCTGGACTATTTTTGTGGTTGAAAATAGCCGGTCTCCTAGTGTGTTGGTGCGATGTTCTAGCGTGTTTCTTGCGATATTTTTGCACGTTTCTTCCGATGTTCGGAATGTTTCTTGCGATGTTACGTAAAAATTACGCTATTTCTCTTAGTGTATAAATGTCTGTTAATTTTTTGTCGAAATATATATGTGGGGTCTTGTTTTGAGGAATTTACTGTAAGGAACACGATGGTGAAATACTACCGATTGTCCAGGATCAACCTGATCGACTTTGTTAATACAGTAATACTACAAGTAGGACCATGTATAAGCGTGTAGTTTAAGGCTTTGTTTGGTTCCCACAAGTCACCCTGGCTTATAAGTCGGGTGACTGAAAACCAATGACTTATAAGTCAATCCTTAAGCCCCGGTCATGTTTGGTTCTTGGTGAGTCAGTTTTGTTTGGCCAAAAGGTGGGGAAAAATATAGGCCTCACGCCATATATGATGACTTATAGCCATAAGCAGAGGTATACCAACTTATGACTTATAAAGTTAGGATGGCTTATAAGTCAGGTGACTTATGGAAACTAAACAGGTGTCCTCCAGACTCGGGATCACAAGCGCAGAGGACAAATGTTGCCGCATGGGAGCCTTTGTCTCGCGCTGTCCAAGTGTCAACCAGTGCATATTCATATTCTAGTTGGAGCTTGTGAGACTCTGCTTTGTCAGCTTAACTTTGGAAACCTAGCATGGAAAGTGGAGCAAGACATGGAATCGGTGATCAGCATGTGCTCCTAGCAAGGAGGAAATCGCAGTAGCAAACATCAAGCATGACTTTGTACACTTTTGTAGACCCAAATACTGATGCTGTTTTCATCAGTAGAGAAAGATAGAGAGAAGGAACTGCTCCGATTTCTTTCCCCTGAACATCTTTTCGCCCATCTCTATCAAACAAACATGTTTACATCTGCATGGTTTGCCCCTGCATGCTTCTTATTCAAGGAGGAGAAAAGGGAAAGTAACAAAAGGCCAATCTTAGCCGAAAGTCTGAACCGAAACCACTTGACTTCAAGATGTACAGGAGTAAAATTTTGAAATTCCTTGCATGTTTTATCAGCCACGCATATACCTACCGGGAGCAGTACAGCGAGCAGCTTGGTATACTGCAGCACAGTAGAACGACACAGGACCTCAAGAAGAAGCTCCTGTACTTCCGCCAGCTTTGGGGTGAACCTTCTTCTTCACCAGCCCAAAGAGGCCGCTGCCTCCTCCTCCCTTGCTGCTACCGGCCGCTGCAGCCTCTTTGGCCGTTTTCTTCTCCGATGTCGATGCACCAGCGCCGGCCTTCTTCTCTCCTTGCGCCGCCGCGCCGATGGTGCTCGCTCCTGCCTTCCTCAGCTCCTCTTTGCAGGCGTTCTTCCGGACGTAGGCCTCCACGAAATCTCCTGTTATCATGGACGCCATATCTCCTCTTTCTCACTTGAGATTTTCTCTCTATGGGTGGTTCCTCAAGAGCCTACCTAGCTATAGAGAGTGCGTTTTCACCCCTTGCCTCTCTCTCTTGTAGTTGTGTTTGTGTAAACGCACAGGAGTGGCAAGACGATGTATGTATATATAGAGAGAGTTATATAGTCGAAGACTATACTCCTACTATAGAGCAAACTTGTCATGTAAGGAAGGTAAATTTGCGTGTATTTGCGGTGAGCTTGACTGCTTGACACGGCATGACTTTTGACGAAATGCTCAGCCACCTACTCCTGCTATAGTCAGCTACTAGAACCCAGACGTGTGCGTGTGGGGTAAAAATTCATCTCGCTACCAGAAAAACGGTGCGGATGTATGGCAGATATGTGGTCCATAAAACATCTAATTTTCCCTGCGTACGTTTAAAATGATACTACTGTGGAGTATGCCCTACATATCAGTTGCACGGTCCGTACAATCTCGTGGTAGGGATAGTTCTCACCGATTTTTTTGTTTTAGTATCTGTGTGCTGGTCCGCTCGACAAGTGAAGAGCAGTCTCACTCTTGGTCTTGGCCCGTACAACCGATTGATGGAGACCCATCGACGGATTTTCCATAGCGATTGATATCTTGCACGGGACAAACTTCCTAGCTGTTCAATTCACTGCGATTATGTTATCAAAAAAAAAAAAAAATCACTGAGATTACGTAAGTCGTGATTCAGTGAGACGACACTGGTGATGAGAGCTCGAGACTACTGCACAGTACCGAGGTCGATCGTATGCCATAGCCGGATGCCAACTGAGATTGCTGTGGACTTGCTGGTGCTCTGCAGGTAGCAGCCTGCGCACACTACTCGTACGTCAACCGAGGCCTACTACCGTCGATGGTGCTCGAATCTCTCGACAAACTGTGTGACCTGCCTGCGACAGCAGCTGCCACTAGCGAGACCGGCTTGTTTGGTGGAGATTCTGTGTTCCTGGCTGTAGAAATTAAACGTGTCCGCCTGACAGAAGACTCGTTTTGTGGTTTTGGAGTTGGTTCTGCTAAGGTTTGGTATCGGTGCCTCTCACTCTCAGCCTCCAATAATCCGTGGAGACAACGCAGAAGGGGGCATGCATCAGTGATATTTCACAGAAATCAGAAGTGGGGATGATGGATTCTTGTGGACGATAGTGGCCCTTTAAGGATTGAGATGCGTTGGCAATAACGGGCAACACTAGTAATGCTCAACTACTCTCGTTTTGTGGTACATGAATTTCGAGGACAATTTGCTTATGATTTTCCCTTCTGTGTATATTTTTTCCCTTCATCTTGAGCATCTCATAAGCTGAAATTTTAGCAACTTGTTGGCAGTGTGCGATCGCAGAGGTAGCAAATGTTTCCCCTTTTCTCTGTTCTAATTCCTGACTCCGCCCCACGTCACACACGCATATATCAGCAGGACACTAATTAGCAGTGCTTCTGTTCTGCTTGATCAGTAACCGGCCGGGACACCACCTTTCCTGGGGTCACTGACGGCGGTCAGGTCGCCTTGACGCCCGACGTTGTGCACCACGAGCTGGCTTATGGTTCCCCGGCTAGCGGCGTCAGGACGTGGCCTATCTTCTGCAGGTCGGCCCTCGTCGCGGCGTCGAGCTCGAAGTGGTCGCTGGTCACCGTCGTCCAGTTCTCGTACTTGACCTCGTTTGGGATCAGCTGCGGACATAGCAACCAAAACCAAGCTCAGAAGGAAGATTATCGAGCCGTCCCGGTCGGTGAAATGCAGGAATAAGCTTTTTTTACTGATTTTTTGAAAAAAAATAAAAGGTATTTCAAACCTGGTGATACACCCTTGGCGCCATGACAGAAGCCAATGGATCCATGTTCTTGACGAAATGGTTGAGGAACACCTCGATCGTTCCCGCGGGGATCATGCTGCCACCACTGGCACCAACTGCAGCCGCGAGCTTCCCGTCCTACGCAAATGCAGCACATGCATCACAAAACAATCAAGCTCTCTTCAGAAACATGGTCGTCTGAGGCTCTGAGCTCGTTTCAGATCGTCTCAGCTTCCATTTGGCGCTACAGTCACCGCCTTACCTTGAGAACTATGGTTGGAGTCATGGAAGAGAGAGGCCGTTTCAAAGGGATGACGAAATTGGCTGGCGCCGGCGGTGGGGAATTCTCCGACGTGTTGGCCGGCATGGAGAAGTCATCCATCTCGTTGTTGAGCAGGATGCCCGTGCGTGGGGAAAGGATCAGTGACCCGAAGTAGGCGTTCACGGTGCTCGTCATCGAAACCGCGTTTCGCTCGCTGTCGACGATGGACAAGTGGCTAGTTCCATGGTCCTGAAGGATGTTCCACCTGAAAACAAAAGCACAGGTCGATGAGGATCAGCACCCTATCCTATTTGCAAGATGGTAATGAACGTGGAAATGAACAGGTGAGGCAATGAACATCGATCACCGATAGCATTCAGAAAGTCTTTACCTTCCACCGTAATGGTTGGGCGCAAATGTCATGTTGTCATAGATGGTTTTCTTCAGCTCAGCAGCAAATTTTGGGGACATCATATCAGACACAACCTCACTATCGTTCACGAAATCAGGATCGCCGAGGTTCATCTTTACCGCCACGTAATGTTTCAAGGATTCGATGAGGCGATGAATCCCAAGAGATCCATTGAAACCAGCAGGAACGCCATACTGCTCAAGGATATTCAGGACCTGTCCAGCCACAAGTGAACAAGTGAGCCAAGATGGCAAATAAAGGAATTGGTCGGTGTCAAGAATGCAGAGATCGAGCAAGCTCGAGAACTCACAAGCACCATCCCGGCACCGCCGGCGGAAGGTGGCGGCATGGTCACCACCTGAAGCCCCATCACGTTCGCCGTCAGCGGCCGCCGCACCTTTACCTGGTACCTCTTCAGGTCCTCCTGCGTCACGATTCCTCCGGCCTCTCGGACGTCCCTCACGAGCCGCGCCCCCACCACGCCGCCGTAGAACACGCCGGGCCCGTGCTCCGCGACGGCCCGCAGCGTCTGGGCGAGCCGTGGGTTGCGGCACACGTCCCCGGCGCTGAGGATGTCGCCGCGCGGCGCGTACACGGCCCGCGTCCCGTTGTTGCGAAGGATGCCATCCCTGGTCGCCTCCATCTGCATCCGCAGGTACGGCGAGATCCTGAACGCCAGGGCCAGCCGCGCGGCTGGCAGGACGAGGCGCCTCCATGGAAGCTTGCCGTGGTGCTTCCACGCCTCGTACAGGCCGGCGATCTCCCCGGGAACTGCTATGGAGAGCGCGCCCCGTGCTTTCAGCGTCTCATTACCGCCGTACATGTCCTGAATGCATGGTTGACATTTCTAGTGTTCATTCTCTGGATCTTGGAAGAACAATCGGTACAGGAACAACACTGGAATATGGAGGAAATAACAAAGAAAAACGCGGGGCAGCTGATCTGAGTGCCGTTTCTAATTTCTTGTGAAACGTCATTACTCTGCTTAGTGCTCACGACTCAAATTCAAAATGAAACTACCTCCACTGCTTCAAAGACGTGGCCAAGTTATTTACAAAGGGTATCCCTAATTATCATAAGTTTGATCAAGTTTATAGCTAATAAAAATATCAAGATCTACTACATACATAAAAAAAAAAAAAAAGACATATACCATCTTTCTTACTATTACTAATTATCACGGGCTAGGCCGAAAAGGAGAAAAAATAAGATAAAGAATAGAAGTAAGAAACATTTGACCTTTCAATTTTTATGTGACTTACCCACCTTATTAGTGTTATAAACTTACAATAATAGACAAAATATCTATCAAATCTACATGTAAATACTAATACAAGCTATTGCAAAATAATAATTTGATATTCATATGCTATATATAGTTTTAAATTCTAATGTTTTATCATTGTTAAATTAAAGAAGTAAATATAATGATGTATGTATTCCATCATATAACCATGTAAATATGTATACATAAGTTAAAAAATTATATGGTTTAATATCATATCAATCTTGGAGATAAACATAAAGTTCTATAATAAATGTTAAGTTGATTTGAACACTTTGTATGTCAAGATGAATTGCTAGTGGAGTTTTGTTTTGTAAGAGCCATAAATATATGATTCTAGGCTTTCTAGCTCTAGAGAGTATGAGCTGATTGACTAAAAATTCATTTTTTGCGACACATAGGATGTATGCCTACTCTCTTTATGCTCGAATCCATATCCATGTTTGCATCGTTGGTCATCAGTCCCCTACCATTGTCATCATCAATTCAATCGTCCTGTCCTTAGCACGCTCCCATGCCTGTGCTCCTGTCATGTTGCCAGGTCACCCCACCCCCTCCCAACTATTTGTAACATTCTGCCGTACGCACTGCTTTCCCCGACTCAACTTGTTCATGCCAAAAGGCAAGACAATTCCCATTTTAAACACCTCAAAAGCCCTAAACCCCCATGTCCACCGACAACTCTTGTGTCGCTATTTATTGTGATTTTAAGTCACCTATGAGTGTAGAAGGTACTTAGAGAAACATGTATTTGTTTTTAACGGTACTACCAAAAAAAAAAACATTTGAATCATTGTTAAGGTCGATGTGACGTACTTCATCCTACGACGTAATAAGGTCATAAATAGAAAACAATCTCTCTATATGTCCCCATTTGAGAATTAGAATAAAAGGAAACGAGATATTTAATTTAAAGAAGAGGGGCAGCCATATTATAGTCTAGAAAACATATGGCATGTGCACTATCATTCTAGTGTCACGTTGGCAAATATTCTCAACAGATCACTATGATTAGTCTTCTCTCATTGTTTCATTTGGTTACCTTATTATTATTATTTATTTTTAAATTAGATCTTACTTTAGTCTTTTCCTAAAGAAAAAACTTTCCTGCTTTTAATAATTTTTAAGATATATATATTAACATCAACAAGTTTAATAAATGTACTATCAAGACTTTTATAAAAAAAAATTGTAATGAAACAAATAGCTCATAAGCTAACTCTGAGTATTTGTTTTCATATTTTAATAGAAAAAAGAAAAAAAAGCATCAAGAACTAGGCTTATACACACATTCCAAGATTGTATGAGAGTGTCTTATAGACCTAATTATACTACGAGCCATTACTTAAAAAGCTAGCACCATTGAAGAGGTTGGCTTAAAACAAGTGACTTATACTATATTGTGGGTGCCCTTAGATGATGTTGATACATTTTTCTATACACTTGGTCAAAGCTAGAAAAGTTTTTTTTTTTTTTGAGATTACACAGATAACGCAGACGCTCAACACGCACGCACACTCACCCCTATGAACACACGTCACGCAAACCCTACCCCTATGAGCACCTTCGAAGGACTGAGCCGACAAATCTTGAAATTCGAAGTCACCACTAGCGCCTCGCTATCGACGGGGGACGTCGCCTACCACTTAATGCATAGCGCAGGGAAAATCCTGAAATAAATCCGGGATAAAGTGTCGCACCCAGGATTTGAACCCCGGGTGGGAGCCCCTAACCAATGGCCTTTACCATTGAGCCATGAGCCCCTTGACAAAGCTAGAAAAGTTTGACTACAACTAAAGTAAACTATACTTTGAATTAAGCCGTGATTGTACTCACCTCAAGGCTCAAACACAGTATCGCGTAGGTTAGGTACTACTCCCTCCGTTCTAATTTATATTAGACATATTAGTTTTCTAGATAATTTCTCCTATAGTGCTATGTATCTAGATATAGTATATATTCAAATGTAAAGTAAAAATTTTATTTGGACAAGCCAAAACGTAACAGCTAAAAATGACGTCTGCCGTGTTGTGCCAATGACATACTTGAATAATGTCACTCAAAAAAAAAAAAAACATAATCGCCAAAAAGTTACGTTTGAATACATTGGATACTGAAGAATCCAAATGAACGATATATGACTAAAAGACTTATATCTCCAAATAATAGGCATGAAAAAAATATACTTTGTTTGAGCTACAAAGTTGCATTCCAATATATAGGATGAGCTAAAAAGTTATGTTCCAATATATAGCTAGGATGTAGTGATATGATGCGAGTGCCTGCTGCCAAACATGCCCCACAACACGCAGTTCTTGTGCTTGTACACAAGTGCATGCACATGAACAGATTGGTAAAAGAAGTGCTATCTAGTTGATCTAAGCACGACTGTTGTACTGTTACATCAACAATATGTTGGATTCCTTTTTAGCTTTCGCAATTTTCGTTGCTCACCGGTCACCGGCGGTCCAGAGTCCAGACACTACACACTGTAGGGGACACCGAGATGTGGACGAAAGCGCGCACAAAAGCACTTTCACACGGGAGAACAACGACACACACGTTTTATTCATTGATTTATTGATCTTATTTATTAGTGTAGCAAGTACTATAACATGGATATATAAATCCTTGGCTCACGGTTCTTCTTCCAAGTGGCAGGGAGACCGTCGCCCTGAATCTCTACAGTTTTTACTGTTCTTTTTCCTTTTTTATTTTCACTAAATTTTTAAGAAATTTATACTGCTGCCACTGTAAATAAATGCATTTCTGACTCCGCCGCCTCTTGTTGTTCCCGCCACTCCAAGGCACATCCTCACACAAGCCAAAGCAATAGAGCTGGCTGCTACGGCCAAGACATCCACGCTCTTTGTAAGTGACTACTTCCAATATTCTGTTTTATTTCGTATAACACTGAAAGACAATTTGCTTAAGCAACAAACATGTGAATCAACTACCTGCTATCTACTGTAAAGTCGGCCTGATTACTCTATACTCCATCCATTTGCCGTGTCGTCGTCTTTTCACAATTTTTTTTTTTCTTGTGATGATCTGATCTCGATCTCCGTACTAGTATATATCTAATTAACAAAGTAACTTTGTCATGGATCGATGAACTGCTATGGTGATGTGGCAAAGACGAGAAAGACGAAGAATCCTAGGCGCAATTCACTCGCAATTTCCGGCTAGTACGACAATGCTTTGAGCCTTTGACCACCGAGCTGACACGCGGTTTAGCTTGAATAATGCTAGTTTGATGTACTCACCTTGGACGCGGCGAGGGGCGCGGTCTCGCGGGAGTCGTAGACGACGGCGGTGCCGTCGGCGAGCCTGACGAGCATGAAGGCGCCGCCACCGACGCCGCTGGAGGCCGGGCTGACGACGCCGAGGCAGAGCGACGAGGCGACGGCCGCGTCCACGGCGCCGCCGCCCTCGCGGAGCGCGTCCCGGCCTATCCTCGAACACCGCCAGTCGTCCGCCGCCACGGCGCCGTGCGGCGACGTCACCACCTCCCTGCGCCCTGCTGGCGCCGCCGAGGCAGCGGCGGCGCCGAGTAGGAGGACGAGGAGGAGAGCGGCGGTGACTCGCAGTGGTGGCTCCCATTGGACACGTCGTCGGCCGGCTGCAGAGCTCACGATGAGGGAACGAAGCTTAGAAAAAACGAATGGATGGACAGTGTTTTGCTTACACCTACGGAAGGAAAGACACGATTTCCTTACCAGCCATGGCGCGGGAGAAAGGAGTCGAGGGAATCTATGAGGCCCCCTGTGGTTTCAGCAATCCAGCCTACTCCTATCCTAGACTAGATATAGAAGTGTTAGGTGATTCGAAGTATGAGCTACGGGGTTTTTTTATGGGCTGACATCGCAGAATTAGTTTGTTTATAATACATACTACAAAATTCTCTCCTTTGCAAATTGCAAGTCATTTGACTTTTCTATATATGTAACTTTTTGTTATGTACTTAGGCGTACAATGTGACTACAAATATGGTAAAAAGCAATCTAGCAAAACCAATACATTTTAGATTTTAGAATACAAAAGATGCATTTAATACATTACTATAAAAGAGCAGGACATTTGAAGAGGTTATTTATAGGGGTGTTATTATCGGAGCCGGGGAACTTTCGTGACTAGAGCCAACATTATGAACCACCAACACGGGATCACATTCTAATAGACAAAAGTAATGGTAGTATGTAAATTTAGCTAAAAATAATAAAGGAATTACTCTAATGTTTTTTCACGCCTAGGGCCGTCGCCATAGTGGCCCTAGCCTTATATCCGCCACAGGTTATTATGACATAGGATCAGTGTTGCATTGCCATCTTTATAAATGACATCTTTTCAGAGGTCACCCTTATCAAGGTTTGTATATATTTTCTACTAACGAGAGATGAATTCTAAAGTTTACAACTTTTTTACCTACAAGTGACGTGACACGTGGAACAACCGAGGTCGAATGCCAAATGTCCATAGGGTTTGATTAGTTGAGCTGTGAGCTCGCTATGAGCTATGGAAAAGATGTGTCGAGCTATAGGTGCGAGAAAAACTGAAAGTTTTGGTTTGATTGAATATGGACAATGTGGTCTCTCAACTTCTCATGTTATCCGATTACGCCATGTAGGAGCGAGTGACTCCACTTTCTCACGTGTTCAGATGGGTCAACTTCGGATTCCTCTAGGGATAATGCCATGGAGTCCATCGACGCCTTCAAGCTTAAGCCACCACTTATTGCGTCATCACCCAGGTTGCGCGTCATCAAGGACCCCAAATTAAGTTGTTGATGATGACGATTTCGTCCCCAAGCGCAGCGCCCGCTTAGGCGCTAAGAGCAAGTTCAGAGCAGTGAAGCCAGACGCCCAGGCAAGAATGGTCCTCATGGAAAAGCTCGGGCTTGAGGTTGAGTTTGAGAAGCCCGATGAGGCGTCCTTTGAGCAGTTTCAAGAGGTTGTTGTCGCGACATCGCTCTATGTAAACGGAAACCATGGCGGTTCTCTTTCACAAGAGATACCATGGTCGTGGCCCGGTGATGGACGTAGAATAGGGCAAGCATCTAGCGCTTTGCCTTGTTGTACCACGGTCGCAAATTATAGTGTCTGGTCCCACATACTAGTGTCTTGCCAATGGGCATGGAACAGAAGGAAGTTGTCCATGTTGTGTAAGTTTGAATTTTGGCATTTCTTTTGGCCACTCCTACGGGTAAAAAAATTGATCGCGAAAAAAGTCTTGCGCCAACAATTCTGTCTCTAACTTCTCTTTTGTATCATTGCTGGTAAATGTTGTCGAACTTAATAGCACAACTTCTCTCCCATACTCTTGCTGTTGAAGGATGCTGATCTCCATCCTACATATTGTAGGCTGCTTAGGCAAATAGAAACCGCTACAAGTGCCAACCAAACAAACCATATTTTCAATTCCAAACAACTCCCTTGTTTCCAAATTATAAGCCGCTTTGTATTTTTTGTTCATCCATCTTACGATGTATCTAGACATATTATTATACCTAGATGCATAGAAAAATAGACCTACCAAAAAAAAATCAAACCGACTTATAATTTAGAATAGAGGGAGTAAATGATAGCATAATTATATTATTGTTGCCGTTCCCAGGGTTGAAATAAATAACACATAAATGAATTGTTTCTAATTATACTGTCGTAACCGCTCCCTGGGCTAAACCAAACAACATCCAAATTAATTTAAGCACATCTGAGACGAAAGACAAGGGGCGTTGGTCACAAAAGAAACTAGTTGGATTTCCAATGCGTTGTCGCAGTTATTGAGAGGGAATATAAATGGGTTAGAATGTTAATTAATATGTATGGTGTTGGTAATCTATAACTCCTATATAGGAGATCCCCACTGGCCCTTCTTAAGGAGTTCTCAGGCCTTTGATTGGCTCCTGTGAGTGGTAACTGAAACAGAGAAAAGCTACGTTCGAGCGCGTCGTGGGCTCGGCTTTTCCCCGTCCGGGCGAGCGCCTCGTGGGCTGGGCGTTTCCCCCGTCCAAGGAGGTAATGCGTCGTCCTCGACGTTATCCCCATCCGCACCGGCGGCGGCTGAGCGGCCGTTCGCACTTCCTCGGCTCCGCCTCTTCCCCTCTCCTAGGCTCCGCCTCTTCTCCTCCCATCTTCATGTCGTCAATGAAGGCATCCCCATCCACACCGGCGCAATTATACCTCAATCCACCGGCACCAGGCACCACGCATGCCGGTATGCACGAATCCGAGGCCTAGCCCGCTCGCGGCCGCGAATCTCACCTCGCCTCGCCTCGCCCCGCGACCGCGATGCATCGCGCGATGCGGCTGCGCTGCCTCCTGCGCACGCCGGTCTGGCGCGAGCCCGCCGCCAACCCGCGGCAGCATCCAGCGGTGGGGATAGCGCTCTGGTGAGGAGGCTCGGCGCGCCGCCGCCGTGGCCACGCGGCGAGAAACGGCGGCTGTGCCGGTTCTACAGCTCCAAGGAGGGCGTCGGCAGCGCGGAGGTGGCAGGGGAGTGGCGGCGGCGGCAGCAGCAGAGAGCAGGAGCACGCGCGGCTCGGGGAGAAGGACCAGCAGGAGTGGCTCAGCAGCGAGCGGTTCATCACCGGCTGCAAGCGGCGGGAGTCACCGTTCCTGACCAAGCGGGGTCGCTTCCGCAACGCGTTCCTACGCCGCGTCGTGCCGTGGGACAAGACCGGCATCTCGTGGAACAGCTTCCCGTACTACGTCGAGTAAGCGCCGCCACGGCTGCACACATCCTGTTTGCTGTTTTGTGCGCGACGAGGTTTAACTCAGTTGCATTGTGCCCTTTTGTCTTGTCAGTCAGAATGCGAGGCAGATGATGAGCGAGTTGGTGGCATCGCACCTGCGGTAGAGGGATTTAGCTCTGGAGTACGGTTCAGGGCTGCAGTCCTCCAGTGGGAGGATATTGCTCCAGAGCTTGCCAGGTGCTTTGCTGGTCGAGAATGGAGCTGATGCTTCATCAATATATGTTTCCATCTGCTTATGTTATGTATTGATGTTGATATTTTTCTTGGTTGCTATAATGTAGGGACTGAACTCTACCGCGAGAGATTTGTGAGGGCTCTTGCGAATGAGTTGTGTGCACCATTATTAATTCTGGACAGCAGTGTTCTAGCACCATATGTAATATAATCTGCCCCATATGTTTGTTACAAGTCTTGAGATCTAAGTTTGTGGTTGAACCTAATGCCTGACCTTGCAGGATTCTGGCGAAGACTGTTCAGAGAGTGAGGTAGAGGATAATGGTTCAGAATCAGAGGTCGATGGTGAAGGTGATGAGGAATCTGCTGAAAGGGGTGATGATGATTCTATTAAAGCAGCGAGAGTCCTAAATAGGATACTTCCATGCACTCTCGAGGGATTTGCCAAGGTTTCTTTTCTACTCCGTATTAGTTGTCAAACCATGAAAAATAATGACATTTGATGATTCTTATGTGTTTCTGACTCTTTCCATTCTAAGTAGTAGAAAATAAAGTGTTACTTATTACCTTAAAAAAATGAGATCCATCCTAGAAGTAACTAGGTGTTCATTAAGAAGAAATAGGCACCCATTTCAATTTGAAGAGGACTTGAACCTGGGTGTTTGGGATGCACAACTACACCTTCCACTCCGACTAATACGGTAAAGAAAAGGCTTCATTGGCAAGAAAAGGCTGTTTAATATAGGATTGAGTATGTTAGATTCCACAAAGAATCCAATCAAATATATCCATAAGAACTCCTTGACAATTGAGGACCAGTTACCAACAGACCTTGAAAAAACAACCAAAGATACTACACCATCAAAGGTCAGTAGAGAAATATTATCTTTCCAAACAATTAACCATTCCTAGCTATACATCTTATACAACTAAATTTAATACTGATATTTAAAAACCTACAGCTCATCAATTAAACATTACTACTAACATTTAATGCCCTACAGGAAAAACAAACAGAAGATGTAGCAGCCACACCTCCATCTACTAAAGCTATACAGTCAGCATGAGGCCAGAGCAGGTAAATTTCAATGACATATTTACCCATTATGAACAGAGCAGGTAAATTACAAGTCGGACCAAGGCAGTGGTCTTGAACAGGTCATTGTTAAATTCATCCTGTTACCTGCGTGTGGATATGCTTGTGCATAATTTTTTGTTTGACTTGTGAAACTACCAAATCTTGCACCGCAGCCCACACAATCCAACAGGGAAGGTCTTCAGCAAAGAGGAGTTGCTGATTATCTCCCACGCTTGTCAGAACATGGACTGCTTTGCAATAACTGATGAGGTACATCTATTATGTGATGAGCAATACAGGTTGTTGTTATCTCCACGCATAGTGATAATTCGTGAGATTTTATACATATTTCCAAATCAATTTTGCATAAAATCTGTCTATCTGTTGTCTCAAAATGTGTCTAAATATCTTCTAGGTTTATGAGTATATTACTTATGATGCCAGCAAGCATATCTCACTGGCTTCTCTTCCAGGGATGCAAGAGAGGACCATCATCACATCCTCACTGTCAAAAACTTAGTAACTGGTGAGCACAACTTGGAATTTAATGCACAGTTCGTTGTGACACAACTAACAATAGAAATAGCAAACTTTTGTGACTTGTGAGATGACACTTGCCAAATTAACTGTTTGGACTGACTGGTTGGAGACTCGGTTGGGCTTGTGCAGCAGAAAGCATCGCCTCAGCTATTAGAAACATCCACGTAAAATTAACAGATTCAGCTCCTGCACCATTCGAAGAAGCTGCGTTGGTTGCATTAACAAGCACAACAGACTACTATACATCCCTGAAAAAAGTGAGGCTTAATTATCACCATGTTTCTGTTTTTTTGCGAATATAACCATGCTTCTTTCAGATTGAGCTGTCTTACCTCGCAATTGTGATGACTTTGGCTAGGACTATGAGGTGAAAAGAGACTTCATCCTTCAGTTGCTAACGGACTTTGGCTTCAAAATCAGCTTCAAGCCACAAGGTTCAGTATTTGTTTTTGCTGAGCTGCCAAGGGCCTGCCAACTTTCAGATGTGAGTTCCTTCAATGAAAAACCGAACTACATCTGAAGCATTTTTCTCTATATAGTGGAACTCAGATGAGACCATATAGGCCTATATATGCATGTTTAACACTAATATACCTATATGACAAGATAAATCCTAACAGCTAATTGGTACCCTTTTACCTGTACTATGTAATTCAGATAGAATTTGTGACAAAGTTGGTCAACGGTGCTGGTGTGGCTGCCGTGCCTGGCCGTGGGTTCTTCCACAAGACTTGTGATGGTGAAAGCTACCGTCATCGGTATGTCAGGTTTGCATTCTGCAAGGGCGATGGCACACTTAAGGCTGCTGCCATGAAGATGAGGAAGTTGGCAAGCAGGCAGGGAGAACCATGGCTTACTGGCAGACAAGAAGATCAGACTATGCCCGCCTCTAATTGATCAGAACCTTTTCGTTGTTTTACTTGAATAGATTTATTCCTCTCTTTTTTTGCTGGATACAACTTTGATGTCGTCATGTTCTCTACTGACAGAGCGGCGAAAGCGTCCCATAAAGTGTAACAGCTATTTGCATCTTTTTTGTGCTGCTGCATTGTGATGCCTGCTAATGCTAATCGTAGTTTCGCAAAAAAAAAAAAAAAAAAAAAAAAAAAAAACGACCGCCTGGACGCCGCTGACATGTACCTATAAATTTTAAATTTATATACAGTAAATTGTTGTTTGGTAATACAAGATGGATCAACCTAATCTATAAATTTATAACATCTTTACATTTTGTTTTTTTTTTCAGCAACTCACAGGCAAACCAAAGGTTAGATTTTAACCAGGCTCCAGCTGATCCTCAAGAAAAACAGCAAAAGACACATTGAGAGGTGCTTAAAAAGTTATTATAATCAGATATTTCAAATCTATACTATACTTGCTATTAATATAGTTAACCATTGCAGTTCAACCATGAAGAACGGAACAGGAGGAATTATGTCAGCTGCAAATGACTCACTCAAATAAATAATTTTGAGTCCTTTTAAATTACAGACAAGATACATTGTTCGATCTTAATAATGTTTTTGGTTATACTCGGTTCGAGATAATTTCAGTTCTAATAGCTTGGCACTTTGGTTTTTTAAAAAGTTGTGTCTACTCAATACACCGGTATTTCAACTATCTATCATAAGCTCATATCCCTTTTGTGCGAGAGATGATATCATGAAACTTTCTCTTATGATCATTCTTTTTTTTTTAATTCCCAAGAAGAACGCCTTGGGGAGATTCCCTAGTATAATACATGTTAATAGATAATGTTTAGAATTCTAATGTAGAAACCTCAAATATATGATAGTAAATAATGTGGTTTGTTAATGTGAAAGTTTCAATGCAAATATAATGGGGTGTGCTAGTGGATGCTAATGTTGACACTTTTTATGGAGGGTAGTGAGATGTTCTAGTAGATGTTAATGTGGACACTTTACGTGACAAGAGAAACAAGTAGTAGGTTTTTTGCTTTATAAGAGATAATATAGATAGATATATATAGAAATTAATTAGGAGATATAGATATAGATAGATGTATAGAAATTAATTAAGATTATGTGATAAATTTTGAGCACATAAGAGATCAAGGGCCATTGTTCATAAAAATGACGGCTAAATAAAGAACATCTAAACTAATCTGTAATAATAAGCACATAAGAGACGAATGGCATGTTCACAAAAGGAATTAATTACAGAGTATTTTTTTTTTTAAAAAATACAGAATATTTGATAGTACCACATGGTGTCGCTGTTAGGAATAAAATTTTAATCCGGATTAAAGTTCGGGGTATTGAACCCGACGTGAATCGAACACGCAACCTTCTGATCTGGAGTCAGACGCGCTACCATTGCGCCACGGATCCGGTTTGTTTAGAATCACAGATGTATTATTAATATTGCGATTAGTTTGGTTGGATCGGCATGGTCAAAGCTGCGCAGCGTGCGGCCAAAAAGGCAACAAACGGATGCGCTTTCTTTCCGGACCTACCGCACCGGTTTTCGTGCGTCGGATTTGAGCCGCTCAAGACACGTCAAGACCGAACCAAGGACAGCACGACAGGGGGTGCTGACACGGCGCTGAACCCTGGTAACCACAAGACCGTGCATGCTAAGGTGGTGGAAAATGAGTAAAGATAAGATACTGGAAGGGTTTGTTTCATGGGTTTATTGGATACACACTGTTGAAATACGCCATTGTCTATGTCTTCCACTGCCTCTGGGCCACTTGCATGTACTAGAAATTTGCCAAAAATTGGTGTAAAATATTATCTCATGTGTTCATGTGTGCCTAGTTCCGGTCGCTTCCACTTGCACGTGCTCATGTTTAGAGAAGATGGGGGCAAAAGGGTCTATATATGAATCTACTCATCAGCTGTATACGCCAGCAAGTGTGGAAAGTGTAGACAATGGTGTATTTTAAATATCGGTGAAATTGTAATGGTGTCAGCCCAGTTAGACGAATAGTAGTAGTGTGGTTCAATAACGTGAAAATTCCAGTCGTGTTCCAATAAACCCTTGTTTCATTCACTATCCTAAACCTTCTCTTTTTAAAAAAAATAATGTGGCATTATTTTAAGACGATAGTGCAGTAACATTATAACTTTTACATAAAAAAATGTCGTTGGCTTCCGTGTATTATTACATTGGCTACCTAGCAAAAAGAATAATTCCTTTTTAGAACAATAATTTAAGTATCTCTCTGTTCTAAATTATAACTTATTTTAGACTTTTTATTACATCCATTAGTTATGCATTTGATATAATGATATGTTTGGATACATGGTAAAATGGTTCAATTTAAAAAGTCAAAGCGACTTAGAATCTAGAGCGAGAGGAAGTACTAACCTATTTGAATACATTTCTGCATACAAGTTCTTATGAAAATGTTTTTGTCCTAAAAGTCGGTACTAGAAGTTAACATATAGGCGTAAGCAATTAAGGTCTTGTTTGGTTCCTAGGGACTAAACTTTTTTTTAGTCCCAGGGACTAATAAAAAAGTCCCTCCAAGAGAGTCTTTTTTGGGACTACTATAGATAAAAGTCTAAAAAAAGTCCCTCCTGTTTGGTTGAGTAGAGACTAAAAAGGGAATTTTTTTAGTCCCAAAGACTAAAAAAAAAGCTCCTAAACCAAACAGGACCTTAAGTTTGCTCCCAACTAGTTATGCACTAATGATCCAACCTTTTCACCTGGCAAAACCGGCAGATAAAGACAACAAAACAGCAAAATTTGAGAATACGTCATCAAATTAAAATCCGACTGTCCAAAATTCGTGTGTTGAATTGAAACTTGAAAGCTGTACAAACACTCGGGTTCATGTTATGCCTGCGGTCGCTTGTTTCATGTGCTGGCAACAAGCAGTTGTTGGTAGACAACTAAATTTAAATATATCCGCATGACAGATAGTGTCCCTATTTTTTATCATGCAGTTTGCATGCGTGCTGCTCACAGACGCTCGCATTGATGCCGATCGAGTGATTCATGCAAAACCAAACCGGTGCTGGCACTGCCACTGCCAGGCAGAAGAATATTTTTGTACTCGCGTTCAGAAGTTGTTGAGAGCAGGAGCAGAGTAGAACGGCAGCACAGCCGTAGCACACCGAGCTAGAAAAAGCTCGACGATGACGCGCGCCATAATAACTGCGTCGCGCTGCGCTGCGAGCCAAGGCAGCAAGGCAGCCAGCCAGCCATAAATTTGCAGCGAGCCATGCCATGCCCGCCGCGCCATCTATCGCCATTGCTCCCCCCTCGCGCACAGGCGTGCCGTGCGAGCACGAGCACGAGCACACACGACCTTCATACGGCCACATCTAATACAACTCTCGGTCGCCGGCCCTCGTTCGTTGTCGCCGGCTGTCGGCATATATCGTCTTCGATCCTGCGCTCAGTCAATCGATCGATTTCCGGGCGCATAAAAGGGTTTCCATGTGAATCCAACCGGCCGGGGATCCTGTGAACGCCCGGCCGGCCGGCCGGCGCATCCGCACGCATTGCATCCAGTTATTTATGGCCACTTCCACCAAGCTTTGAATTTGATGCACCAGCCGTGTCGTCTGTGTCCTATATATATCCGCATGCAAGCACAGCCACAGCCGTCCCCTCCCAAATCGATCGGTGTTTCTCCTTGAGTCCTTGGCATAGTGTGTTCTTGCTTGCATTTCTACGAAATTCGTCGAAGGCTCGAAGCAGAAACCCGGCCTACTGCTAGGAAGCGAGAAATGAGAATGCGGGCGTCCTCTGCTCGCCCGTGGTCTCCAACACCAACCCCAGCAGCAGTCGTGCTGTTGGTGCTCCTGCTGGTCATCATCAGTTCGTCGTCGTCGCACGTTGCCGACGGCGTCAGAACGGCACCACGTAAGTTGATGATCTGATCGAGCTGTCGTAACTATTTTTCCTGCCTCCGTCAGTTCAGGTCGACGTTACCATCAGATGGCATCTGAACACACGCTGACAGTCGTTCGTCTTCTCCGTGTACGTACGTCGCGCAGGTGCGTCCGATCCAGGTGACGCCGCCGCCGTGCTCGACGGGGAGGAGGCACCGGCAGTAGCAGCTGGTGCTCATCACGATCACGCGAGCGGCAGCAGCAAGGCAACCTACAGACCAGCAGACGAGGAAGGCTCGTTGGTGGTGGTGGAGGAGGATGATCAGCAGTGGTGGCGCGAGGCGGAGCGCGCGGCGACGGGGTCGCGGCTGCCGGACTGCGGGCACGCGTGCGGGCCGTGCTCCCCGTGCCGGCGCGTCATCGTGAGCTTCAGGTGCGCGCTGGCCTCCGAGTCCTGCCCCATCGCCTACCGCTGCATGTGCCGCGGCAGGTTCTTCCGGGTGCCCTCCCTCTAGCCGCATGGACATGGATGGATCCCCAGCTCTCAGCACTTTTTGCCCCCTTTCGTTCTCTGTTCTTTGTTCTTTGCTTGGCATGTAAACCTATGTGATGTCAGGGACGCTCGTCGAGTCGGTCAGTGTTGTACTGTATATGAGTGGTAGCCGTTGTTCTCTGTCAGTGTGATACCAGTGCTAAGACTGCTAGTGGTTAAATAACAACTCCGTAGTGATTGTGATGCTGCTCTCGTTTGGTTACCTTTGCTCTTGTGACTGCCTGCACTGCAAAGATGCTGTTGCCTGTTGTTGGTTGTTGCTAATTGCATGGTCTGGAAAAGACGAAAGACAACGGCCCTGGTCCACCGTACCTTATGAAAAAATAATGCACGTTCAGAGTTCAGATGTAGCCTCACCAGCGCACAGCACCTGCAGTAGCAGTGCACTTGTTTATCGGTGAGCGGCGGCAGCAGCAGTGCTGTGCTATGCCTGCCGCCCAGCACGCACGATACAGTCGGCAGGCCACTGCTCTCGAACTCGTCACCCCGCTGTTCGAAGCGTCACCAGAGTAGCCACCACAAAGACATGGGTGTTTGCTTCCCCGCCACAGTTTCTTGCCTAACCTTGGCTCGCCAGTCGCCACCGGCACATGGCAGTTTTGGTTAGTTTTGAACGTGGCCGCCACAGCTTTTCTCTGTTGTAAAATACGCCAAACGTTAGGCGGAGATTTTGATGGCCGACGTTTAGGCGGCGCCACGCTCGCCAGAGAATCTGTGGCCGTAAAGCAATGACGCCATCGCAAAAATGAAAAGCAGCTACTACTATACTATCTACTGAGCTCAACAGAGGCCGGCTGGTGTCATACCGCTCTCTAATTAATATCAGAAAAACCAAAACTTACACATGTCAGGAGAGAACACAATTCCAGCTACAATTTTCGCAGCTATCATTCAGGACCAACCAACCAACCAACCAAACCACCAATTGAACTACCTGCTGTCATATTCACAGACAAGGATTTTCACGACGACGATCAATCATGTACCTCGGCATCAGTCATCGCCTACCAGCCTCTCTCAAAAAAAACAGTCATCGCCTACCTCGGGCCGGACAGTTCGACGGCCCTGAGGTTGTAGGTGGAGTCGACGATCCAGTCGTTGTGGCGCGGGGCGAGCTCCGCCTCCTGCCGCATCACCTCCACCTTCTGCCACTGTTCCCACCGCTCCGCCAGCCCGTCGCCCTCCAGCATCCGCACCACCTCTGACATCTTGGGCCGCTCCATCGGGGAGCCCTGCGTGCACAGCAGCGCCACCTGGATCAGCGACTCCACCTCCTGGTCCGCGTACCGCCCCTGCAGGTCTGGGTCCACCAGCTGCTCCAGCTTCTTCTCCTTCAGCAGTGCCTTCACCTGCAACCACCACAACAATAACACCAGCCTCTTCATTTCTTTCCATTCCATTCCTTTCACAGGTTTCAAGCACTTAATTAACGAATGCCAGCTCGATCGCAACTCTCATGTTGTACTGAAAGATAGACACGCAGCAAAGCAATCTTTACTTACCCAGTCAAGAAGCATGACGTCGTCATCGTTCGCGAGACGAGCGAGGTCGAACGCCCTCTGCCCAGTGATGAGTTCCAGGAGCATGATCCCGTAGCCGAAGACGTCCGTCTTCTCAGAGGACTTTCCGGTGGAGAGGTACTCGGGGGCGATGTGGCCAATCGTCCCACGCACAGCAGTCGTCACGTGGGTGTCCTTGTAATCCATGAGCTTGGCGAGGCCAAAGTCACCCACCACGGCTTCAAAGTCTTCATCCAACAGGATGTTGGCGGCTTTCACGTCACGGTGAATGATCTTGGGATCACAGTGATCATGCAAGTAAGAGAGACCTCTGGCTGATCCCAGCGCGATCCTGGCCCTTGTTTCCCATTCGAGAGGGGGGTCATTTGGCGTGCGTTCTACAAAATCAAAGCATCATGAATGAAATCAGAAATATCCAAACTAAACCTGACTATAGAAAACAAAGAAAAAGGAAAGTAAAAAAATGGTTAAATGCTTTTGGCACAAATTTATAGCACATTGTTTCCAATGAAATGAAGAAGAAAATATTTCAGCTGAGGTACCTCGAAGGCGCGATGCGACACTCCCATTAGCCATGTATGGATATACTAGCAACCGCTCTGTAGGAGTCATGCAGAATCCACGGAGCCGAAGCAGATTCCTGTGCACTGCCATGCTAATCAATTCAACTTCTGTTTGGAACTGAAGTTCTCCACCAGGGGTGCGTTCCTCCTTTAATCTCTTCACCGCTACCAGTGAACCATCTGTTAGTCTCCCTTTGTACACCTTTCCAAAACCACCTCTTCCTAGGACATTCCTATTGTTAAAGTTATCTGTGGCGACTTGAAGCTCTCTCAGTGAGAACCTCTTGAGTTGTCCAAGGTGAACTTCAGGATCCTCCTCAGCTGAATGGAAAGAAGAGCATATATATGAAATGAATAGTACAGATGACAACGACAGCACTGTAGCATATAATACCGACCAGGGACATCAAAGAATTGCTCTTCAGGTTTTCGCCTCCGCCACAATGCGTATCCAATTGCAGGCACAGCAATCAGCAATGCAGTGCCAGCCGCAACGCCTCCAGCAATTGCTCCAGTGTTGGACACGCCTGAGGGAACAGAATTAACCCAATTAGGATACATCATGTACCATAGTTTGATCATGTCAGTGCTTCCCGCTTATGCATATCTCAAACACTAGCATGATATGACAGAATATACAGCCAATCACCGTACCTTTTGATGAAGTTGGTGTTGGGGGATTGTATGGAGGGGGTGGAGAAAATGGAGGAGCCCCAGGACAAGGCTTTGTAGTACCAGGGCCACAAAGATTTGGGTTGTTAGCAAAACTGTAAAAAAAAAGGTAAAATTTTCAACATCAGGAGACACAGGTTTTTCTTTTCAACTGGCAGGAGAGCTGCATCAGAGATGCAATTAAGCATCCAAATTCATCCAGAAATTACCTTATAGGTGTAAACAGAGAAAATGAACCACTTGATGGTACCCCTCCTGAGAGATTGTTGTTTGAGAGATCCCTGCAAGATTGTCATTTGTGAAAACACTTCTGCTGTTATCTAACATCCTGACCAGTTGTAATGATGTATAAAAGGGCAATAGGTAACTTACAGAACTTGGAGAGTGTTGATATTGGTCAACGTTTGTGGAATTTGACCAGAAAGAGTGTTGTTGTTAAGACGGCTGTCCTTGCAAGTAGATATCCAAAGAAATAAAAACGTTACAATTTTTTTTCTTTCCAACAGTCAACAGACAAGCTTAGAGACAATGTAATAAGTAACAAGATATGAACTAGACAACAGATTTTTGCCTTTCATTTTAAAAATCAAAAGAAATAAATGGACAAGTGCATGATTGAAGTTATGAAGACCTTAGTATCTACTAACACAAACTGAAGAGTGCATTTGGAAGATAACTTTGTGCAAACCTTGGGCACATCATGCACATATTATTGTTCTGTAAGAATTTTATATTTCTCCACGTTATTGGCAGATAAATCATGACTGAATAACAATCAGACAATTTATACTAACAGGATCAACATATATTGATGGACAATGCCACATGAATATATCACTTCTGTAACCAGGGCAATTGAATAACTTACAGAAACCGCAGAACTTTGATAGTTGGCCCAAGGTGTCAGGAATACCACCAGTGAAGTTGTTGAGGTACAGATCCAAACTGACCAGGTTAGTCAAGTTTCCCAGTTCAGGTGGTATTGGCCCACTTATATTGTTACTGTAAAGTTCTCTGTTGCAAAATGATGGAACATAAATTCAACTCGAAGGTGATGGAACCATAGGGTACACTATTTATTGGAAAATATATACGGTAAGAAATAGTAAGAGGTGAGAAATGTTGGGCGTCAGACAAAAGGAGGCATAATGCAACCTAAAGCATGCAAACATGTTACAGAAACTCCACAAAAACTAAGCAATTATGCTAAACCAATATTGGGATTGGAAGATGCGCCTATATGGCATCGTGAAACTATTAGCTCGTGGAACTTACAGATATTGCATATTTTTCAATTGCCCAAGCTGTGGCACCAACGGACCTGATAGTTGTGCATTTCCAAGATCGCTAGCAAAAGGGAGACAGTCAATAGTCAAATGGCCAGTCTTTCACTTCAAAGGGAGAATAAACAAGAAGATCATTGATCAACTTACAGTCTGATGACACTGTTATCAGGGTTACAAGTAACATGGAACCATGTACATGGATTAACCAGAGTTGGGTCCCAACTCTGCAGCACATTGTTGTTATCTTTCAGGCTTTGTCGTAGGCTGTATAGAGCATCACCTGCCATTGAGGTATCATCACAATAAGCAATAACGTACCCAATAGAAATTTAAGAGAATGCATAAGCTTTACACTTCAGTAATATGCGTTAGTATAGTAATGTTCTTATATGTGGTTATACACGTGTCTTTATATTTCGGCAGACAATACCTTTTTCAATAGGTAAAAAAAAAGTGTACAAAATTTAAAGCATCATGGATTCAACGACATAAGACTAGCATCTAGAGTAGTAATTACTCTTATATGGGTTCAGTAACCTTGGTAGTATCATCTTTTAATCATGAATACATACCCAAACGTTTTTTGAGTGAATACATACCCAAACGTTACTGTCCATTTCAAGGATACAACCACCATAAGGCAATGCGGTTTCTTATCACACGTGTACTAGAAGAACGATAAAAAACACTGAAAAGTGCACTCTTAATGATTAAGCCATGCTTTCAGATTATTCGCAATTAGTTCGCACGCACGTAGGATGCTCAGTTTTAAAGAGAGTAACGTACGCATTCAATTTTTTCGCTACGTAGCTTCAGTTCATTCTATGGCACCGCTTTATTTAGATAGCAATTACAGTTTGTTCGTTAACAACTTACCATTAATATATCAGTCCATATCTATGATGCCGGAACAAATTAATGAGACAATTATAACTAAGTATACTGATCTCCCCATCTCCCAACCCAAACACAAAAAGGTCCAATAATCAGAATTTCCTTCCTCCAGCTTTCATTCATGGGTACTAATGCTATCTTTAACCAAATAAACAAAAACAATCATCTTAGTTCAGATTCAACGGTGAAATGGAATGAAAATTTACTGTGTAGTAGTGAATCAAAGACCAAACTTTTGCATCAAAAAAATAAGCCCTGCATAATGCATATGCACCTTCATAGAAAAAAACTTAAAGGCAACAATTTTGACAGATCCTAAAATAGTTCCTTTGGGAACTTGAGGCCCAAAATAGTTCTAGACGGTGACATGAGTACAACGCAGAATCTACACTTCTGTGCATAGACTGCGCGCTTGTTCCAGAACGAATTGCCTTCCAGGTTTATGCAACCAACCTTTCCAGATGTAACAAAACAACTTCTCTCATACAAGCATTGCCGTATCGTACAAAATGCCAAAACACTTGGAGAGACAAACACCCCCGTCCCCCGGCCCCCAAAGCAATCAGTCAAAGCGCTGGAAATGGGAACTCCAGGCTATCCTTTCATCCCCTGTTTAGCCCCCCGCCCATCAACAGAGGCTTGTAGAACGCTAACAAGGACAAGATTTCTGGACACCATCCCCAGATTTTAAGGCATTATCCCCCATAGAAAGCAATTCGCTCCGCTGTGGGGCTACTCATCAAAACTTGAAGAAAATAAACCACAAACTACATGAAGCAGTGGCATACACATACCCTCCGTGTTGGCGACAACCGGGCTCACGCCGACCAGCACCGACAATACCACCGCCGACCACCACCACCACCACCTCAGCGACGCCGCCATCCCGCCGACGCCCGGCCCGACCCGCCCGCCTCTCGGGAGCCAAAACCGCGGGCAGCACCCAGGTTGCCGCAGCGCCCTGCTGACAACGCCGCCAGGACCTCGCTCAGCTTACCCCGCCGCCGCCGCCGTGTCAGCTCGGCCACCTCTCCTCTCCGACGGGGAAGCGAGAGAGATTTTCTCTCTCTCTCCTATATTTTTTTTACCTGCGTTTTTCTCAGCTCGGGGTTTTAAAAACTTTGGCGAGGCTTGCGTGTGGAGTCCGACCCCAGAAAAATGTTCCACTGGTAAACATGCGAGGGTGGGAGATCAAAGTTACGCCGCGTTATCAGGGTAACTATACTGACAGGTGGGGTCAGTGCCGTAGGTCCCACATGCCGGTGGGACGAAAGGTGCGGGGGTTTCGATTGGGCGAGTGCGATGAGCCGATGATGAGAACTGCCGGAAGCCACAGGTGCTGACGTGGGAGTGATGCCGTGTTGGGGATTTTGTGGACGCGGTCCTTGTACACTCGACCCCAGATCACTCATTCATCACTCTCACTTGCAGGTTAATCGAGAAAGCTTGTGTCTTTTCGTGAAGGGCTTATCCAGAAAATCCGTTTCACTTTTCTTTTATTTCCCCATTTCTAAGGGGAAAAGTGACAAAGGTGCCATCATCACATATTCCATTTTCTTTTCTTTGTCTCTCTACAATGTAGTACTCAACGATGAACAATGAGTTGTACTATGGGTTTCATATGTCTTTGGGTATGATTTGTGGTCCATGAAGTTTGAATCAATTTTCCTCGACGTCGGTATCTAATTTGGAAGGACCGAAACAAGGCATGCTTAAACACACACGGGTACAAGTTGTGTCGTCGTGCGAATTTAGCACCACATGGATGAGGTTCTCACGGAACGTCAGTTATTGGTTGAGAACATGTTACGTAGCAGGTTGAGAACATGTTACGTAGCACCGCATTCAAGGAGAACCACGGGTTACCAAATGCGAATGTCAACGCAAAAACCAAAACAAACCATGTCTTTAGACGCATTCATTCGCACGTGGGGCTAACTTCAGTTATCAACTGAGAACATACCCATGTGGCAACGCATTCATACACACGTGGGTACAGATTGTATCGTCATGTAGATTTAGCACCTGGTGAATGAGGTTCTTGCAAAACATCGCTTATCGGATAAGGACATATTATGTAGCAGCACATTAATACATAACCACAATTACCAACTACAAACATATTATCTCAAACCTTCCGTGACCACTTTGTGAATGCATATACTGGACTTCGCTCGTGAACAGAGTTTGAGCAAAATAGGAGATTTTTGTCCATATTGCATCGTTATGTCTCAGTTAGAAGAATTTCCTTCAAATTTCCTTCCCATCCTTAGAAGAATACAAGGTAAAGGCCTACTTCAAACTTCCAAGACACCTTAGATTGTTTTTCACAATCGTGTCCTCTTGAAATTCGCATACATGTTTTAGAAGGGCTTTCTTTTCCATTATAACCCTTGTATATCTTGTTTTCACAAGCCATATACTTGCATTTCTGGGGACTTTTTGTGCAAAAATAAGGTTTACTCCGGGGTCGACATAAAAAAAGCATACCATAGCATAACATGTACAGTACGCCAAGTATAGCAGTTTCCGTTGTACCGTCCACTGCCTACAATTCACGCGATTTCTCTTGCCACTACCAGCTCAAAGTTTTTTGGCAGTGTTTTAATGTACTGCTTGAATGCACTCCAGTGTATTGTATCTTGTATTTTAGCAGCATTCTACGTCACTGCCCTTGTTTTTGTCTACAGACAAGAAACGTACAGTACGTTATTACCGGAAATAAGGCGTACTACCGTTCCCATACGCCGGCACCGCGGTACGGCACGTGCATGACCGTCCACTGCGCTGCCCCAGGAGCCTCGGGCCCGCCTGTCAGAGGTCCAGACTGTGGGCGCCGCCCGGTCAAAGACCGTCCCGTCCTGTCGGCCGTAACGGGGGTCCGTCCGGTTCCGGTGCAAGTGCAACACCCGTACCGTAATCCCTTACCCGGGCTGCAGGCTGCTGCACAGGCGTGACCAGGGCGGGTTTGCCGGCAGGCCCCACCGCGCGCTCCGTCCTGTCAGGGCCCCGGCCAATGGGGCGGCGTCACGCAAAGGGTCCAGGTCGAGGTCGGGGTGTTTTGCTTGACTGCCCGTTCCGGCCGTGAGCCTGTGAGTGGTGGGTGGATGACGCGCAGGGATTTCGCTCCAAGCGCGCGGGGAGAGCCACGATTTTTGATCCAATGATTGCGGGGCCCAGCGAGGCTCCGCCAGCTCGTAGTTCGGTCAAAATGTTGGACCATGTGGTCTACATGCTGTGTTTGGGCCCAAAGTTTAGCGCAAAAATTTGGGAAGTATGTCACATCAAGATCAGAAGACGTTTCGTTTGTTAGTGGTAAATATTATCCTACCATGACCATCAGCCAAAAGATTAGGCCAGAAAATACATCTAAACTGCATAATTAGTTATTTTTTTTACCTACATTTGATCTTTCTATGATGTGCCGATATTTTGACGCGACGGGGAATCTTCTTTTGCATAGTAAAATTTTGGGGAATTTGGGGAACTAAACACAGCCTACGATTAGCCTTTTTACTGGAACTGGATTGAAGTGCATGAGGCCACTGGCAAGAGTTAAATGGAAAAACACTGAGATAAAAATACCCTTTTCCGCCGACTGCAATTATTAACCTTTTTTTTTTTTTTTTTTTTTTGCGAAGAGCAATTGTTAACCTACTAGCATATTTGGTTGTTGCTCGAACATCACTTCTTTATCTCTTACAATTGTAGTAGCGATAATAACAGCTCGCACAAAGCATGTATGATATGTTTTCGTATGAAGTTTTAGTTGTAACCAGGGGCTGAGCCGGGATGACCTCTCGGGGGGGCTAAATAAAGGAGGGTTAAGAAAAATCAGGTGATTTAATGGTGAAATTAGTGGTGAATATAGTGATTGCATGGGGAAATTAACCTCCTGTGGGGGCTGGAGCTCCCGATTTGGGCAAAGCACGGGCGTGCCTCCGCCCTGGTTGTAACTTAGTTATAACTTTAATTAGGTTTATTTATGATTGTTAAATTTAAATAAATCTTAAATTTAAATAAAGCTATAACTAAGTTATACATGATCAAATGATCATGAGATTATTACTACGCTTAAATCATATAATAATTAATCTACCATACAAAATTTTACCACAATTGGATCATAGAAACAATAGCTACAATTATTCTAATCAATTACAAAAAAATATAGATCTAAAGCTATAGCAAAAACTTTGAACTAAAACATAACATATTATATGTTCATCGTGCTCATGTGGAGTCCGAAAAAAATTGGATTTTTCATTTTATGATTTTTTTTTGTCATTTACTATGATTTTTTAAAAAATTTGACCAAAATAAATATAAAGGAAAATGACAAAGTTGCCTTCAAAACTACTTATAACCAGGCAAGGGAGGTAAGATAAACGATTTTAAAAGTTGAGTGATGTGTTTTGCGTAATTTTGAAGTTTAAGGTGGAAAAATATACTTTTTTGCGTAACTTGATGGAGGTAATGTGGACTTTTTCCTTTTTTGAATAGTCAAGCTAGGCAACTAGATCGATAACCCTAGCCCGTGTAAGTAGTTCTTTTATAAAAAAAACAAGAATTCAGTTGTTCGGATTTTATTGCTTTGGTTAGCCATAGTGCTTAATAGAACTTTTGTGTTTACGTGCACGTTACCTACTTTGGAATTTTGGATTCCTAATTCGTAAAGTAGGCCTAGATACTAATACTATATTACTTTGTTGGTTACTAATGAAAATTGCATCTTTACTTCCTTTTGTGATACTTTTGAGTGTTTATGTAAGTTTTCATATAATATATTGGTTTACATTGCTATATTTGTTTTTTTTGTATGGGACATAATTGAGTTAGGTTGTCTTAGCTCTATTTTTAGTCTAGCCCCCACCCCCACCCCACCCCCAAATATATTATTTCTAAATCCAACACTTTGTGGGTGTTGGAGTGCTTAAACGAAGATACTATCACGATGGCGATTTTTCTAACAAGTACACGAAAAGAAAAACACACAAACCACACCGGGCAAGCAATTCGTGCAGGTCGTGAGGTGTTGTCACATGGGCTTTACCAAGGGAATTATTAATGGGACCTAAACTCATACGGCGCAATCGGTTAATCTTTGAATCATTTTGGAGGTCGTCCGCTTATGCCAAAAGAGGGACAACCAGGTTGAGTTGTTGTCGAAAAACAGATAGTGTATGACAATGTTATAAGGCGAGACCTTCATCTCGATGGACGTTGCACCCATCCTACACACACCGGCACGGACTCGGTATAAGCGACATGTGGGCATAGGAAATGGAGAAACATGGAGTGTACTTGGTACGATCCGCTTATAGGCTCTTTGACACGGAGAGCACAAGAGATAATAATTTGCAAGTCGCAAATGGTTCGGGTGAATAACTTCTAGAAGAAAGTTTGGAAGTTGAAGGTGCCACCAAAAATCAAAGTTTTTTCGATGGCGAGTGGTTCTAGAGTTCCTCCTAGCTCAATAGGTCCTTCTTTGTAAGCACATTGAATCGATTGCAAACTATGAAGTTTGTGGTACCGATGTAGAGTCTATTAGACACATGTTCGTTGAGTGCTCGGTTGCCGGGGGCTTCTAGGATCATGAAACTTGGGCTAGTTAAGAGCAAAATCAAGGATGCAACAAAATAGTGGAAGGCATGGGGAACCACCCTACCGATCCGAGCATCTATCCAATGGGCGGTTGACTTGGCTTTTGACCCCGGTCAGGTTTGGCTACCTCAAGAGCCCATTGTGACAATGAGTGAACCGATTTGCGAACAACCAACAATGGGGTGGTTATAGTGTAACACTAATGAAGCATTTTATGAAGAACTGAGAAAGAGGGCCACCGGCGCTGTGCTACATGATGACAATAGGAATTTTTTTAGAGGAAGTGCTAAGTGATAGAACCACTATCTTGATGCTCTCACCGCAGAGGCTAATAGCCTATGGTAGATATGCTCGTAGATGCAAAGGTTATACCCTCTGCCTATCTCAAACACAAAGTGACAAAAAATCAAAATCACAAGAAGGTATTGCACTCAAACTATGTCATTTTTCATCTATATGTCACTAGCATATTAACTATTGTTGATTGTTGTATTCATCTGATGAAGAAACATTGTATGCCTTCTCGCCAACATTAGGGAACGAGGTGCAAGGAAAAAGGTTGTGTTGCTCGAGGAAATGACAAATATGAAATCAGATTGGAAGGCGGCCCGGTTTGGCCTCAATCTCCTAATTCCTGGACCGGCTACAATCCCGCCCTCAAACCTTACGGTTTCATTCAGTGCTTGGCGACGCGAGAGCGTGCGAGATTCCCGGCTCGTGGCGCGAGGCGACGGCGACGACGACCCTACATCGATTGCTTCCTCGCCATTGTCGCCGATGATCCCTCGTTCTCTCCTTCTCCCTTGTCTTCCCCTTCTTTAGAGTTATTGGTTCTTGTATATTGGCCCTTTCTTGCCGCCCAAAAGAGTTGATGGAGGTTCTATCGGCGCGAACACATCGGAGTTTGTCGGTAGTGCTTGTTTTGGTACTACACTTATGATACTCTTTAATTGATAGCATATTTATTGTGATGCATAACGGCTTCATTGATATTACTCATCGACTAATTGTTATTTTGCACCACTAAAACATGCACAACCTAATAATTTAAAACTAACTTTATTTGCACATGAACATTTCAAGTGTCCACATGCTTATCATAACTTTAATTTGCTAGTCTTAAATAATTTGATTCTTTCAACAACTAAATATATTTAAAATTAACAAGATAGGAAGAAATTTTAGCCCTTTTTTTGGGATTTGTGGGTGGGATTTGGGGTGGGGATTGGCATTTGAGAGTGTTTGTTTAGCCAACAAAAATAAGAGAGCAAAGGAGAAGAAGGAAGAGAGACAAACGAGTCATTGGCTAAAGGCCCCTCCACCTCCCCTTTGCCCCTTTTATAGAGAACGTGGGATGGGAGGTTTTTATTATTTTCTCAATGTGGTTTATTTTTTTTAAAAAATGTCCACTAGGGCTACAAGTGGGTCCTAAATATTATTTTGCAAACCCTTAAGCTATATAATTGGACCCCAAGCTTAATAGTGGGGTCTTCAATGTGCAATACACCTCCCCTTTCAAGATTTCACTTACAGGCGCCACGCAAGACATTTTTCCTTGGTTCGGATTGCTTTTCAAATACACTCGGCGCTGACCCCTCCTGGCTTGCACTTGTGAGAAATTCTTTCGCATGCTTGAAGTAAATGGCATAGGTATGGCTGATGTCATAGATGGGGATCCCACCTCTCCAATTTACGGTGAAGTTGAAGTCAAAGATGTTAATGCTTAGCATAACCAAATGTGTAGTTGGTTGGCTCACAACAGTTATCAATACTTCATTGATTTGAATATTAGTTAAGGTAATGAGACACTAGGCATGAAATGAAAAAAGTCCATCTAGCCTCCCTCAACTATCGCTCAAGTTTGATTTGCCTCTATTAATCGAATATCGATAGAATCCTCTTTTGAAGCCGTTTGATTTACCTCCTCTATGTTGTTTTGGCTGACATGGCACCACGTCAGTCGTCCTAAGTGGTGTCATGTTAACCACGAAGAAAGTAAATAGAACTTTGCAATATTTAAGGCCACATGGGGGCAATCAGACTTATCGAAAAATAGAAATATCTTTTTAAAAAAATCCAAATACATTTTTTGAACAATATGCATTATAAAAGTTGATTTACTCATAGAAATTTGTTTAATTCATAAAAATTTGAAAACAATTTCATATTCCCCCCCCCCCCCTAAAACTATGCTATATGTTTTTCTAGTTAGACACCATTAGATAGAGCTTGATTTAGGAAATGCATTAAGTTTGGCATCTTAACGCCATTTATTATTTGCACCTAGTGCGTGCCCAGACCTGCAACGACGAACAAGGAAAAGGTCGCGTCCACTCGGATGTTACCGGCCAAGTTGTAGACATTGGATTTTAAAAAAAATGTTGCAGACATTGGTTCGGGAGTTTGAAGTCAGATGCTACTGTAGCTGCTGCTAACAGTCTAGGGAGTCTGCGCAATATTGCCGTGACTTGTGATGTCTCTTGTCCCCGGAGAAGACAGTTTTGTGACCAAGTAACCATATGATACATGTTGTTAATATGCAATTAGAACCTAAATTATATTTCTTACTTGCATTTTTCTTTTCTCTCTCTCTCTCTCGATGATTAAGCAAGACGTTGCTCCTAGGGAAACGTCATTTGCAGTCTGTACAATGGGTTGCACGTTGATTAAGGTTTGATATGCAAGAATTTGTCTTGGCATGCATCATCCTCTGTTTCGTATCTGGTCCAGTTTCAAATCTTAAGAGACCCTATAAATTTCAGAAATGCTAAGCAAGAACAAAAACATGAAGCATGATTTGTAAAAAAGAAGAAAAACAAATTAAAACAAATTTCTATTATTTTACTAATGTGAAATCAGATTCTAGGGTTTTTAATTATTTTTTTTGGAAAAATTATTGGATATATGTTTTGAAAAAAACTCTATATATATTTTGGATAAAGTTCAATTGATCCACTATTGTAGAAGTCCGATTTGCCCTCCTCTTCCTCTAGTTAGGAACTTAGGACGGCTAACACCATATCAACTAAAACCGCTCTCAAAGTCATGCAAGTGGTAAATCAGACAGTTTTAAAAGTTGAGAGAGAGCCTACAGAATTTAGTTTTTTTTTTATTGAAGAAGTAAATCGGACTTACGGAATAGTTTTTTTTTTTTTTTTTTGGAATTACACGGAATAGTTGGGGCCTCGAGGGACGTCGTCACGTGAACTTTGTTCGACATGGAAATTAGGTGAGTGGAACCTGATTCATTTCAGGACAGAAAAAAAAACGCCAGGCCCGTCAAGAACGGTCGCCAGCCACATACTGGAGGAGCTATTTTAGGCCTACTTCAGGCCCAACTAGAAATTCTGCACCCATGCGGCGGCCCTCAGGTCCTGTGTTTCTAAGTTGCGTTGTGTTCTTCCGTTCCACGCTTTATGAACCAGTGGAACAAGATTCCCTATTGATAATTAATTAAAAATAAAATGGAACAGGACAGGAAAGCTTCAATTTTGCTTAGCCTATTTCCAATTTGCTCACAAGTAATGTTTATGCATTTCTTTAAAAATCTTCCGGGCATCTTTTCAGGTGATGGCATAGCAGTAGCAGATGCAGAGCTGACGAGTGACGACATCACCGACGAGCCCAGCAATCAATGGCAAGCAGGACGACGCACCAATAATTGGGAGTTACGAGCCAGCCCAGGATTCCATTTCTTTTTTCCTCGTTTCTTCTGGAGACAGGATTCTAGTCCACGGTAGGCTGGCCGTTAGTTTTATCTGTTGGGGCCCACTAAACAAGTTTGACCTGACGCCATTGGCTGCAAAGATTGGTTGATTCGTCAGTCGTCGTGGTAGGAGTAGCTTGCTTGCTGCACCGGTGCTCTCTGGTGGGATCTCGGCCAACTAATAATTTGTCGCGGAATAAGGCCAAAGGATTGGCCTGATTTGCAGCTGAACGTATCTGATTTTCTTAATGTTTTCTGATCTGAACGCTGCGGGATGTGCGGGCGACGCTAGACACGGTTTTGGTGGATCACGAAGGTTGGGTCTCAGCCTCGGGCCTGGCACTATTGTTGTTGTTTGGTGGGGGCATTGTGTTATCTATCTCTCCTTTTTCTGCGAGGACACTGCTCCTTCGGTTTTAAATTATAAGTTGTTTTGATTTTTTTTGATTCATCCATTTTCGTAGGTATCTAGACATATTATTATATCTAAATACAAATAAAATAGATATATTATGTCTACATACATAGAAAAATAAATGAATCAAAAAAGTCAAAACGACCTATATAATGTATGAAAAAGAAATTCTGTTTTTTGTCTGAGCCCCCTCGATGATGAGACAACGCTATGTGTCTACATATAAAGAGATTGTTTGTACCGTTCCACTTTGTGTCTTTCTTCATTTTTTAGCTAAATAGGTTTATCTTCACGGACTTTGTTTGGAAAAAAATAGAGCGATGAGAGGACCTATAAAGGGGTGCTCTACTATGAAGTTTATGGAGTAGTTCTAAACACACCCTTGGGTAGTGTTTTATCCCTGTTTATGAGAATCTTTACATGAGTTTGTGTTATCCTTGTAGCTAGGATGCTATGGGTTGTAATTTGGAAAAATAAATTCCCAGTTTGTTTTTAAAGCTTTTTTATATATTTAGTCATTATAACAAAGAGTGAAATGAGTTGATGGTTCTTAAACCTTTTTTCATTCTCATCATCTAGATGTATGAGCTCTTAAAGTGATTATCAAGGTTTAACTTTTGTTCATTCTAAATTCACTATAGATCCAATCATTTACCAATATTTATATTTCAAATGAACTTCTTGAATAGTCGAGGACACATATGATCACTTCGAAATTTATGTACCCAAATGAAAATATGGAAAAAGTTGGACCGGGGTAGCAGCTTCGCTATATAAAAAAGCATCTCACGCCTGATCATCATTATTCTGAAAATGAGGGCAGCAGCTATTTATCTTGCTTCGTGATGTTGGCAGAAAGCACACCATATGCTGTTTTCGTCTGAAATGAAAGAGTATATACACTGTAGAGCGCTGTTGCTGCTACTTCTATGAAAACGTAACCAACAGCCCAACAGTGTACACTAAAATTGGTGATAGTGTTGAAGTGGGTGACAACCTTTTCCTGATAGAAAAGTAGGTAACAACTGACAAGGCACGCTGCTGAGCAGAGGTTTAATTTCCTCGCGTGCATAGTGTACGTACACTGTAGAGTTCTTCTCATCCGAGACGCAAGCATATGTTATCTTCGGTGACCAAAACGTGCAAGATCGCACCATAAAAACAACGGCCTTTTCCCACACGACGAATGCACCGTCGACACGAGGAGGGGCCAGCCAAAACGCGCCGCGCGATTGGCTCTCCCACAAGGCTAATAATCTCAACAAATCCATTCGAGTGGTCGAGAGCAGCATATACTACTCCAGTTCTAACCAGCGTTAGCAGTTATTACCAACACGATTTCGCTTCGGCAAAACTGCCAAAACGTCGACATCGTGCTTCTGCTGGCACGTTGCTGCCGTACTGTGCCACCTAACTCGGCGGCTCCACGGGTTATCGGCAACTTGCCCGCGCCCACCAGCAATGGCACCTGTGGCTGGCTCCGCGCGCGCGGCCGGCGGTGGTCGCTCGCTCGCGCCAGCAAGCTGCCGCGCCACACCCACACCCACACCACACGCCGGCCGACGTCAGCTTGCCGCGGCCACCACCACCCGACAGACAGACTGTCACGGTCTCACTCTCGCCTGCCAAAGCTTTGCTCCGGTCCCTGCGTGCGCAGGCGCAGCCCACCGGCCAACGAATGGAGGCGCGCTACGTTTCGTCCCCGTACAGGCCGGGGCGTCGTCGGGTCCCCGTCCCTCCCCGGGACACCCGAGGCTGGCCACCTCGCTCAAATACGCACCGCGGGAGGCGCGCGTCTCGGGCGCGCGAACGGCAGCGTTAAAAATCGGAGCTGCGGCCCGTCGCCCGTGGGACGGCGACAAGTGTGCCCAAGTGGGCAACTCCCAACGGACGGTGCAGGAGCCAGCCAGGAGAGCGACGAAAACGAGCTCACGAGCGCGGCTCAGGCAAGGCGCTCGCTGATCCATGCGCATGCCATGCGCGGCGAGGGGCCGGCCGGCTCGAGCGCGCCCACGCACGCATGTGCACGCACGGCAGGCGGGCGGCGGCCTGCGGCAGCCGCGCAACGCACCAACTCGGTGGGGGGCATGGCGGGGCCCGCGAGGGATCAACTTGTGTGTACGACCGGAGCCGGAGGACCGTAGCTTGGCCATGTCGCCACGGCGGAGGGTGGTGGTCCGGTGCGTGCCCTGCCACCGAGACCGACACTAGCTTTTTGGCGAAAGCGATGGGGGATGGGGTCACCCCACACTGACAAACACAGGCGGCCTAAAAACTCGCGCAGATCTCAGATCTGCCGTTCTGGCTCGTGCCTGCGCATGCCACTTTGTCGTATCCGGGATACGTATGCATCGTCGGAACTCTAGTAGGAGTAGTTGGAGCTTGGAGGTCGAGAATTTTTACGCTGGAAAAGTGATAATCAGTAGGAGTACGGGTCACTAGACCTCACAGCCGAGCGAGTTACGTGCAATCTTTTTAATCTCAAAGTACGGAAGTAAGTACGTACCTCATCGTCACCGAGTCACCCCTGAAGTGTGGGAATCAAATTTTGCTCCCACTTGTTACTTAAACTTTACGTTTGACCAAGATCAACATCTACAGCTATATTTAATAGGTTAGCACATCGGGTGTCACATGTTTGGGCTAAGTTGAACTTTTTAACTTGACTAGATTCACAAAAATGTTATCAGTATTTATATCTCCAAATAGATTGAAATATAACAATGTATTTCACAATTCATCCAATTACGCTTATTATGCTGGGTACTTTTGTGTATATTTGGTCAAACTTGATACCTCCACACCACTATTGACGTACCCCCTCATCCCTCCACCCCAATCCCTGTCACTAAAATAAGTTAATTAATTGTGAAATATACTTTAATACCATACTTATTAATTTAGTGCTGTAATAATTATGAAATATGTTTTATTTAAGTTTGACAAAAGGGAACTATGACTACATACTAGTTCTTTTACGATGGGGGTAGTGCTCCATTCTTCCGAAAATATATATATGTAGTTTTAGCTACAATACTAGTAAGTCAATCAATCTTTATTTTAACTACTTTTTCTTTACAAAACAAAAGTTTATGACACCAAATAAGTGTTGCTAGTTTGGTGGTACTGTGTTAAAAACTGCACTCGTATTTTTTTTCCCTGACCGGAAGCCAAGTCAAAAACGAAAAGCGTTAATTAATAAAAAAAATTGGTGCTCCCAGGCTGACAGTCACCGTCACAGCTGGGCGCCGCTTGGCTAGCCAAGCCAGCCGTTGATGCCACGAAGCCGAGCCAGCCAGCAGGATTGCCAGGTAACCCCGTCGTCATCCACCCGTTCCGCCGTGCCACCCCACCCGCACCCGCACCCGCACCGAGAAGGATTATTGGAGGAAAAGGAACCCTACCAATCTCAGCTGCATTCCAATTCCATCCATCATCTGCAAGCGGAGCGTAGAGCCGCCGAGCTTTCGTGGTGGCCCCCTCCCTTGCTCTGTTCATCAGAAATTCAGAATACAGGAGGGCAGGGCAGGCCGGCCGCCGCCCGCACCGCAGTCAGTCCACCGAAACAAAACACGGCTCCGTCTCGTCTCGCCTCCCTCTCCTTCCTCTTCCCAGCGATTTCCTACTCCCTCTCCCCGTCCGCCGACGCCGCAGCGAGCCCGACCGTCCTCCGTTCCCGCGACAGGTGATGATGCTTGCTTTACTCCCGCCTCCTCTGACCGCCTTCTCTGTTTAATTCCTTCGGCCACGACCCCTGTGTGCATGCATGCTGCTACGCCGTACGCCGGGGTGGTGTTACGGGTATGAGAGCTTTCGGGATTAAGAAGCTGCTCTTCGGGGGCACCTCGTGTGGTTGGGGAATTTCCTCCTCGCGTTCCATCTCGTGGTGGGTGCTGGCGCTATTATAGATCTGTTCTGTTCGTCCCCGTTCGTTCCACACTTCTGCGAGGAAAACGGTAGCTGCGAGGACAACGGCACCTGGATGGAGTAGGCGGCCTCTGTTTTTGGGGTGTTCTGCAATTCGGATAGTACGGGGCTCTGAAGCATGTCTACATAGAGAAAGGACGCCTGTTTTCCTTTTTTAATTCCTTTTACGTCCCCCTATTTGTACTGCTTTTGTTCCTGGCTGCGCTATACGTATTCTCTGGTCAAGAGTTCTTTGGTACTGCCACTGTTAAGCATCTCTTGAGTTTTCGCCGCCAAATCCTATTGTCAGCCCCCAAAAGGCTGTCTTCTTATAACGGAGCTGTTCATCTTATTGGGGATTCTGTTTAGTGGCTCCTAAATCCCAAGAGCTTCAGCGTGGTCATCGTTTAAGTAGACATTTGAGCATAACTAAGTCAACCTCTTAGCTTGCTTTTTGATGGATTTATGGCTTCTCTCATTTTATATATATGTTTCTTATGGAGAATTGAGGACCTCATTTTGTGCTCTAAATTCTTGCTAGCTTGAATTGTTCTTATCTATCTTCAGCTCTGCTATTTCAGATGAATCTGTCATGTGTGTGTTTCCAATTTTTGTTTTCTTTTTTTTCTTTTTGAGAAAGATGTGATATGTGCATATGGCACAATCGTTTACTATTTTTATTTTTATTTTGAGAAAGATGTGATATGTGCATATGGCACAATGGTTTACCTTGTATCGACTTAAGCTTTGTAACAGTACAACCGCAATTTTACTTGAGCTTTTGCAAATTTTGCTACTGATAATTATTAAATTCGATCATGCCTACTGTATATTTTGTTATCTGAATCTTATCTAACACTTTTCTGTTTCTCTTTTTAACTTTTAGATTGTGAAACCACATAATTTGGATGCCCCTGTCTATTCAACATGTCAACCACTGTTTAGTGCTGGGGAAGCTGTGCAGTTTTGGATCATAAATTATACGGAAACAAGATAATTATGGACCGTGCAGACACATCGGGATTTGTTAGTGGTGGTTGTTTTGTTACAACACTTCTGATATTCTTTCATTTTGTCTATTCTACGGTCCGTGTCTGAAAGATTGTTAAGAACCCTCCTACAATTGTCTGCACAGAAATATTATCAAGTCGTGTTCTTTGAGCTCTCAAGAGTGTTTAAACTGATTTTATTTCGGCCATTGTGATGGATAACGGTTCCATGGACATCCCTCATCTGCCTCTAATTAATGACCCCTTTGTTTTTACGGGATGCTCAGCGCCAAACTCCACAGTGGAAAACATGGGTCAAAGCACTCTTTGTATGGACGGCCAGAACCCAACAATGGTTAGTTGCAGCCATGTTACCAGAAATACACAGATAAATGATATAACAACGAGAGATGATGGCAGCAAGTTAGTACTTGGTTTGGGTCCAACACCGAATTTTTATTCTGCAGTGTCCACTGGTTCAAAAGAAGATCAGAGGTTGTTCGATCAGAGTTCCACTTTCACTGATTCTGGTATGCTAAGTCTTGGTCTCCAGATGGATGGTGGGGAAACAATTAAACATCTACAAGCACCGAATGGAGTTGTTGACGAGGCTTCAACATCTGCTACTGTAAGGAACTTGGGTGGTTACATGCCATCTCTACTCTTTGCTCCCCGTGCCAATTCTACTGCCAATGAGACACAGTTAGAAACTTCAGATTCTCTAGACCTCACGCACAACACCAGCAGTAGTCAACATCTTCAACATCACCTCCAGCTCAGCCCTGAACCCTCTGCAATGACCGAGTCTTCATTTGGTGTGAGTTCTGATATTGCCACCGCAACAACTACCTCAGAACGTAGCCATTCTCGACATCCTAAGAAATGCAGGTTTAAGGGATGTTCCAAAGGTGCAAGAGGAGCATCAGGATTGTGTATTGCTCACGGAGGTGGACAGAGATGTCATAAACCTGGATGCCATAAAGGTGCTGAGAGCAGCTCAGCGTACTGCAAAGCTCATGGTGGTGGTCGCCGGTGTGAGGAGCTTGGTTGCACCAAAAGTGCAGAAGGAAAAACAGATTATTGCATTGCTCATGGTGGAGGCCGCCGCTGTGAACATCTTGGCTGTCCTAAGGCTGCTCGGGGTAAGTCTGGCCGGTGCATCAAGCACGGTGGTGGGAAGAGGTGCTCAGTTAAAGGGTGCATTCGGAGTGCTGAGGGAAAGGCTGGACTATGCATTTCTCATGGTGGTGGTCGACGCTGCCAATATCCAGATTGTGGCAAGGGGGCACAAGGCAGCACATTGTACTGCAAGGGCCATGGTGGTGGCAAGAGGTGCATCTTCGATGGTTGCAGCAAAGGCGCAGAGGGTAGCACACCTCTGTGCAAAGCACACGGTGGTGGGAAGCGATGCATGTATGAAGGAGGTGGTGTCTGTGCAAAGAGTGTGCACGGGGCTACTGAATACTGCGTGGCACATGGAGGAGGGAAGCGTTGTTCTGTGCCTGGCTGCACCAAAAGTGCTCGTGGCCGCACAGACTGCTGTGTGAAGCATGGTGGCGGCAAGCGGTGCAAGATTGACAACTGCGGTAAGAGCGCCCAGGGGAGTACGGACTTCTGCAAAGCCCATGGCGGAGGAAAGAGGTGCACATGGAACACAGGCTGTGAAAAGTTCTCCCGTGGGAAGAGTGGTTTCTGTGCTGCACATGGTACCTTGATGGCCAAACAGCGAGATCAGGAGGTGGTGAAGAATGCAGGAAGCATGATCGGATCAGGTCTGTTCAGCGGCATTGTGGTGTCATCTGCCACTGCAGCAAGCAGCATGACGAACGAGCACTCATCCTCTGGCGTTAGCACCGCTTCCGACTGCGACGGCACCGTGAGGAGTCAATCAATGATTCCTCCACAGTTGCTGGTTCCTCGCTCTATGATGCCTTCTTGGCCGACTGAGCCTGTAGATGGAGGCAGAGAGGGAGGTAATGTTGTTCCTGAGGGAAGGGTCCATGGTGGTGGCCTCCTGTCACTACTTGGTGGCAGCTTCAGGAATGCTGATGTGGCAAAGCTTTGAGGCTTGCTTTTCCATCTGCAGATTTGGTCAGTTTGTTTGTACATAAACAGGGCACATTTCCGCCGATTGAATTCTTATCGTGCCTTCTCTTGTCTAGATAAACATTTCAAACCTTTATGTACTGGTTAAAGTCCATGTAAAGTGTGGCTGGCAATTGTTGTGGACGCTTTTTTGGTTTGTTGGTTCAGTTGTAGTCAGTACTGCAATAAATTCGTACTTAGTATGCTGCTTTTATCTGTTTGTGCGTATTCTTAGGAATCTTGTCTGGACTTTCCATTGCAAACTGTTGGATTCCAATTTTCTGAAATCTGAATTTTTCAGCATGTTAGTCCAGGTTATTATATTTATTCTCTGTTCTTATCTGTTTGTATATTGTTATTAAGTTATTGCACCTTGTAACCCTACTTCTCTCTTATAAAAATGGCAATCTTCTTTCAAAAAATAAAAATAAAAAATTGTCAATCTTGCAGTATCATCCTCTGTTCCTTTTTTTAACGAGAACAGTTTTGGATTTTTTGTTAGCTTCTGTCCTGTGGTGCCGATGATCTGCCTTTTGGAACATGTTTGCATGTCTTGGCAGGATCCCGGGCGTCTTGGATGTGTTGGCAGGATTCACTCATTAACTTCCTAACCAGACTTGAAACTAAAAATACTCCTATATTTTTTCTGCGAATGAAGCAGTACACAGAGTATGCTACTGAAGAATTTCTGTAGTTTAGGGATGTGATCCACTGCATTGACACCTAAAAAGTAACCTAAAACAAAAATAAGTTTGCTGAGTATTTGGAACTTACCATAGCTTAGTTAGGTTCCTTCTTGAACTTGTTTATTTATAATATTCAAATTGTCAACTTGACACAATGTTACTATTTCCTTCATCAATCTCAAGGTCATTTCAGTTTATTCTCTCAGATTACTCATATGCGTAGAATACTAAATTGTAGTACTATTTCCGTTTTAGCTTATCTGACTACTGTAGCTGAAAAAAAAATGAGATCGAAAGTAGAGTCTGTTTGTTTTCAGGTTTATTGGTCCCTGTTTGAATCTTTTAGTTGTAGCATGTTAATCTGTAGCAGCAACTAACAAAGTACTCCCCTGTCCAATTTTAATGTGGATTCTACCCCTTGATCCTTGCTGCCAATTTACTGCCTATTAGCACCAATAATCCAAGTTTATTGGTACCAGGAGCATGGTTTCCATGCGTCCAGTTTTATATCGATTCTCTGGCTTCAAAGATGCCATATGCATTGAATATTGAAGAGATAAGCTGGAAAGTCGAATGATTAATGGGGTAATCTAAAGACTAGCGTAGTAAACAACCAATAGTTCTCAAATCTCTAGAAGAGAGAGAGAGAGAGAATCACATTGGATGACAACCTGAGATTTTGACCTTCTGATTTTGATAGAAGAGAGTGGTCAGTCATCTGCATGTATCCTGCACTTCACCCCATTTCTTCCCCCCATTGTATCCTGCACAAAGCTCTGTGCTAGCTAATAGTGTTGCCAATGACTAGAGCTGCACTTCACCACATTTCTTTGTTCCTGTTGTGCCTTGCATTGGCCGGTGGCACAGATACGGCGACGGAGACGGTTGGGGCGTACAAGCTTCAGAACAAGAAGGGGGACTTCTCCATCGTGGTTACCAACTGGGGAGCCACCCTGATGTCTGTCATTGTACCTGACTCTAAAGGTATGGTTCCACTGCTTACAGAGAAACCATTAAATTTCTGTGATATAAACAGCGCTCATAATGTAAATAAGTTGGCATGCTTCAATCTTGCTGTAGGAAAACTGGCCGACGTTGTCCTTGGGTATGACACTCCTGCAAAGTATGTGGTAAGCTCACAACTATCTCTGTTTTGACAATTATAGAGTAGGAAAATGTGTTCCTCTGTTTTTAACAGGAATTAATGCCAAAACATTACACATTCCTCTTATGATTGCAGCGTTGTTCCACTGTGATATGCCAAAACATTACACATTCCTCTTATGATTGCAGCGTTGTTCCACTGTGATATGCACAATCTGTTAGAAAATATGTACTATCTGTTCAGAAAGACTTCAGAAGGATAGACATATAAAATGCTTATATATAGCTCATCTCAAGATCCAGATCCAATGGAATGTGTGGTAAACCCCGATGGAACTTAGAACAAAGCTTAATGTCCCGTTTGAGTCTTTGAGACGACTTCTCCTATGGCCGTGTTTGGCAACTGGAGCTAGCACCCGACTTTAAGCTAGGAGACAGGAGCCGGAGAAGTCACATTCTATGGATCTTCTCTTTCTAAGTCATCTCTTGAGTTGGAGTTTGGCAAGGCTTCACGTGGAACCACAGAGAAAACAACATTGAAGTTGTTCAAAGAGCTATACTAAGAGGGCCTAAATCGGCTCTGAGTTTGAGGGAATCTTATATAATATAGTAGGAAGTATTTTTCCTCTTAAAATGACCTGAAAGTCGATGATGTGTGTGATTTTAACTCTTGGACTTGGTTCTGACTCTAACTTCTCCAGGTAGTGCAACCAAACAAACACTTAGCTATGTGTGTGACTTTAACTCTTTTGCACTTCTCCCCTAGTGCGTCCTTCATGGCGCGTCGTTGTTCATTCGTCTTAATACAAAAGACGCGCCAACCTTTTGCGTGTTCGAGAAAGAAAAAGAGAAAAGTACAAAAGAGTTAAAATCACACACATAGCTAAGTGTTTGTTTGGTTGCACTACCTGGAGAAGTTAGAGTCAGAACCAAGTCCAAGAGTTAAAATCGGGAGAATACAATTATAACCAATAGCTCGCCCTCCCTAACAGAAAAGAGAACAAACGTGATTACTCGCTAGATAAACAACCTAGTTGACATCGCCGTTCAGACGCGACGGCTCGCACGGCGCGTCGACCGCCTCGGTCCTACACCTGACGAGTCCGGGAAGATCCGGGCGCATGGCCTCCTTTTTGCGAGGGAGTGCGGTTGTCGCCGTAGACTCGCCGTAGTAGGTCTGTCGCTCCGCCGTGAGGGCACCGTCCGTCCATCAATGAACCCCATCCGGCTGCATCACCAACGTCTCCCCTCGCCAACCCGAATGGCGGCATATGCGCGAGCGGCTGAGTGGCGAGCCTCTGGCGCGGTGCGGTGCGTAGGCTCTGGCGGTGACACCATGCCGCGCAGAGGCAACAAAGGCGGCGACGCCTTGCGCAGGACCTTGTCTTTGAATCGCCTTATTTCTCGCCAAGGGAAGGCGAAGAGGCGACGGCGGCGGCGTCCGTGCGGTAGGTGTGGCTTGCGTGGCGGCCACCGCGCTGACTGCGTCGAGCTGACCACCCGGAGACGGTGACATACGTGTGTCCTTCCTCGGGCCAAAGCTTGGCGGGTAGTCGCCATCCACCGTGGGCCGTGTGAACGTCTGCGGTATCATCCTCCCTCGGGCCAAAGCCCGGTGGGCGATCGTCTTCCTCCACGGCTGCCTCGGCGTCCGCGACATCGTCGAAAACCATCCGCATTGGACCGACAAACCCGGCCCAGTGGTCACCGAGGGTGAGGCGTGGTGTGAAGGTGACAGTGGCGGCTGCCGTGGCGGTGTGGGCAGCCACCACCAAGCTGTGTGGCCTCCACCTCCGCCCCAGGCGTCGGCGGAACAACCCGGTTGCTCCGAGAGAAGGCTCGAGCAACATCGGGTCATCCGCAGTGACACGATCAGCCAGGGCATCGGAGCGCTGGCGTCGAACAACGATGGCTCGACCTCGGTGGTGTACACACCTGTCGGCGCCCGTGCAAATCATCGGACGGCGGCCCGCGGCCGAACGCGCTGTGGCGCCCGGTCGGCGTTGGCGCCGTCGCTTCCGTCCCTACGCCGCCACACCCGACAGTGGTAGACACGGTGCGGCCTGAGATAGCGTCGTCGGCATGAGGGTCCCGGAAGTGAGAAAAACCCTTCTAATCCTGGGTCCTACTAAACTTCTTGAGCAATATTGGCAGGGACTCTGCCTTTTCATTTAGTAGGAAGCAGGTAAAACTGTACAAGATAGAGTGAGTCTAAACCAAAAATACTGATCAAAAGTAAAGAAACAAAACACATACAACTACAACCATTCAAGGCCTTAAACTACGGAAACTATTCAGGTTCATCTCTTCCCATATGAAGCGACTGAATGTCCCTGGTCCAGACGACGTCATGCACTCCAGTGCCCGAGCTACTTTGGCGGCGATGTATCTTCCGGCAAGCGGCAGCGTCTGCGCGAGATCTTCCCCATGATGCGTCCGGGGCATCGGCGGCACCGGTGGGGGATTCTCACCGGAGCCGTAGCCACGGATGATCCATTCACCCACAGCTGTCGCGCCCAGTTGTTTAAGTTTTTAGTACATACGTACCGCGCCACCGTTCAAGCCGGTGATTTTTGTATGTGTGCTTTCGTCCACTACGGCCAATTGTTTTGGCTAAAGTGAGCGACGTGTAAAAAACTCTAGCTTCCCTTAATAGAATACGTGCCAATCGTACGGTTTCGAAAAAAAAACGACTGAATGTCCTCTTGAATTGTTGCCGGCAGGTTCTGCACGCCCATAGCTTTGTTGTCAGTTTATTCTAATCTGAATCTCTTTCTCGATTGGGATTCACTAATAAGTTAACCATGGATTAATCAGCACGCTTCTTCCGCCCTTGGAACAGTGTTCGGACGAGTAACAAATGTAATCGCCAATGGCAGCTTTGTACTTGATGGGAAAACCATCCGTCTGAACGAAAAGGGCACCACCACGCTTCACGGTAACTAGTAACTTTGCATTGGGAATTCATCTTTACTTTCTTCAACCTCATGCATGGATATAATCACGATGCATATATGGCCAATTGTTCACTAGTTTGATCGATTTGCTGCCAACCTAAATCACAAAGGTGTCGCAAGGGGTTCAACAAAGTCATGTGGACGGTGAAGGAGTACGTGCCCGGTGTTGACTCTCCATACATCACGCTCTACTATCATAGCTTCGACGGAGAAGAAGGTGAAAACCAATGCACGCTCATACATAATAAGGGAACATACATCTAGACATCTAGATAGTTTCTTCCACGTGAATTCTCGTGACAGTAACCTCGCTGTATATATATGTATATGTACGGCAGCTCCAAGAAGTCAGCTTGAGTTGAGGTCATTTTGAACGCTGAACAGGGGTGGTAGATTCAGTTCAGTTCTATCATTGCTGCACATTACTTGTTTATTTCCACGAGTCAGGTTGTAACGTATACTTTGGTAAAATGCGATGACGAATGCAAGTAAACTACTGTCTAATTTTGCAGGGTTCCCGGGGGGGACCTAGACGTGTACGTCACGTACGAGCTGTGCGGCCAGTACGAGCTCAGAGCACGGATGAACGCGACGGCGCTGAACAAGGCGACGCCGGTGAACCTGGTGAACCACGCGTACTGGAACCTGGCCGGCGACGGCAGCGGCGACATCCTCGGCCACCTCATCAAGGTGTTCGCGTCGCGGTACACGCCCGTGGACGCGTCCTTCATCCCGACGGGGGAGATCGCGCCGGTCTCCGGCACGCCGTACGACCTGCGCGCGCTGACGCCCCTGGGCTCCCGCGTCAAGTTCGTCTCCACCGCCGGCATGGCCGGCTTCGACGTCAACTATGCGGTGGACGGCGATGGGTTCCGGCAGGTCGCGTACCTCCGGGACCCGGCGTCGGGGCGGGCGTTGGAGCTGTGGGCTAACCAGCCCGGGCTGCAGCTCTACACCGGCAACTGGATCAGAAACATCAAGGGCAAGGGCGGGAGGGTGTACCGGCAGTATGGCGCGGTGTGCCTGGAGACGCAGGCCTTCCCGGACGCTGTGAACCACCCCAACTTCCCGTGGGAGATCGTGAGGCCCGGCGTGGCGTACCAGCACGACATGCTGTTCAAGTTTTTCCTTTTAAAGGCCACACTTCGATTAGCAGATGAGATCAGTTGTCTCAAGCGAGCGTCTCTAATAACTTCAGTGTACAAAAATGTAGCGTCGGTTAAACAATGCTCCTATTTCGCAAAGACTCCCTCAATGTAAAACGGGACAGTGGGACACACAAATTGCTGCGTGGTGTTCGTGTCAAGGATAGTGAGCTACTCCCTCCGTTCCATCGAGTTTGTCACCCCGGATTCCGTCTTGCCATCTTATTCCGGTGACTTCGTCTTATTCAAATTTTTTTGTACAAATATAATTTATTTTGTTACGACTTATTTTATCGATGAAGATACTTGAATATTAATTAATTTATTTTATGATTTGCATAAATATTTTGAATAGGACGGATGGTCAAACATGAAGTTCAAAAGTCAAAAACGACGAACTCCATGGGACGGAGGAGCAGCTATTTTAGTTTGTGCTTGGCCAAGTTAGATTTAATGCATTGGCCGAAAGTAGGGAGGGTGCATTGTGTCGGTTCTGATTCGGGTTCAATCCTAGTTTATTGGTACCAGGGCATGGTTCTATGCGTCTCTGATTTTATTTTATATGAACCTGTGTACCAAGATGCCGTCTGCATTGACTCTTGAGGAGGGAAGCTGGAAAGTGTGGATGTTTTAATCTTGAGACTAGCTGCCATGAACCAATAAATTCTCAAATCTCTAGACAAAAACACGCATTTGGATGCCGACTTCGGAACGGAGAGTTTTGACCTTCTGATTTTACTCAAGACTCAAGACTTCGATAGAAGAGAGTGCTTAGTCATCTGCATATGTATACACATCTGCCTGTTCCTTCCACCAGCCAATCTTCTCCCCCTTGTAAACTTGCACATTTCTGTGTGCTTGCTAGCACTGTTGACCAACAATGGCTAGATCTGCACTGATCGCCAGTTCTTTGCTCCTGCTGTGCCTAGCATTTGCCGGCGGCACGGATGCGGCGAGGAAGACGGTTGGGGTGTACAAGCTCCAGAACAAGAAGGGGGACTTCTCCATCAAGGTCACCAACTGGGGAGCCACCCTCATGTCTGTCGTTGTGCCTGACTCTAAAGGTATGGTTGGTTCCACTATTTCCAGAGAAACCATTGACGTTTTGTGATGTAAACAATTTGGCATGCTTTCTTCCTGTAGGAAACCTTGCCGACGTCGTCCTTGGATATGACAAGCTTGCACAGTATGTGGTAGGGTCACAAATACCTTTGTTTTGTTATAGAGGCATATAGAGAGCAGTTCACAAATGTATTTGTTCCTCTTCCTCCTGTTTTCAGCAGATTAATACTAGCTTATATTATATAACCATCAGAACGCTTCTTCCGCATTTGGAACTGTGGTCGGACGAGTAGCCAACAGAATCGCCAACGGCAGCTTCGTACTCGATGGAAAAACCATCCGTCTGAACAAAGACGGCTCCACCACACTCCACGGTAATTGATTGATTCTGCATTGTGAATTCACCTTAATTTCTTCAACATAATGCGTGAATTACCATGCACTGTGTACATTTGACCAATGGTTCACTGGCTTCATCATCCTGACACCACATGTAAATCACAAAGGTGGGCACAGGGGGTTCAACAGAGTCATTTGGACGGTCAAAGAGTACGTGCCCGGCGGTGACTCCCCATACATCACGCTCTACTACCACAGTTTCGACGGCGAACAAGGTGAAAGCAAATGCGACCAAGTTTTGTGATATTTCGGCAACTCTGAAGATTCAGTTCTTGTGATTAGACTGTGCCGAATGATTTGATTTTTTTGCAGGGTTCCCGGGGGACCTAGACGTGTATGTAACGTACCAGCTGTGCTGCGGGCCGTACGAGCTGAGAGCGCGGATGAACGCGACGGCGCTGAACAAGGCGACGCCGGTGAACCTGGCGAACCACGCGTACTGGAACCTGGCCGGCGACGGCGGCAGCGGCGCCGCCCTCGGCCACCTTATCAAGGTGTTCGCGTCGCGGTACACGCCCCTGGACGCGTCCATGATCCCGACGGGGAGATCGCGCCGGTCTCTGGCACGCCGTACGACCTGCGATCGCCGACCCTCCTGGGCTCGCGCATCAAGCTCGTCTCCGGCGCTGGCATGGCCGGGTTCGACATCAACTATGCGGTGGACGGGGACGCGTTCGGGTTCCGGCAGGTCGTGTACCTCCGTGACCCGGCGTCGGGGCGAGTGCTAGAGCTGTGGGCCAACCAGCCTGGGGTGCAGCTCTACACCAGCAACTGGCTCAGCAACGTCAAGGGCAGGGGCGGCAGGGTATATGGGCAGTACGGCGCCGTGTGCCTGGAGACGCAGGCCTTCCCGGACGCCGTGCACCACCCCAACTTCCGTCGGAGATTGTGAGGCCCGGCGGGGCAGCGTACCAGCATGACATGCTCTTCAAGTTTTCCTTCTAAAATACATAACGCCCGCTTAATTTGGCCAGATCATATCAGCAGTCTCATATGAGCAGTCCCAAAATTTAAATTGGGTTAAATTCAATCGATGCTTTATAGCTTAGGCAAAAAATAATGTTTTATAAAACATCTTAAATGAAATGTAAGGTAGAAACCTTGGTTTATGCATTCATGCTGCTGCATAATTTTTATTGCTTGCTCTTGAATGTTTAAAGTTTGTATTCAACTTTAATGCAAATCTCATTCAAAGGCTAAATTAGAAAAATAGAAAAGCTTTTCCATTGTACGCTTGGGCCGCTGCTTTTGTCCCCAGTGCAGCAGTGCAACCAGCAGCAGCAGTAGCAGACTGCAGCAGTAGCTTGGGCCGGCCCAGCTCGCCCGCGCCAGCACCCACCCACACCTGCCTGCTCGCTCGGGCCCACTTGCCGGCAGCGGTCACCACACCCGCCTGCTGATGCATGGGGCCCGCCCGCCGCCCAGGCAGGCCCATGTAACGGCCCAAGGCCCGCTTGGCGGCCGACGCCCTTCGTCTTCCTCGTGTCCCCGGCCGACCGACGCCCCGCCCCGCCGCCTCCGCCCCCGCCGCCCGGCGCCCTAGGGCTCGCCCGGAGCTCCGGCGATCCCTAGGCGCCCGGCGGCGTCCGCCTCCTCCCCTCCCCCCTCTTTTCTTCTCCCTCGCCGGACCGCCATTCTCGCGGAAACCTAGCCGTCTCGCCGCCGCCTCGAGCTCGAAACCGACCGCCATGGACGACCTCCCGCTCCCCCGCCTACCCATACTCGGTTGGATGGGTCTTTCCCTGGCCGGGCTCGGCGGCGCCGCCCGGCGAGCTCACGCCGGGCCGGCGAGCTGCCACCGCCGTGTCGGACGGCGGCGGCCCGGCGGGCGGGTGCATCGACAACCGGGGAGATTGGGGGTGGGGGGTGGGGGACTTCGACACTAACCGGGGGGCTCGCCGGCGTCGTCTTCGTCTCGGCGGCCGGCCTCCGCCTCGTCTTCGTCACCGTCGTGCGGGCGTCTAGCGGGCTTTGGGCCGTCGGGCGTGGCACGCCAAAGGGTGGTCGGCGCGACCTCGGCGCCCGCCCGGTCGGCGCTAATATTGCCGGATATGATCGCGTGCGACTTGTAGTGTGCTGAGCTGGTTCAATTGCAGGCGGTCCACAATAGCCGTGATACTGTGCGTTCTTCATGATCTTGTCCCGTGTCTGCCGCGGTCACAATCATCCGACAGACTCGTTGCCTCGCCACTCTTAATTTCCCGGCTTCTTCAGATCCGATCGCTTCAATTTGTCAGCGGCGGAACGGTGGATCCCGCCCGCCCCGTCCGCGTGCGTACTACCTACAGGAAATTTTCCGCACAACGAGCCATGGACGACGACGACAACCTGATAGGCGACGAAAGACGCCGAGCGATTTTTCCTCTGATCAGAAGTGGATCCGAGTGTGTCGTTCGTCACACACAAACCCCGGTCCCAGGGACCATGCGCGCATCGACGGACCGAGCGTGCGGACATGTTGATGTTTCAAGCGCTGGACCATCATGCGCAGCACGAGCCACGACACGAGGTCTCATACACGAATATTCGCCGGTCGCCGCCCATGTGCCAGCCAAGTGGTAGCCGGCGCCCGGCGATCTGCCGCTCGCCGCGCAAAGGAAGCTGGAAGTGGATGGACAGGCGCGTAGCGCAGATTAGCTTGCGGACAAAGAGAAACTCGAGACAAGCGGTGGCTGGCCGGACTCGGCGTGCTCACGAGACGACGACAACTCGATCGGGCCAGGCTACATCTTTGGGAGCAGGAACCGAGGAGGAGTGACCACTTGGGCTTTGGCACGACTACCTTATCGCATCCCAGCTACATCTTTGACTGCATACAAATCCAGCAGCTGTCGTCGTCAGTCGCCAGTCAGTCAGTCGTCCCTCCTGTTCAGCTCCTGCCTCCGTTCGTCGTCCTCCTGTTCTTAAGGCGCGTCCCGGCCGCGCACCCGGGCACGCACGCACGGGCACGGCGACGGACACCACGCCTGCGTTTGCTGATCATGGCTACCAGAGCTCCGCCGCTGCTGCTACTCGCGTTGCTGTGCGCCGCCGCTCTCGGCTCGGCCAATGCGGCGGCGGGGGAGGAAGATGGTCGGCGTGTACGAGCTCAAGGCGGGCGATTTCTCCGTTAGCGTCACCAACTGGGGCGCTACCATCACCTCCGTCGTCCTCCCGGATTCCAAAGGTGCGTTCTGCGTTGCCTGCGTTCGAATTTCCTATGATCCTTGCTCCAAGAATCCGGCCATGGCGTCCGTCCTCTGTGCTGTGTTGTACTGCGTGTGCGATTACTAGTCCACCGTCACAAACGTCCTCCCCCAACTTTCTTTGCAGGGAATTTGGCTGATGTCGTGCTTGGCTATGACACCATTGGGGGATATGTGGTAATCTCCAAGATCACACTGCCCTCCGTTTGGTTTGTGTTCTCATCTCCTGTAGCAATTCTACGAACTACTATAGCGTAGTGTAGTGAGCCTTTCGACATGCATTCCTTCCTCATTTCCAGTTTCCGAATTTGCTCCATGGAGTACTTCGTGTTCCTGTGTTCTCCATTTTTAGTTTTGCAAATAGTATATATATGCAAGGAGAAGATATACTCAAATTCCCAATAACCCGAAAAAAACAATGACAATCATTCAGGCATATAGAAGTAAGGTCGTCAGATAGAAAACAACCACGAGGACAAGGACCTATGCCGTCGCTTTCAGTTTGAGCTCAGTTTTCTACACGGGGAGGTCCCAGGCAGAGAAAACAAACACCCACAGGCCCACACAAAATTTGAGATGTGTTCGCCACGTCTCAACCTTCAGCGAGATAAGCATATTTGGTGACGAAATAGAATTAAAAACAAGAGATAGAGTACGTGGAGAAAAGAAAAAGAAACTCTGACAACCAGAAGAATCGACAAAACGATTGGGGGATTAGCTGGATGGAGTTTCATCTCTTTATGCCGGTGGTCATGTTACCACGTGGTCTACTGATCTCTGTCCAAGACTGTGACTTGTTCAGTTGTTCTCCAATATAGTACCATTTTATCCTCTTTTCTGAAGCTTCACTTGTCACTTCCAGTGTGCTTGCCATTCAGTCACAGCACTAAAAACAAAGGATAGCATAGTGACCAAGCTAATTAACTCTAGATAGAGCCAGGAGCAAAACAGTTCAAATGCAATCTTTTCTTCTTCTTCAAAAAGGCAACTTTGCCAACCTTTTGCCAATAGGACAACAGTTCAAATTGCATTCTTCCATAGTTAACTCTGCAGTGTGCTATAGTATATTCAGTTTTTTTTATAATTAATAGTGGCTCTTAATTAGCCTGAGAGTTTACAGATCTGGTTATGGAAGTTTGTCACTAAGTTCACATTGCAATACAAATAATTAATAATAACAACTTTAGCACACTGATATTCAGTTTTTGTTCTCCATGGATAAGCAACTGAAGCTCCTAACTCGTTTTACTGTCAGAGTGGTAAAAGCTACTTTGGAGCACTTGTTGGGCGAGTAGCCAACAGAATCGCCAATGCACGCTTCGTGCTTGATGGAAAAGCTTATCATCTTTTTAAAAACGATGGCAACAACACACTCCATGGTATGCTTCAGTGTTCAGTGAATTACTGAATTGAAACGTTCCATAACTCCATTATGCTCCATGAACAATGGCTAAATTTACCTTACCCTTGTTCAGGTGGCCATAGGGGTTTCAGTCAGGTTATATGGACGGTTAAAGAATTTTTCGGCGGCGGTGACTCGCCCTACATCACACTGTACTACCATAGTTTCGATGGAGAACAAGGTAATAACACCCCGATACATTCTCCCCTCAGTCCATGAAACACATCTTTTTCAGAACCAATCTTCAGTTTCGACAAGATTTCCAAACTTTGAATCCCAGACACGGTCAAATCTGTAACATCAGTACTGGTATATTCAAGGTTTGACCGATTGCCGGGAGTTGAATTCAGAGACTGAAAACGCCATATGCATGCTAAAATGAGTAGTATACCGATCAATCGGAACGTCTTTGTGTGATTGTGGAACAGGTTTCCCAGGCGACCTGGACGTGTACGTGACGTACAAGCTGGCGTCCCCGTACGAGCTGCGCGTGCACATGAACGCGACGGCCGTGGACAAGGCGACGCCGGTGAACCTGGCGCAGCACACGTACTGGAACCTGGGCGGTGAAGGCAGCGGCGACGTCCTCCACAACACGGTGCAGCTGTTCGCGTCCCGGTACACGCCCGTGGACAGCACGCTCATCCCGACGGGGTCCTCGCGCCCGTGGCCGGGACGCCCTACGACTCCTCGCGCCGACGCCCGTGGGCTCGCGCATCGGCCAGGTCTCCGCCGGCGGGAACGGCAGCATCCGCGGCTACGACACCAACTACGCCGTGGACGGGGACGCCGGGGCGCTGCGGAAGGTGGCCGTCGTCCGGGACGCCGTGTCGGGGCGGGCGCTGGAGCTGTGGGCGAACCAGCCTGGGGTGCAATTCTACACAGGCAACTTCCTCCTGGACGTCGAGGGCAAGGGCGGCAAGGTGTACGGGAAGTACGGCGCGCTGTGCCTCGAGACGCAGGGGTTCCCGGACGCCGTGAACCACCCGGAGTTTCCCTCCCAGATCGTCAGGCCAGGGCAGGTGTACAAGCACGACATGGTGTTCAAGTTCTCCTTCTAGTGTAACAGCTGTTGTGTATGTATAGGCATGCAACTCTAGCTCCCTGGCTAATCAATCTACACACCCAATAAATCCATGTTTTGAAGTGAATTTTGTTTTGCGAACAGTAATATTTCTCGCCAAGATTATGTACTGACTAATCCAATCGAATCACGCACAATCTGAAATCAAATTCAGAGTCATTTTGCTAGTTCTATTTATACTAAATAATGAAACCGAACAAAAGTGCCTTTTTTTTTTTTTTTTGGCATGGACCCTGGTACATGATAAAATCCTCACGACAAACAGTTCAAGTGTGGATGGCTAAACGACCCTGAATACAAGTTATGCGGAAGCGATCATAAAACAGCATGGGAGAGTATATCAAGCAATGGTTCAATTTATCAGTGCAGTGCTTAACACGGTTGATACGTACAAATAGGTCGCTTCACAACTACTGGTGGAAGTGCAGGAGGAAAGTCGACAAAACCCAGCGACGAGATTTCGATGGGATCCTAAATTTTTTTGGTGGATTATTTGAAAGGAAAAGAGTAGACGAACCTTCCCGCAGAAAACCTAACTCCAATACAAAGTTGCATTTTAAAACATATAACAAAAGAGTAATACATTTGAAGATTTTTTTTTTTTTTTAGAATTACACAAAGACAACGCAGACACTCACAACACGTACGCACACACTCAACCCTACGAATACACATACGCAAACCCTACCCCCTATGAGCACCTCCGAACAACCGAAGTACCCGACGTAATCCGGAGATTCGAAGTCACCATTGGCGCCTCGTCGTTGGTGAACGTAGCTTATCACCGAATGCATAACGCCAAGTAAATCCTAGAAAAGTCGAAGGGGAAAGGTGCGAGCACCAAGATTTAAACCCCGGTGGGTAGCGCCCCACTAGGCCGCCCTACCATTGGGTACAAGCCAATTCACTACATTTTTGAAGAATATTGTGACCGCATAGACGCTACTTAAAAATTGCGTGACTCAATCTAAATCAATTTAGAGTTCTTAAAAAAATCTTTCGTGCGTTATAACAGGGGTTTAGGATTAATAACTGGATTATTTGTAGTTTGAAAAAAAAACAGCGACCATGTTTTGTGTTCCAACATGGTTTTTACCAGGACCCTTGCCCTTGCTCAGTAATCAGTATCACTTTCTGAAGGGAGGAAAGAGCCGTTGCTCCAACCCGCAGCGCCATGGGCGCCGCCACCCCAACCCCAGCGCCGCCGCCCTCGACCGCAGCCTGCCGGCAAGCGCTCCGCACCCGGCAGCCACCACCCAAGGCTCAGGTAAGGGGCCCTCTCCGCTCTCCGCGGCCGCCGAGCCGTTCCACCCCGGGAACAGATCTACCGGTAGAGCAAAATCCCTCCGCTGGGAGGTCGAGTCCTGCGCCTCCGAGTCTGATGCGGAGATGGACTGCTTCTCGCCGGCCGGATCGGCCACCTCCTACCTCGACGCCGCCCGGGGCTCCTTCACCGAGCCGGATCTTCAGGCCCCGGCCGCGCAGCATGACAGCTTAGGCCTGGGTGAGTCCGCGGCCGAAGCAAGTCACTGTAAGACCTCCAAGACGCAGCAGAAGCGCCTTCGCCGCCTTCGGAACAAAGCCCGCAAGCTCCAAGAGGCTACTGCAGCCGCCGCCGCTGCCAGCGCCTCCACAGCAGCCGTGAGGACCTCCGCACACCACCGGCTCGGCAAGGATGGGTCAACCCGGGTGCCAGCTCACCAACGTCTCGGGCCGCAGCGGCGAGCTTCCCTCCGGACGCCAACGGCTGGCAGAAGGTCCTCAGCCGGGGGACGGGAAGGCCCGCTGCCCGGCCGTGAGCCACAGTCTCCCCACCCGGCGGATCCCACCGGAATACGACGGGCGCTGCCTCAATTGTCTCTCCTCAGGGCACCGCATCGCCACCTGCAGAAGACCGCGCTGCTGTGCACGCTGCCGCAGCTCAGGGTGGACCGCCAAAGTTCTGGGGAGACGAGCAGGAGGCGGGTCATCCGCATCCACCGGGATACCCCCGACACACCTCGCGGTGGGCAAGCGGTCGACCCGGACCATCCAGCCTCGAGGCCGCGGGAGACCGAGTGCTTCATACAACGAGATGCGGCAATCGACGCCGTGGAGGCGGCGCTAAGGCTGGCCCTTGTGGCACAACCCAGTGGCACCACGGTCGTGCGCCCGACCGCGGAGGCCCTGCTGGCCATCACCACCGCCACCGGTGTCGCACCGGATGAGCTGCGGGTTAAGTTTTTCTACCCGGAGCACTACATCATACTGTGCAGCTCGCCGGCGGTCCGGGACCAGGTTCTTGCCGCCTCGCCTCTGCCCTTCGGGACAACAACACTCGTGCTGCGCCAATGGACGCGGGTGGCACATGAAAACCTCACCTCGCTGTGCTACAAGCTCACAATCGAGCTGAAAGGGATTCCACCACACGCCTGGAAAGAAGACACGGCGGCCAAGCTGCTTGCTCCTTATTGCTGGATTCAGAGTGTCGACCCTGCTTCAGCGGTGGGAGATGACCTGTCCTCCCTATCAAGTCACGGCGTGGACGGCAAGGCCCAGCAAGCTGCCCCAGGTGGTGTGGCTTAACATCCCCGAGAACGAAATACTGCCGAAAGATGATGAACCATTCATCGCCCACGAACTGTTGTTCTCGAAGAAGGACACTAGAAGATACAAGGTCTTTGTTCATCTCAAGTGCGTCCGGGACTTCTCACAGCAGCCCAATCGTAGGACTGGGGAATGGTCGTCTGGTTCCATGGACTGCACAGGAGCCCAGGCCGGCTCTGACGGGGATGTTGGCGCCGGTAGAGGCGGGGCTCAGGGTGCTCCAGGGTCCTCCAGAAGGGCCGGGCCACGCCAACGGACAACGGCGTTCCAACGCCTCGGGCCTCACGGGGGCTCACAGGGTGCCGGCAAAGGAGCGACTCGGGCGGCCACATTCCGGCGGCCGACAACGACGCCAAACCAAGCGAACCCGTACAGAATGGAGGCCCAAGCAGCAGGGGCCGGCCACAACGCAGAAGACGCCACAAGCAACACCTACCGCTGCCGAGCCGATCGTAGAGGTTCACATGGCAAACGACGGCAGCGCGGCCACGGACGAGGCCAGAGTTCTGGAGGCCATGCCGCCCGAGGTGGCCACCACTCAGGCTAGCGTGCTAGAGGCCACGCCGGAGACCGCCATCCCCCAGTCAGAAGCTGAGGCCAGGTCGCCTTCGTCACAAACAGATCCCAACGAACTGGAGACTCCATCCTTTGTGGCTGAAACTCCAGGCACGGCAACACAGCTGAGCGAAGATGGTTGCAACCTCCAGACGAACGACGATATCCCAGCGCATGCTGAGGTGGCTCAGGGATGCCTCGTGGCTGACGAGGACACCCCAGTACGTCCTGAGGCAGTTCAGGGGAGACCTCCGGGTCACCTCAACCGTTCAAGAGCACACCGTGGAAACGCCACCGGTCTCTGTCACGGCTCAGGGAGGCCTGCGCTCGGCGGCTCAGGACAGGGACTCCGAAGTACCGGTGGATGAGGAGGGCGACGACACCACGCTGACCATCGCCACTACCAGAACAGAGGAAAACGACCCGATGTTCTTCGAGGCATCCATATGGCTAAACCTTACCAACAGCCTGGGTGCCCACGTCGATGTCCAGGCTGCAGAGGAGAGTGAGCTCCTGGGCGGCGATGCGATTGAGGTACCGGACAAACGCCTTGGCACACCAAGTTTGGCAACGCCTGGCGAAGGCGCGGGTTGGACGCCAATGCACCAGAACAAAGTAAGAGGGTCGCCCGCCACGGCGGCAGACTCGGCCTCGGCAGAACGGTGCTTCAACGACTTCGTGTTTTAGGTGCGGAAGCCCAGGGCCGCGGGCATCCTACCATTGCCCGATAACCTGCAAGCAACGCCTAAGTGCCCGATGCCCAAGAGGAGTCGGCGCATCGCTGCACAGACAACGTCGCGCGTTCCAGCATCCAAGCGCGGTGAGTTCCTCATCCTCAAGCGGATGGGCCAAGCAACCGAACCGGCCGAAACCGCTGATGCTGCCTACGATGACCTCTTCGGAGGTCAGCCAGAAGACGCCGATGCGCTCCGCGTCCTGTTCGTTGATGGATGCGACACAACGGGGCGCAGAAGGCGCCGCCGCCCGGCTCACGGCAAGGCTTGATTGCCCGCCCAGTCCACGCTCGGAGCAAGTGCAATGGATAATACAAATATAGTGTGCTGGAATGTCCGTGGCCTCAACTCAAGAGCGCGCCGGGACAACGTCAGAACGAAAATGGGTGATGCTCATGCCCAGATTGTTTGTTTAGTAGAAACCAAGCTGCAGTTTATAGACCAATGGCTTGTCGCATCCATGTTGGGTGCTAATTTCAGTGACTTCGCTTACACCCCTGCTGCCAACACGAGAGGCGGCATCCTAGTAGCTTCCAGCTCGCCGTCGGTCTCGCTTCACGACCCGCTCGTCGGTTGTTACTCGACCACTGTCCGAGTCATCGCCAGCAACCTAGAACCATGGTGGCTTACGGTGGTTTACGGGCCTCAGGAGGAAGGTAGTAAGGCCCTCTTCATGGAGGAGCATGAGGATGTTAGAGACGCATGCCCAGGTCCTTGGTTGGTCATGGGAGACTTCAACCTGCTGCTTAACGAGGAGGACAAGAACAACAACCGCATCAACAGACGCACTATGCGGCTGTTCAGGGACGCGGTGGCGAACCTGCAACTACTTGACATCCACCTCCAAGGCCGGCGCTATACCTGGAGCAACGCGCGCGAGCAGCCCACATTGGTCAGGCTAGATCGGGCACTCGCCACCATTGACTGGGAAGGACGCTTCCCGAACTGCCACCTCCAAGCCATGTCCTCGGACGCATCGGATCATTGTGCGATCATGCTTCAGACTAACGCGCTACTAACGCCTAAACCAAGGTTCCACTTTGAAGTCTTCTGGCCGAAGCTAGAGGGCTACAACGACGCTGTACAACGTGGGTGGGTCTGCCCGCCTAGCATCTCCGACCCGATCACACGGCTGGACTACATGTACAGGGCGCTGGGCTGAGAGCTTCGGAGCTGGGCAGCTCGTTCGATCGGATGCGTCCGTGAACAACTGCTGATGGCGAGCCATAGTGCTGAAGCTAGACCAGATCTCCGACAACCGTCAGCTGTCACCTTCGGACCGGGCACTCCTGGCAGAGATGAAGCTCAAGTGTCTAGGTCTCTCCGCGTTTGACCGAACCATGGCGCGACAGCGGGCGCGCATCCGGTTCCTAGCAGAGGGCGACGCTAATACTAAATACTTCCACCTCATGGCGAGGGGTCGGAAGAGGCGGAATGCAATAACACGGTTAATCGCGGAAGGGGGGCCCACCTCCGATCACGACGCAATGGCTAGGGCGCTACACGACGACTTCACCAGAGTGTTCGGAGTCGACGGACAGCCTGACAGCTCAATTGATTTTGAGGCACTCGGCCTTAACCACAGTGACCTCTCCGACCTAGAGCGGCCGGTCACCGAGCAGGAGGCTTGGGCGGCGATTCGAGACATGCCAGCGGACAGGGCGCCCAGCCCGGACGGCTTCACGGGGGCATTCTACCGCGCATCTTGGGCCACCGTGAAGAACGACATCATGGCAGCAATGGACGCATTGCTATTCAGGGATAGCAGAGGATTCAACCATTTAAATGGAGCACTGATTGTGCTGCTGCCAAAGACCGCCGACGCGCAAGCCCCTCAGGATTACCGTCCCATCACAATGATACACAGTTTCGCCAAGTTGGTGTCTAAGATCCTAGCACTCAGGCTGGCACCAAGGCTGAAAGAACTGATCTCCCACAACCAGAATGCGTTCATCAGGGGCAGAACGATACACGATAATTTCAAGTTCATTCAGAGGGCAGCAGTGCTTATAAGGAAGAAGAAAATCCCTAAAATCCTGTTAAAGCTTGACATTGCCAAGGCTTTTGATACGGTAGACTGGCCCTTCCTCCTAGATACTCTACAAGCTATGGGGTTCGGAGAACGTTGGCGCCGTTGGATCGCCACCATTCTCACCTCGGCGACCTCGAAAATCATCCTAAACGGACAGCCAGGCAATGCAATTCGGCACAGACGAGGGGTGCGACAAGGTGACTCCCTTTCGCCGATGCTCTTCATCATCGGCATGGAAGTCCTCTCCGCCCTCTTCAGCAAGGCCACAGAGCAAGGTGTGCTGCACGCCATGGATTGCGATGGAGTGCGTTTCCAATGCAGTATCTATGCGGATGATGTCATCCTCTTCATCCACCCGAGTACGCGGGAGGCGAGAGCAATCAAGGGGATATTGCAGATTTTCGAGGACTGTGCCGGCCTTCGCACGAACATGGCAAAGTGTTCTATCACGAACATCTACGGTGCTGAGGAGGTGCTGGAGCATGTTCAGCAGGTGCTGGGCTGCGCAATCACGCCATTCCCCATCCGCTACCTGGGCTTGCCGCTGAGCACGACGAAGATCCCCAAAGCGCACGTCCGACGAACAGTCGACGCCGTGGCACGACGACTGCCAGCAGGCCAGGGAGCACTAATGGCAAGAAGCGGGCGGCTGATTTGGATCCGCTCAGTGCTCACAGCCATCCCTACCTATGCTATGATAGCTGCCGGCATGCCTCCATGGGCAACAAAAAAGAAATCGACACCATATGCATGCGTTTTCTTTGGGCCGGAAAGGATGATGACGTCAGAGGAAAATGCATGGTGGCATGGAGAACTTGCGCGAGGCCTAAGGAAATCGGCGGCCTCGGCATTCCAGACCTCAAGCTCGTTGCTTTGGCCTTCGAGGTCAAGTGGCTGTGGCTGCAGAAGGTCGACCTTCACAGGGCATGGGCGGCCCTGCCGTTAAAGACGACCGACGAGGCGACGGCGTTCTTCCGTGCATCCACGCACACGGTCCTGGGCAACGGCCGCTCCACGCTGTTCTGGACGGACCGGTGGATTGACAAGCTCGCCATCAACACCATGGCTCCTACGCTCATGCAGTACGTGCCGCTGCGGGCAGTGCGATCCCTCACCGTAGCCGACGCCTTGCATGAGAGCCGATGGGCGCGGCAAATCACAGGGGGGCTCTCGGTTCAAGCAATGTCGGAGTACCTACAGATATGGCATGCAGTCAACGATGTACAGCTCACAGACGAACCCGACCGCCTGGTGTGGCGGTGGCAAGCCGACGGCCAATTCTCGGTAAGTTCGGCTTACCAGGCGCTGCACCTCGGATCACACCCCATCCCCGGCTGCCCTTTGGTCTGGGAGACCAAGGCCCCCCTGCGCGTGAAGCTGTTCCTGTGGCTCGCATTGCGCGGACGGCAGTGGACGGCCGATCGTAGAAGAAGGCATGGCCTGGAGGCGAATGACACTTGCTTGTTGTGCGACCAAGCGCCAGAAACGATGGATCACATCGTGGTCCACTGCTCATACTCCAGGCAGTTGTGGCACTTAGCTTCCTCAGCTCTGGGAGTGAACTCGCCATGGCCGTCAGGTACTATGCTTGATTGGTGGCACGTCTGGCGGTCGCAGTGGACAGGTGACCGGAGGAAGGGGGCCGACTCTCTCTTCGCCTTGATTGCGTGGGAGACCTGGAAGGAACGGAATGCGCGACACTTCAGAGGAGCAAGCACCGATGTGCACGGGCTAGCGGCAACGATCCAGTACCAGGCCGACCAGTGGGTATTGGCAGGAAATCGGAACCTCGGGCGTTTGTTCAGCGAGTAGTCCGCTAAGTGGTTCGGTATGGGTTAGTGTGCGTGCGGGCCGGGCTCTGTCGCGGGGCGGTGGCTCTTTGTTGTTGTTGTTGATGCTGTTGTTGTTGTTGAAGTTTTCGAGACTCACCTTCTTA